>JASJET010000211.1:4235000-4835000 GCA_034092305.1 Diaprepes abbreviatus | reverse complement strand
AAAGGTGACCATATTGGTAAGGCATACTCTAATATAGAACGCACAACACTGCAATAAACATTTTTAAGACAAATAATATCATTGAAGTCAGACAAATTTCGTGTAACAAACCCCACTAATTTCATTCCCTTATTAGTGATATTATGTATATGTTCTTTAAAAGTTAACTGACTATCCAATATTACACCAACATCAGATATAGAATCGGTCAATTCCACAGACACACCGTTAATCTTATAATTGTACTCAATTAAAGTCTTCTTTCTACAGAACCGCACTGTCTTGCACTTTCCAATGTTAAGGTACAATCTATTAGTAGTACACCATACGCCAAATGCATCCAAATCAGACTGCAAATCAATGCAATCTTGCAAAGATCTAATGCACTTAAAAAATTTTAAATCATCAGCGAAAAGCAGTGCCGTTCCACGTGAAAAAGACTTGACGGCATCATTCAAAAACAAGTTGAACAGAAGAGGGGCCAAATGCGCACCCTGAGGAACCCCAGATTGTACCCTAATTTCACGCGACAAGTAGTTCTTATATCGTACAATTTGTATTCTCCCCGTAAGATAGCTTCGCATCCACGAAAGGAGCGGATCTTGAATACCAATAGATTTCAGTTTAGTTAAAAGACAAGTATGATTCACTGTGTCAAACGCCTTGGAAAAATCAGTATATATAGCATCAACCTGGCAACGATCCTCCAAAGCACATAGCAAAAAGTCAACATAAATCAAAAGATTTGTAACTGTGGACTTCCCCTTACAGAAACCATGTTGTTCCGGAACTATATAATTGCCAAAAACAGTTGTTAATTTATCAGTTAAAAGAGAATCGAATATTTTTGAAAGTATGGAACATTTAGAAATTGGCCTATAATTTTCTATATGTGCTCTATTTGAATTCTTATATATAGGGTAAACATAACCCCTCTTCCACTCATCAGGAAAAATCCCACTTTGAAGGGACAAATTATATAATTTACTCAAAATAAGTGAAAAGATACATTGGCATTGTTTTAAAAAGAACACTGTTATATTATCAGGACCAGAGCCTAAGTTGTCCTTTAATGTGTTTATCTTATTAAAAACATCAGTGGGTGAAAATGTACAGGTTGAAAAATTTATATTAGAGTCACAATAAAAGTTAAAAGCTGCCCCAGGATCGTGATCATATATATATGAAGATGAAAAATGATCGGCAAATAAGTTCACTATCGAATTTGGGTCGTCGCTAGTTGTATCGTTATATGACATTGTACCTGGAAGAGTGTAACCACCCTTCTTCATTTTTACATACTTCCAAAACTCTTTCTTATCACCACCCAATAACTTTCGCAGGGAAGAAATGTATTCTTCATAATTCAACCTAGATACGATCTTATATTGAGACCTTAAGTTTGAGAATAACACATAATCAGTCTTAGAGTTAGTAGTCTTAAATCGTTTATGAGCAATCTTTTTATTAAATATCAATTCTTTAAGCTGAGAACTAAACCAATTAGGAAACTTTGGATTCTTTGATCGCAATTTGGGAACAAAACATTCAATAGCGTAATTTACGTACTTATAAAAATAGTCTACAGCAATATTTATATCTAAGTCCTGAAATAGTAGGTCCCAGGAAATCCCACCTAAAAAATCATTAATATACTGATAATTTGCATTTTTAAAGTCATAATAAAAACTATCATAGTCCAATAAATCTTGTCCATTGGCATAATCCACTTGAAAACACAAGGCAGGGTGATAACGATCACAGGGTACCAGAGGGTTCCGTACTAACTGAACTACAGTATTACAGTCATTAAAGATTAAATCAAGAAAATTGCCATTGCAGTTGGCGATTGTATTTGTTTGATAAAGATTATAAAAAGCAGTCAAGTCACTCAAGACCTGAGCACGATTAGTAATATTACCCAGACACTTAGTTCCATAGTCATCATTCACCCACACCGTATTAGGTAAATTAAAATCACCACAGATAATCAGACGATCATAAGTAGTTTCAGTTAAAATTGTCTCAACAGATGAACAAAATTCCTCAAAGGATTCAAAAGAATTAGAGAACATATTAACAAACCTCAGGCCTCTGTGTTTGGTCACCATATTAGTTTTATTAAACACAATTTCTCTCCAACTCATAATAGTAAAATCTTATATCACTCCAGGGGTAATAACTCTAAAACCTTGGATTACAGAGAGGATCTTGAAATATGCAGGGAGATAAAAAGAAACCCCGACCATTGCCTCAATGTAAGAATGAACAACGTAAATGACCGCAACCCCATTTTCAAACTTTTTCCTTAAATCATTAATCAATTTAAATGTCTGGGAGCTGTGATTGCGTGGGGTGCAATCTTATAATAATTTTGATCATCTTTTTCAGTTTCAGACATTTCATTCTAAATATATTAATAGTTAACACATTTCAACTACGTCTATGTTCGCGTATTTTATTGCTTTTTTACAAAAATGGAAATTATTTCACGCCACTGAACCCAAGTGTCCGAAATATATCACAGAATGACCGATAACAGTAACGCTGTAGATTAATAAACTTTTACTGCCCTTTTCTCTCTTTTTGCTCATTGTCACTGAATTATTGATTTGAGATACAATTAACAAGAAATTAAAAATAAAACTCATACAGAAAATCTCTACTCAGGCTTACACATACGTATATATTTTTAATTTTTGAACAATTTTTATTGCTAGATTATGCTATGACTGTGGGTGGTATAACCTCACTCTTTTGAGTTGTGATTGTAAAGGTTTTATTGTTTTAATAATTTTAATTTGTTCAGTGTTTTGAATGTTTTAGTTTTAATTTTAATTTGGGACAAATTTTTAAGAAGTTTTTTTGATTGTTCATGATTTGTTCTGTGTGGAGGCTACGCTGGCGTTGTTGGGACTGTTGTCGGTCTGGCAGGATTAAGATGTGCCCGTTGACGAGTGAGTGTGGTTGGTGAGTACTGAGTAAGCTTATTTGCTGACCATATTGTCTTGTTTCTAGGGTCTGAGCCCTGAGGATGGTCTGAGTTAGACCGAAAGCGCTTGGCCGATAGTAATAAAATATACACTGAAATACAAAATCCGTCCATTTCTTGTACACTTGACCTACACTGTTCAGCGCCATATTGTTTTCTCACAAAAGGCCACTCAGCAAAAAAAGTAGAGATCAGAAGCTAAAATTAGAGCTCAGGTTTTTAATATCTTACCGACATACTTTGGAATTTATATTTTATACAGGGTGATTCAAAAATCGATCACGAAACTTAAGGGGGTGATTCTACTTGACAAAATAAGGGTAGAGCTTCATATAATTTTTTTTCAAAATGTCATTCGTTTTCGAGTTGCAAGCCGTCCAAGTTCAAGTTTTTATTTTTTGTTTTTTGAATTACTCGCTTACAGGAAAACCGATTTGACTAATATTTGAAAGATAGGCTAAGTCTTCTGCGCTTCATCATTTTAGTAACAATTCACATTGATTGTTTGCCGCTAGAGGGCACTTTACCTACATTGAAAATTGTTTTTTTGTCATAATTTTTTAGTGTTGACAGCTACAGTAGTTTTTGGCATAATTTCTGAAAGACTGATGCCAGGCCTTTAAAAAAGGTGCTCTTTATTTACATCGCTAAACCCAACGGTTTAGACGTAAATCACCCTTAAAAATTAAGTGGTAAATTTACTTTCCTCATTTCATTACCACCAGCTACCAGGTAAATAGCTATCAAAGTATACTAGAGCTGTCAGTTTAACATCAAATAAATTCGCTTTTTAAACTATTTAATTTATAATCTTAAAATAACTAATAATGGCTAATCACCAATATTCAAATATCGAATATTGCGATATCCATTTTTGTTATGGAAAAGCAAATGGTAATGCAGAGTTGGCAAGAAGATATTATATGGAGAGTTATCCGGAAAGAAATATCCCTCATGCTCAAACATTTTCCAGTGTGCACAGGAGGCTTGCGGAATGTGGTTCCTTTAAAAGTTATAATGGAAATAGGGGAAGACCTAGAACTGCTAGAAACGTGCAACAAGAAGAAAGAGTGCTTGAAATTATTGAAGATAATCCAGGTATTAGTACTAGAAAAATTGGGAATGAAGTGCGGCTCTGTCAGGCTAGTTCATGGAGGATACTAAGAGAAGAACAACTCTACCCGTTTCATTCAAAAAAGGTGCAGGCTCTTTATGACGATGATCGGCCGAGACGGTTGGAAATGTGCAATCAGATCCTAGCTAAGTATGAACACGATAATCGATTAATTGGCGTCATATTATTCACTGACGAAGCTGGTTTCACTCGTGATGGCATAACAAATCTACACAACATCCACACATATGCTTACGAGAACCCAAACAATGTGGTAGAAACGAAACATCAGCGTAGATTTTCACTAAATGTGTGGGCAGGGATAATAGGAGATTACCTTATTGGTCCTCATTTCTTTGATGGCCCATTAACTGGTGACGTATACTTAGATTTTATCCAAAATCGTCTCCCATTGTATCTGGAAGATGTGCCATTGGAAGTAAGGGCCAACATGTGGATCCTCCAAGACGGAGCTCCGCCCCACTTTAGTATACGTGTCCGACAGTATTTGAATGCAACGTATCCTGAGCGATGGATGGGACGAAGTGGACCATTGGCATGGGCAGCGAGGTCACCAGACCTTAATCCTGTAGATTTTTTCTTTTGGGGTCATTTGAAACAATTGGTGTACGATATTCCAGTAATCAACGTCGAGGATCTTCGCTTCAGGATAATCGAAAAGTGCCAAATTATTAAAGAAACACCAGAAATTTTTCATCGAGTTAGGCGACATTTTTTGAAGAGTGTTAGGAAATGTATTGAAGAAAATGGGGGACATTTTGAGAATCTTTTTTAGTTTGTTTAGTACTGTTTCATTAATTTTTATCAATTAAATGTATATCGCAATAATCCATAATATGAATATTTACTGATTAGCCATTATTAGTTATTTTAAGATTATAAATTAAATAGTTTAAAAAGCGAATTTATTTGATGTTAAACTGACAGCTCTAGTATACTTTGATAGCTATTTACCTGGTAGCTGGTGGTAATGAAATGAGAAAAGTAAATTTACCACTTAATTTTTAAGGGTGATTTACGTCTAAACCGTTGGGTTTAGCGATGTAAATAAAGAGCACCTTTTTTAAAGGCCTGACATCAGTCTTTCAGAAATTATGCCAAAAACTACTGTAGCTGTCAACACTAAAAAATTATGACAAAAAAACAATTTTCAATGTAGGTAAAGTGCCCTCTAGCGGCAAACAATCAACGTGAATTGTTACTAAAATGATGAAGCGCAGAAGACTTAGCCTATCTTTCAAATATTAGTCAAATCGGTTTTCCTGTAAGCGAGTAATTCAAAAAACAAAAAATAAAAACTTGAACTTGGACGGCTTGTAACTCGAAAACGAATGACATTTTGAAAAAAAATTATATGAAGCTCTACCCTTATTTTGTCAAGTAGAATCACCCCCTTAAGTTTCGTGATCGATTTTTGAATCACCCTGTATAGCAGTTGTTCGATACAGCTCCACTGACGAGACCATAAAGTGATCGAAACGCGTATATAGAGAGGACTAAAGTTGTATTTGCAGGAAACAAATTGTTTGCATATATTCTTTCCTTTTCTCTGCTTGAAAAGAAAATACATACGAACAACTATAGGAATCTAGTGAGAAGGCAACACCTTCGGATAACTTACGAACTTCATTTTATCATATCGAATGACCTCTTTAAGTTTCCTGATATGTTGTTTCCTTATACCCTGTATATATTTTTAACATGGTTATGGTTCTATTTATTTTTGTGAACATATTGGTAAGGAAATCCATTTTTTATTGCTGTAATTTTAAAATTTCCTTAACATTACAAAATAATACCAAATATTTATTTCTTACAGATAGATTAAAAAATAAACACAAAATAATCTTCGAGATATGAAATGTTGCCGGTATATATATGCAGTTTTTGGCACATTTTTGTAATTACTCTGTGATTTATTATAGGAAACGTGTATTTTTATTGTTTTTTCAACTTATTGTTACAAACAAAAAAAAAACTTTAAGTATTTTATGAACTGTAACGAATTTATAACAGCGTAATAATTTACGACGTTTAAAAATAGAACAATAGATGGGTAATCAGTGTACAGTGACCAGCAGAAAAGTTGCACTCTATGGGAAGAATTTTTATTAAGCTTTAAAAAAAAAAAACATTTATTTTAATTTTGTGTTGTGCACATATTCCTATAAACCTTCAACCCTTATAAGAAGATATGATTAGTGAGATTCTGTTTCATTATATTAAAAAAAATGCATCAAAAAGCTCATTCTTATAATATGAAAACCGGTTTTCTCTTTCGAAGCAAAATAAATGGTTCAAATGGAAATTTTTTTATAAAATTGCATTAAGATTTTAAATGAAATACAACCAAATTATTTTACAAATCGAAAAGAATTCATTTTCAAGTATTAATTCTAAAGTACAAACCCTCACTCAGAAATTCGAACGTCCACCTAGTGGGAAAGATCCACGCACGGGACAACGCAATCAACAACGAGATAGCAGTTTCCGCGACTATTCGACGACGCACTAACGAGCATTTGGCCTCAAAAACCGGTCAAAAAAAATAGCGTCGTTGTTTTTGACTCTGGACGTGTCAAAATCAGTATCCGGAGGTTTTTGAGGGCGCTATGTTGATTTCTGGCATTATTTTACTAATCGGGTGAAGGGGGGCTGGCTTAGAGGGGAGGGGGAGGGGAGTAATATTTAAAAAACGTAATGGGTATGGTTTTATATGTTTTTAGGTGCTCCGATTTCATTTCTGGCATTATTGTACCAATAGGGTGAAGGGGCGCTGACTTAGGGTGGAGAGGAGTAATATTGAAAAAACGTAATGGGTATCGTTTTATATGTTGATTTAAGGTAATTGTACGTTTTCCCATAAAAAGTCTATCTTTTACAAAGTTTGACATTCTAAAGTTTTTTTTATCGACTTTATTAATGGTTGTCAAATAAAAAATTTCAACATATTTTGACAAAACCCGATTGCGATCAAAATTGGGTTAAAAGGATTCTGTTTAATTTTTTAATAATGTCTAAACAAGGCCACAAACAATCATAAATTATTTAACTGTGCAAAATTCTAAGAAAAACAATTAACATCATACGAATTGCTGCCTGTTAATGCTATTTAATTTTTTATTGCTAATAGAAGTGTGTGAATTTATGCACGATTTGCTACCTGATTGTTTATGCGTCGTTTAAAGTTATAACATAAGAGTATAGACACATTTGTACAGGGTGAGTCAACGATTGGATGAAGTAAGTTTGTGCCTTTGCGGTGAAATTAACAAAGAAACTATATTTATTGTTTGATACAGTGTATTTTTACGCAGATTTTAAAAATATTTAGGACTCTACAGGGTGAGCCAAAAAACTAGGACGGTATAAAGTTGTATTTTTTTAAATAGAACACCCTATATACGAATCGTATTTTCGATTTAGCTTATAATTTTAAATCTTTTTTATTAAGGGTTTACTATAACAAAACTTTATAGTTTCTGAGATAATTAAGTTTAAAGAAAAAAAGTCACATTTTCAAGCATCAATTCAATCCTAAATAACGTTTTCAATTTTGTGACAAATATATTCAAATTTGGAATTTAGCATGGCCAAGGACAAGTTAACATAATTTTTACCTAATATTTGCAATAAAAGCTACAGGGTGTTGAACACATCGGCTCAAATTTGAACAAGTTTAAATGAATAAATATCTTTTTTTTTTAAATGGTACACCCTGTATATTTTCATGTTATTTAATAGAGTAATAAATACCCTAAAAGTTTTGTTCAATATATCCTATACCTATTTATAATAGTTTTTGAGATATTTCAGTTTTTCTTATTTTCCATACTTTTTTACAGAAATAGGCTTCATTATCATAGTAGCCATGGCAAAAACAATGTAAAAGAACATTTTTCTGTGTGTCAAATTTATAACCGCAATCGCTTCTTTTGGTTTTTATGTAGTGTAGTTTTTTTTTTTGCATTCATCTTATATTGTAAAATGAATTTTCCAAAGAATGAGTTAATAGATATGATTTATACAATAGGAGAGGCTCAAAAAAATTGCCTTCTTGCTCAAAGAATTTACAAAATGAAGTATCCTGATCGACGCCAGCCTAATACCCATACTTTTCAAAACTTAATGCAAAGATTTGATTCTTCTGGTACTGTTGATTATCCAAAACGTAAAGTGGTCAACAAACCAGTAACTAATGAAGAAAGAGAACTACAAGTATTGTTAAATGTTCGGGAAAATCCTTATATTGGTAGCCGTCAGTTAGCAGCATTATGTGAAACATCACAATCCACCGCTAATCGTACTACCAAGAAATATAGGTATCATCCATATCACATGGAATTACACCAAGAATTGCATGGACAGGATTTTGAAAGTCGTGTAAACTTTTGTCGTACAATAAATGCGGAGATTCAATTAAATCCAAATTTATTATGCAAGGTAATGTTTAGTGATGAAGCTACTTTTAGAAGTAACGGTGCCGTAAATAGACGCAACATGCATTATTATGCCACAGAAAACCCATTTTGGATTACAAAGGTGCAACATCAAAACCACTGGTCATTAAATGTTTGGTGTGGTATTCATCATAATCGAATTATTGGACCCCACTTTTTTAATGAACCACTAAATGGCCATAGTTACCTGAACTTTCTACAAGAAGAACTACCCCAACTGCTTCAAGGTCTCGATAGGGATGAGCTCGACAGTATGTGGTTCCAGCACGATGGTGCGCCTCGGCATTACCATCGTGAAGTTCGTGCGTTTTTGAACCAATGATATCCGCAAAAATGGATTGGACGTGGGGGTTTCATTGAGTGGCCACCAAGGTCTTGCGACATCACCCCATTAGATTTCTTCCTATGGGGTTATATTAAAAATAAGGTGTATGTTAATCCACCAACAACAGTGGAAGATATGCGAAACAGGATTAGGGATACCTGTAGAACAGTAACGCCACTAATTTTGTCCAGGGTCCGAGAAAATCTGCAAAAAAGACTAAATTTGTGCATTGCACAAGAGGGTCGTTTATTCGAACACTTATTAAAAAGAAATAATTAATCTCAGTATTTAATAGGTAATTTTTTTGTTTCAATTTAGTATAAAAGTAAATATGTATTTCCCTTGTCGTTATTGTTGTGTTAATTTTTTCACATTATGTTTAATTAAACTATTGCCGTTGTAATATAACGAATAATGTATTTCATTATATTTAACCACATTCTGTTTGTTTCTGTAGTTTCTTTTTATTATTTTACATGGCTACTATGATAATGAAGACTATTTCTGTAAAAAAGTATGGAAAATAAGAAAAACTGAAATATCTCAAAAACTATTATAAATAGGTATAGGATATATTGAACAAAACTTTTAGGGTTTTTATTACTTTATTAAATAACATGAAAATATACAGGGTGTACCATTTAAAAAAAAGATATTCATTTAAACTTGTTCAAATTTGAGCCGATGTGTTCAACACCCTGTAGCTTTTATTGCAAATATTAGGTAAAAATTATGTTAACTTGTCCTTGGCCATGCTAAATTCCAAATTTGAATATATTTGTCACAAAATTGAAAACGTTATTTAGGATTGAATTGATGCTTGAAAATGTGACTTTTTTTCTTTAAACTTAATTATCTCAGAAACTATAAAGTTTTGTTATAGTAAACCCTTAATAAAAAAGATTTAAAATTATAAGCCAAATCGAAAATACGATTCGTATATAGGGTGTTCTATTTAAAAAAATACAACTTTATGCTGTCCTAGTTTTTTGGCTCACCCTGTAGAGTCCTAAATATTTTTAAAATCTGCGTAAAAATAAACTGTATCAAACAATAAATATAGTTTCTTTGTAAATTTCACCGAAAAGGCACAAACTTACTTCATCCAATCGTTGACTCACCCTGTATATATGAATTAAAATATGTAAGGTTTTTTTATTTTACTTTTACATATGTATGTATATTCACACGCTTCCATTAGCAGTGAAAAAATAAATAGGATCATAATTGTGTTGACAGCAGGTAGCAAATCGATTATTGTATGCTTTGAAAAATCTTTCTTTAATTTAAAAGGATACCAATAAAATGGACATTGAACTACAGCGATAAAAACTGTATGGATTTTAAATGCAGTAATTGGAAATCCGGCAAAAAAAATTTTTTTGGTTTTTGGGTAAAGGGTGACAAAATGAAATCAGAGATTTTGCCGCGATTTGAGCATTTTATCTCAAAAACCGGACAAAATTATTTTAACCTATTTTTTTATGGAAAATTAATAAAAATGCATGAGTGAATTTAGTTGACATGTTATTTGATAAGAATAAAGAAAAAATCATTAAAAAACACATAATATCAATAAATAATACAAATTGGGTCAATCCGATTCACCAGATTGCTTGATTCCAGCAGTTTCCTCTTCAACTGTTGATATATTCAGTTCTTCAGGTTCTAACAATTGCAAAGTTTCACTCAGGAAAGGTTGGCTTTTGCTATGTAGTTAGATGATAAACATCTCTTCTTCAAATCACTATTAAAATGTTTTAAATCGTGACTTAAGGTATTGTACTCGTTTTGGGGACATTTCATCATTTCGCGGAGCTTATGTTCCATAAATGATACCTTATCGTCAAGTGTTCTGGATGTGCTTTATTTAAAAAGCATGTATAGCGTTTTCCCATATACCTCAATAACATTTGATGTCAAATATGTTCCTATAGGAAAAAAATATGTATGTAAGTAAAAAATAACCAAAATTATTGCAAAAAAAACCGTGGAACTCAAAGCGGTCTTTTTAAGAGGTGGGAACATTTGAAAAATGTTTTGACTCTTATGATACGGCTAATGTCTATAGTTTATTATAAAAAAATAATTGTAGCCCGACCTAGCTCGGAACATTTTCAAAAACACTAATTAGTTAAAAAGAAAAACAAAAAAATAGAAAATTTTCTTGCATACTGTTTTAGGTCTATAAGAATACTACACAGTCATTATATTTTTAAATAATATATATTAAAATTAAATACATACCCTGTTTTTCAGATTCCATCATAAATTTTTTTTTAATATTCACTTTACAAAATACCAAAAACCAAACACAAGTCTAAAAAAAATCTATCAAGAATGAATGCGTGCGTATTGAACGAAGCTTAGATTGCAATTAACTGTGCGGAGCGTAACGGCAGGGAGGGGCTACTTTATCATAATTTTATGATAGTACGGTTACTCAGGTATACAAAAAAAAAATAATTTGGATGATTACTTGTATAGTTTACATTTCTCCTTTTTGTCCGGTTTTTGAGGCCAAATGCTCGTTAGTGCGACGTCGGTCGAAAATAGTGTCGGAGAACGCAATATATCAGGCTACTTTTGGGCAAGACGCCAATCAACAAAATACTATGGTATTATCGACAGGGAATTCGACATTTCAAGTAGCGATACTTTCGATAGAAGCTCGTACTCAGTTGAACACCGTACGAATATGACGTGATAATCGTGAACGAAACGACTTACATCGGCAACACTGTACAGGGTGAGTCAACGATTGGATGAAGTAGGTTTGTGCCTTTTCGGTGAAATTAACAAAGAAACTATATTTATTCTTTGATACAGTTTATTTTTGCGCAGATTTTAAAAATATTTAGGACTACACAGGGTGAGCCAAAAAACTAGGACAGCATAAAGTTGTATTTTTTTAAATAGAACACCCTATATACGAATCGTATTTTCGATTTAGCTTATAATTTTAAATCTTTTTTATTAAAGGTTTACTATAACAAAACTTTATAGTTTCTGAGATAATTAAGTTTAAAGAAAAAAAGTCACATTTTCAAGCATCAATTCAATCCTAAATAACGTTTTCAATTTTGTGACAAATATATTCAAATTTGGAATTTAGCAAGGCCAAGGACAAGTTAACATAATTTTTACCTAATATTTGCAATAAAAGCTACAGTGTGTTGAACACATCGGCTCAAATTTGAACAAGTTTAAATGAATAAATATCTTTTTTTTTTTAAATGATACACCCTGTATATTTTCATGTTATTTAATAGAGTAATAAAAACCCTAAAAGTTTTATTCAATATATCCTATACCTATTTATAATAGTTTTTGAGATATTTCAGTTTTTCTTATTTTCCATACTTTTTTACAGAAATAGTCTTTATTATCATAGTAGCCATGGCAAAAACAATGTAAAAGAACATTTTTCTGTGTGTCAAATTTATAACCGCAATCGCTTCTTTTGGTTTTTATGTAGTGTAGTTTGGTTTTTTTTGCATTTATCTTATATTGTAAAATGAATTTTCCAAGGTAATGTTTAGTGATGAAGCTACTTTTAGAAGTAACGGTGCCGTAAATAGACGCAACATGCATTATTATGCCACAGAAAACCCATTTTGGATTAGAGAGGTGCAACATCAAAACCACTGGTCATTAAATGTTTGGTGTGGTATTCATCATAATCGAATTATTGGACCCCACTTTTTTAATGAACCACTAAATGGCCATAGTTACCTGAACTTTCTACAAGAAGAACTACCCCAACTGCTTCAAGGTCTCGATAGGGATGAGCTCGACAGTATGTGGTTCCAGCACGATGGTGCGCCTCCGCATTACCATCGTGAAGTTCGTGCGTTTTTGGACCAACGATATCCGCAAAAATGGATTGGACGTGGGGGTTTCATTGAGTGGCCACCAAGGTCTTGCGACATCACCCCATTAGATTTCTTCCTATGGCGTTATATTAAAAATAAGGTTAATGTTAATCCACCAACAACAGTGGAAGATATGAGAAACAGGATTAGGGATACCTGTAGAACAATAACGCCACTAATTTTGTCCAGGGTCCGAGAAAATCTGCAAAAAAGACTAAATTTGTGCATTGCACAAGAGGGTCGTTTATTCGAACACTTATTAAAAAGAAATAATTAATCTCAGTATTTAATAGGTAATTTTTTTGTTTCAATTTAGTATAAAAGTAAATATGTATTTGCCTTGTCGTTATTGTTGTGTTAATTTTTTCACATTATGTTTAATTAAACTATTGCCGTTGTAATATAACGAATAATGTATTTCATCATATTTAACAACATTCTGTTTGTTTCTGTAGTTTCTTTTTATTATTTTACATGGCTACTATGATAATGAAGACTATTTCTGTAAAAAAGTATGGAAAATAAGAAAAACTGAAATATCTCAAAAACTATTATAAATAGGTATAGGATATATTGAACAAAACTTTTAGGATTTTTATTACTCTATTAAATAACATGAAAATATACAGGGTGTACCATTTAAAAAAAAGATATTTATTCATTTAAACTTGTTCAAATTTGAGCCGATGTGTTCAACACCCTGTAGCTTTTATTGCAAATATTAGGTAAAAATTACGTTAACTTGTCCTTGGCCTTGCTAAATTCCAAATTTGAATGTATTTGTCACAAAATTGAAAACGTTATTTAGGATTGAATTGATGCTTGAAAATGTGACTTTTTTTCTTTAAACTTAATTATCTCAGAAACTATAAAGTTTTGTTATAGTAAACCCTTAATAAAAAAGATTTAAAATTATAAGCTAAATCGAAAATACGATTCGTATATAGGGTGTTCTATTTAAAAAAATACAACTTTATGCTGTCCTAGTTTTTTGGCTCACCCTGTAGAGTCCTAAATATTTTTAAAATCTGCGTAAAAATAAACTGTATCAAACAAAAAATATAGTTTCTTTGTTAATTTCACCGAAAAGGCACAAACCTACTTCATCCAATCGTTGACTCACCCTGTACTACTTATATGTGCGAGCATGATCGGTTATGTGTTTTGTTTTGACTTGTACCCATTCTCTCCGTATATATCAATTTTGGTCTTTAGAAAAGCAGGAACTCAACATTTTCAATTTTTACATAGTAAAAAAATTCTCATTTGATGTGAGCTTTTTTGTAGACACTGTACGAAGGGTATTACATACTTTTGGCCAATATTGTAGGTCAACCGTTCATTTTAAAACTATATTTTGTTTGTAGCAAGTGACACTAATAAAGAGACAAAAACCACGCATCTCAGTGCCTAATATTTATGTTGAAGTTTTTTAGTTTTTGTTTTAAGCACCCAATCATTAGCCAGCAACCCATATTAACCGATTTTTTTTTGTTTTTTTCTCATGTGGAAATGAAGAAAGCTCCGTGGCAAGAATATTAACAATAGGTTAGAGGATCACTTCATTTTTTTGAGTGTACTTTTCTTGACTCTTTGCCTTTTTGCTTAGTGTTTTTGACATTTATTTTTACTTTCTTACTTGAGCAACTCTGCTTTCTGGTTACATCTTGCATTGTGTTACACGACGGTTTGAATCATTAAAAATAAAACCTTATTTATTCTAAACACAAGCTCATACTTAATTGTAAATATTTTGACACTTCTTAATAGGCCGATTGGACACAAAACATACTGCTTTAGAAAGGTAACTGTAATGTTGCAGGTCGTAATAAAATACCGCCATCTATTAATTGTTTGGCTCACTACGCTAGGTAGGAAATTTAAACAACCGTCTGCATTTATATCCTATAGATTTTGTTACAGAACCGTCGATGTTTGAAGACTATTAAAGCATCGCTTAATCCAAATTTATGATTAGTTTTGCAAAATAAATTTGTTTAAACAAATGATTGAAAAATTCATTATATTTCAAATAAATTCTTTCATTGCATTTAACAAAAGTAAATACGTTCAAAGAAGTTATGGTTATTACGATATACTTTGTTATAAATAAAGTATTAAACAACAGTGTAACATAGTGTAAGGTAAACCGATTTTTTGCACACCGCACTTTTTATTTATGTTTTCTTTCTTTTGCTTGCGCATGTTCTTAACCTTTATTGGCCTTTATTTTTCTAACGAGCCTTTTTTCATGCCCTGCCACCACTAACTGACTCTACTTACCGCCTATTCCTTTTGTATATATATTTTTTTTCAAAACAAGAGCTCTAAGATATTTATGAATAGGTAAATTAATAAAATGATTGTTCTAATATTAAATGTAGTTCTAATTCCAATAAAATTAAATATCTTAGAGTTCTTATTGTCTGTTTTTAATTCTACTATAATCCTAAAAACTGTATGATTTTTTTTACAGCAGCACAGCCGATCATAAAGATTTTCACACGAAAAGTGTGGAAAATGATACACCTTTTCTATACTGTCTTCTCAGTCAACCTGATGGAAAAGTAAGTACAGCATCTTGAGTTGGGTACAAACTCTTAAATAGATGAGTCAGAAATTTTACAGGTTGGGGCAAGTAATGCATTTCGATTAAAAATGTATCATGATATAAAGTTCTCCGGTTCAAGAGTACACCTAACTAATAAGTCAATCTCAATTCTGTTCAGTGCAACTTATTTTTCGATGTATATAAATCATTCGCATGACATTACATAGATTAGGAGTAGGTTAAAAGTAGGCTATATAACAAAATTATTTAAATATAATTATAGGATTAAAATTAAGACTAACATTGGACAATTAAATAGGAATGACTCAAACCAAACTACACTGATGCCACAACAATTATAACTAGACGTCCCTTATTGTAATTGATGGCTTAAATTCCATAAAGACCTTGAACGAGTAGAAAGCATGATTAAACAAAAATGTTTTTATTGTAGACTCGAACACATCGTATAATGCTGTTGTGCGTTTTGAAATCGTGAAGTCACTCCCGTTCCTGATAGGATATATATGAATTTCCGAATTCTGAATAGCCTTGCCTTTATGTTGGTATGCATACATACCGTATCACATCATATGTAGATGGAATGTGAAGTAAGAATGCCTTCTTTTTTAAAGATCGGTTCGAATGGTTTCGTATTGAAGATCACTCGAATTATCTGCTTTCGCAAAACAAATAGTCTCGATATATTGACTGTTTCCCTCCATAAAATAATGTTGTAGGTAAGATGATAGTATGCAAGTGCATAGTATGGTGTTAGGAGAGTTTTAAGTGGACAGTTGCCGCTTAAGTTTCAGGATGGCATAATAATGTTCTATTTAGTTTTAAGCAAATATGACCATTTTGCTGTTCCCAAGTAAATTTCATATCCAAATAGCTGCCTAAGTTTTTTTTCCTACTGTTGTTAATATCAATTTTGGGGTTAGTTTTGTAAAAATACATATGAACAGTTTTCGCCTAATCAACTGACTCATAGAATATCACCTATTCATACTCTCACTCACTGAAAATTAGCGGCAGAAAAATAGAACAAATATTGAAGATTCTATTTAATAAAATAATTGAAGAGGGAAAAATTCCACAGGATTGGTATTACTTCGAAGTAATCTTAATATTCAAAAAGAGGGACAATACAAATATTGAAAACTACCCACCAATATCCCTATTATCGCACACCTACAAGTTGTTAACCAAAATCATAACCAACCGCATAACAAACAAACTCGATTTTTACCAACCTGCTGAACAAGCTGCATTTAGAAAACACTTTAGCACCACAGATCACCTAAACACCATAAAAATACTAATTGAGAAGTGCACCGAATATAACGTACCGCTCCATATGGCTTTTGTAGATTTCCAGAAGGCATTCGACTCCCTCGAAATATGGGCAGTATTACAATCCTTAGAAAACGCAAGAATCGGTTCAAGATACATAAACATCATAAAGAACATATACGAAAATGCAACCATTCAAATAAAAATAGACGACAAGATGAAAATGAACCCCATAAAACTACAAAGGGGAGTGAGACAAGGGGACACTATCTCGCCAAAACTGTTCACCCTAGTCCTAGAGGACATTTTTAAGGAACTTAAATGGGACATCAAAGGTATAAACATCGACGGAATATACTTGAACCATCTCAGATTTGCTGATGACATAATCTTAATAGCAAGTAATCTCCAAGAATTGAACGAAATGCTTCTTCTTCTTCAAGTGCCATCTCCGCTGCGAAGGTTGGCTATCATCATGGCAATTCTAACCCTAGAAGCTGCCGCCCGGAACAGTTGAACAGAACTGCAAGAAAACCACTCTCTGAGGTTCCTCAGCCAAGACATCCTTCTCCTCCCGATGCTGCGCCTGCCCTGAATCTTCCCCTGCATAATCAATTGGAGCAATTGGTATTTATTGCCTCTTGTAATATGGCCCAAGTACTGAAGCTTTCTTATTTTAACAGTCAGTGTTACCTCTTTTTGTTTGTTCATCCTGTCAAGTACTTCTTGATTAGTTGTTCTATCCTTCCAGGAGATTTTCAAGATTCTACGATACGCCCACATCTCAAATGCTTCCAATTTATTCATACACTGTTTGTTCAGCGTCCACGCCTCCACACCATACAACAAGACCGAAAAAACATAACACTTAAGCAATCGCACTTTCAATTTTAAGCTTAGATTTCGGCTACAAAATATTTGTTTCATATTGTTAAACGCACTTCGGGCTTTCTCTATTCTTATTCTTATTTCCCGTGTATATTCATTTGACTCGTTAATATTTACTCCTAGATAGTTGTAGTTTCGTGCTCGTTCTATTCGCTCGTTGTTTCCATATAGGTTGATATTGTCGATATGTTTCTTCGTAATTATCATGAATTTAGTTTTCTTTGTATTCAGTGACAAACCAAATTCCTCGCTTGTTTCTATTACTTTATCCAATAGTCTCTGGAGATCTTCGATACTTTCTGCCATGAGTACCGTGTCATCAGCGTATCGTATATTACAAATAGGATGACCGTTGATCTTTACACCGGCTGATTCGTTCTCCAGGGCTTTCTTAATTATTTCTTCCGAGTAGAGATTGAACAACGTTGGCGACAACACACAGCCCTGTCTTACACCTCTTTTTATCTTTATTTTTTCTGATTCGGAGCCATTAATGCGCACTGTAGCTTCTTGATTGTAGTATAGGTTGGTTATTATTCTAATGTCACTTGAGTCAATTCCTTTATTTCTGAGTAATTGCAACAATGTCTCATGTTGAACTGTATCAAACGCCTTGTTGTAGTCCAAGAAACAGACAAACACGTCTTGGTTTACATCCAGACATCGCTGTATTACGACATTAAAAGCAAATAGTGCTTCTCTAGTTCCCAGTCCGTTTCTAAATCCGAATTGTGTCTGTCCGATTTCTGTTTCTAATTTCTTGTATATTCTACCATGAATGATCTTTAAGAATATTTTCATCATATGAGACATAAGACTGATGGTCCGATGTTCGGAGCATTGCTTCGCGTTTGGCTTTTTAGGTAAAGTTATTATTGTTGTTAGTAGCCATTCTTTCGGTATTATACCAGATTTATAAATGCTATTAAATAGTTCCACAATCATTTCTAAATTACGTCCCTCAATGAGTTTGATTATTTCTGTTGGTAACTCATCTGGACCTGTAGCTTTCCCAGTCTTCATTCTTTTTATCGTGTGTTCCACTTCTTCACTTGTTATTTCTGGTCCTGTGTCACTGCTGATATATTCGTTTTCTATCTCATTGCGTTGATCGTTATACAGATGCTCTATGTATTCTTTCCAGACTCTCAATTTTTCTTCTGTGTCCATAATTATGTTTCCTCTTTCGTCCATCAATACGTTGTGTCTACTGTCTTGCCTTTTTGTTAATTCTTTAATTTTCTTGTGTGTATTAAAGCTGTCGTGCTTATTTTGTAGTTGTTCAATTTCTTCACATTTTTCCCCGAACCATTTTTCCTTAGCTGAACGTATCCTCGAGCGAATTTCCTTCTGCAGTTCTTTATACTTCTGTTTGTCTTTGTTTTTATGTTTCCTTCTTTCGTTCATCAAGTTCAGTATTTCGTTTGTCATCCATTCCTTCTTATATACCTCACTTTTAAGTAGATGTTCTTCAGATGGCTTCTTTAACGCTGTTTTAAGTTTGACCCAGTTGTCGTTGATATTATCTGGTGTATATTGTATTGTGGTCTGTATCGTTCTCAGTGTTTCGTCAATTTCCTTTACGATCTGTTCTTTTACTTCTGAATCTCTTAGTTTATTGAGATTAACTGCTTTTTTGGATGTTATGTTGCTAATTCTTTTTAGTTTTATTCTCATGTTCGCAATTAGTGGATTATGATTAGACGATACGTCTGCTCCAGGGTATGTCTTAATTGATGTTATGCTATTTCTGTATCTCTCATTGATCAATAAATAGTCTATCTGGTTTCTGACTGTGTGATGTTCTGTATCCTGTGGAGACTTCCATGTGTATAAACGCCTATTAGGTAGTTCGAAAAAGGTGTTTGTCACCACGGTTTTATTTTCTTGGCAGAATTGTACCAGTCTCTCACCTCTTTCATTCATATCTCCCAATCCGAAGTTACCAACCAGATTATCTATCTTTCCTTTCCCAATTTTAGCATTGAAATCACCCATTATTATTGTGATGTCCCTTGTTATGGTTAGTTTTAATGCCTCGTCTATTTGTTCATAGAATGATTCCACTTCTTGTTCTTCTTTGTCCGATGTTGGTGCATACACCTGTATTATATTAATTTTTCTGATGTTAGTGCTTAGCTGTAACATCATAACACGATCAGACAAGGGGAGAAAGTTCAGGACATGTCGAGAGACAGACTTGTTTACCATTATAGCCACTCCGTTTCGGTGCTGAGTGTCCTGAGAGTCCTGGCTACCAGAATAGTATATTATATGATCTTTAATGTGGCAGTTTCCATTTCCTGGCCATCGGGTTTCGCTTATACCCAGAACGCCGATATTCATTCTCTGCATTTCTTGAACAATGTTGTGTGCTTTTCCTGGTTCGCACATGCTTGTAACATTCCATGTTCCGATTCTCAATATTTCGTTGTTAATATTTTGACAAGGATTTCGCTGGCTGACGACCCGAAAAGCCTTGCCACTTCTCTTGCCGGATCTTGGCCTCCGACAACCATGATCAGTAAGGTTATGATCGCAGTATTTCATGTCATGATGACTGTACTAGAGATATCCTATGGATCTTTAATGTAGTGGTTTCTCGTTGCCTGCTACATCCCACTGCCGTTGACTAATACATTAGTTCCTCCGCCTTTGAGATCAATTTCTCAATCTCAGGACAATGAGTTGCCCTATCACTTACCAATTCGTCCACCCGAAGCTGTTGATCGGTAAGTGGGGGACTACTTATTCCGGTAGTCATTCGGTCGCCATTGCCTCGTTAGTTAAATAACAGGGTGTACCATACAACTTTCGCTGTACTTCGTGAAGGTGAGGTTGGCATTTGTGTACGAGAGGCTATATATATATCGCGCGTCATACACCTTACACCCCAACAGCTAAATGACATATCCGCATCTGTAGGCTTTAAAATGAACTACAACAAAACAAAAATAATGAGCCACGAACAGGCAAACATAACAATACCGAACCAGAGGATAGAAAACGTCGAACACTATGTATACTTGGGTCATGACATCAGACTGTGGAAATCAAACCAGGATGCTGAAATAAAAAGAAGAACACAGCTGACATAGGCCGCTTTCGGTAAACTTGCATACATCCTAAAAAATAATTCAATTCCCATAAATCTAAAAAGAAAAGTATACGACACATGCATATTACCGGTGTGTACGTATGGATTAGAGACCATGTTTCTCGCCAAAAAGTCCACTAAAAAATTAGAAACAGTCCAAAGAGCAATGGAAAGAAACATGCTTGGAATATCATTAAGAGACAGGATTAGAACACCGAGATAGACGCAGAATGAAAGTCAAAGACATCGTGAAGGAGGTTGCAAAGATGAAGTGGCGATGGGCAACAGGGTACCTATTCTCGTTCTTGAGAGAACGATCACTTGATGGAAAATGGGCGTGGTTCTTACGAAAAAGTATGAAACCGTATTCTGGGTAGCTTTTCTCGTTCTTGAGAGAACGATCATCTTGATGGAAAGTGACCGTGGTTCTCACGAAAAAGTAAGAAACCGTATTCTGAATACGTTTTCGTACTTTTTCGTGAGAACCACGCCCACTTTCCATCAAGATGATCGTTCTCTCAAGAACGAGAATAGGTACCCAGATGGACACGAAGAATCCTGGAATGGAGACCGAGGGAGACAACAAGAAGCACGGGAAGACCTCAAAAAAGATGGGTAGACGTCATAAGGACAGTGGCGGGCAAACAGTGGAGGAGATTGGCGAAGAATAGAGAAAGATGGAAACAATTGAGAGAGACTTACATCCAGGAGTGGATGGACAGAGGTTAACAAAGAGAGAGAGAGATACTCTCACTCACATTAAAGAAGGAAACCTTTCACACTTTGGTCAAGTTACAAATCATTGTTCCTGAGTTTAGACCGAGTCAAATTGGAATTATTATCCGACGTTTCGCCAACGATTCCACGAGGCATCTTCAGGGACCTTTACTCCACGAGATTAGAACACATACATTCAATGTTCTAATTTGTGGTAAAGAAATTTGCAAACTTGTTTGCTATTTGCGCCGTTTTTTCGAATTTGAGGAAGTATGTAATTTTTTTTCTTCCTATTTAAGTGTTTACAACATTCCATGCAACCTTTGATTTATTTGAGACGCTCTTTATTAGGTTAGTATTGTATTAAATTTTAAATTCTGCTGCATTGTTTTCTGTGGGATTCTCGTTTTATATTGGAGTGTTTTTTGAAAGTGTATAAATCACTCCTCCTTTTTTTTTCTTGAATCAATTTATTGGAGAACAATGGCTGATGATTAGGCTTGCGCAGTTTATTATTTTCTTCTGAAATTCCTCGTTTTATTTAGAAATATTCCAAAAGCGTCATCAATATTATTCAGATGGAAGTCATTCCATATTTGACTCTATAGACTCAAATATTGTTCCTAAATCAGAGTGTAACTCCTAAATATTTATTATATTCTTCTTTTTCTTGCTCAGTGACTATTCATCCATTTGTGGATATATTATGGGCTTTCTCTAATTGTGTCCATTTATCTCGGTCTCTAGCTTTTCTCATTGTTTTCCTTTGGCCTTTAGAAAGTTACTTTATGCGTCCATCTTTGGTCATGTAGTTTTGCAAAAAATCCAACTCACTGCCACCTAAGATTCGCGATAAGTGTCATAAAATCGGTTATTTCTTGTTTCTTGTCTTTAAGTGCGATTCCCAACATAGTTCGATCCATGGGTCTTTGGACAATTATTATCATATTGTTTTCAACCCATATGTAAATACCGCGGGTGTGAGTGTGATCGAATATGTGAGGTTCGATGTTGCAGCATGTTACTGATATAGGACAGATATTTGTTACCATATATTAATTCATGTTTTGGAGATGCCATTTCTATTGTGGAATTGTTGCAGTATTCTTGTACAGGGTGAGTCAACGATTGGATGAAGTAGGTTTGTGCCTTTTCGGTGAAATTTTCAAAGAAACTATATTTATTATTTGATACAGTTTATTTTTACGCAGATTTTAAAAATACTTAGGACTCTACAGGGTGAGCCAAAAAACTAGGACAGCATAAAGTTGTATTTTTTTAAATAGAACACCCTATATACGAATCGTATTTTCGATTTAGCTTATAATTTTAAATCTTTTTTATTAAGGGTTTACTATAACAAAACTTTATAGTTTCTGAGATAATTAAGTTTAAAGAAAAAAAGTCACATTTTCAAGCATCAATTCAATCCTAAATAAGGTTTTCAATTTTGTGACAAATATATTCAAATTTGGAATTTAGCAAGGCCAAGGACAAGTTAACATAATTTTTACCTAATATTTGCAATAAAAGCTACAGGATGTTGAACACATCGGCTCAAATTTGAACAAGTTTAAATGAATAAATATTTTTTTTTTAAACGGTACACCTTGTATATTTTCATGTTATTTAATAGAGTAATAAAAACCCTAAAAGTTTTGTTCAATATATCCTATACCTATTTATAATAGTTTTTGAGATATTTCAGTTTTTCTTATTTTCCATACTTTTTTACAGAAATAGTCCTCATTATCATAGTAGCCATGTAAAATAATAAAAAGAAACTACAGAAACAAACAGAATGTGGTTAAATATGATGAAATACATTATTCGTTATATTACAACGGCAATAGTTTAATTAAACATAATGTGAAAAAATTAACACAACAATAACGACAAGGCAAATACATATTTACTTTTATACTAAATTGAAACAAAAAAATTACCTATTAAATACTGAGATTAATTATTTCTTTTTAATAAGTGTTCGAATAAACGACCCTCTTGTGCAGTGCACAAATTTAGTCTTTTTTGCAGATTTTCTCGGACCCTGGACAAAATTAGTGGCGTTATTGTTCTACTGTTTCGCATATCTTCCACTGTTGTTGGTGGATTAACATACACCTTATTTTTAATATAACCCCATAGGAAGAAATCTAATGGGGTGATGTCGCAGGACCTTGGTGGCCACTCAATGAAACCCCCACGTCCAATCCATTTTTGCGGATATCGTTGGTCCAAAAACGCACGAACTTCACGATGGTAATGCGAAGGCGCACCATCGTGCTGGAACCACATACTGTCGAGCTCATCCCTATCGAGACCTTGAAGCGGTTGGGGTAGTTCTTCTTGTAGAAAGTTCAGGTAACTATGGCCATTTAGTGGTTCATGAAAAAAGTGAGGTCCAATAATTCGATTATGATGAATACCACACCAAACATTTAATGACCAGTGGTTTTGATGTTGCACCTCTCTAATCCAAAATGGGTTTTCTGTGGCATAATAATGCATGTTGCGTCTATTTACGGCACCGTTACTTCTAAAAGTAGCTTCATCACTAAACATTACCTTGCATAATAAATTTGGATTTAATTGAATCTCCGCATTTATTGTACGACAAAAGTTTACACGACTTTCAAAATCCTGTCCATGCAATACTTGGTGTAATTCCATGTGATATGGATGATACCTATATTTCTTGGTAGTACGATTAGCGGTGGATTGTGATGTTTCACATAATGCTGCTAACTGACGGCTACCAATATAAGGATTTTCCTGAACGTTTAACAATACTTGTAGTTCTTTTTCTTCATTAGTTACTGGTTCGTTGACCACTTTATGTTTTGGATAATCAACAGTACGAGAAGAATCAAATCTTTGCATTAAGTTTTGAAAAGTATGGGTATTAGGCTGGCGTCGATCAGGATACTTCATTTTGTAAATTCTTTGAGCAAGAATGCAATTTTTTTCAGCCTCTCCTATTGTATAAATCATATCTATTAACTCATTCTTTGGAAAATTCATTTTACAATATAAGATGAATGCAAAAAAAAACCAAATTACACTACATAAAAAGCAAAAGAAGCGAATGTGGTTATAAATTTGACACACAGAAAAATGTTCTTTTACATTGTTTTTGCCATGGCTACTATGATAATGAAGACTATTTCTGTAAAAAAAAGTATGGAAAATAAGAAAAACTGAAATATCTCAAAATCTATTATAAATAGGTATAGGATATATTGAACAAAACTTTTAGGGTTTTTATTACTCTATTAAATACCATGAAAATATACAGGGTGTACCATTTAAAAAAAAAGATATTTATTCATTTAAACTTGTTCAAATTTGAGCCGATGTGTTCAACACCCTGTAGCTTTTATTGCAAATATTAGGTAAAAATTATGTTAACTTGTCCTTGGCCTTGCTAAATTCCAAATTTGAATATATTTGTCACAAAATTGAAAACGTTATTTAGGATTGAATTGATGCTTGAAAATGTGACTTTTTTTCTTTAAACTTAATTATCTCAGAAACTATAAAGTTTTGTTATAGTAAACCCTTAATAAAAAATATTTAAAATTATAAGCTAAATCGAAAATACGATTCGTATATAGGGTGTTCTATTTTAAAAAATACAATTTTATGCTGTCCTAGTTTTTTGGCTCACCTTGTAGAGTCCTAAATATTTTTAAAATCTGCGTAAAAATAAACTGTATCAAACGATAAATATAGTTTCTTTGTTAATTTCATCGAAAAGGCACAAACCTACTTCATCCAATCGTTTACTCACCCTGTACTCATCTCATTTTCTCTTATTTTTGTTTTATAATTTTGGTTTATTCATTTTTTCTGACAAAATATTTTTTTTTAGCCACTTTCGTGCCCCCCTGCAATGAGACTAGTGACTACGTATCGTAATGGTCAGGCTAAAAGGTATTTGCTTCGCGGCGATTCCGAAGGATCTGTTTTGCTTTGGGCTATTCCTGATATATCTGCAGCTCAATTAGCTGAGATAAGGTAAATCTACCGATTTTTAGCAAAATAAATCTCTCTACGAGAAATATAATGAAATGTGTGTTGACTACGCGCTGTTCTATAAACAAAATGGAAATTTATTATTCCTGTTTAGGGCCCAGGCACCACCACAACCCGTAACTGCTTCAGCCACATTAACAACTAGCCTGACCAAGGCGTGGAGTTCAGTGAGACCGGACCCGGTGGGAATTTTGGATCAAGTTGAACGACAAGAAAGGCAAGGTGAGTATTATATTTTTGATGCGTTTATGTTGAAAACAAAACGACGAATTATTGTGTTGCAAAATTGCTAAAACCATTTTTTTTAATTTTAGCTATCAAATTAACAGCCAGTATTTATCTACCTCTGCAGAGCCGCCTGGTGGTGGGACGGGAAGACGGTTCCATCATTATCGTTCCTGCAACTCAGACTGTGATGTTACAATTCCTACATGGAAATCATCAGCAATATCATAGTACGTCATGCTTTCAAAAAGTATTTTATTATTAATTGAGTTCTTACAATAGTTTCCAAAAACATTTCCAATTCTTCGTTTGGATAGAATATTTTTTATTTGTTACAAAAAAAGTTTTAATAAGCTAAAATTTTGTACTAGTTATGAGCTTATAAATACCTATGATTACTATTATGTATTCATTATTAGTTGCGGAAATAACAATTCTTGGTATGTTATTTACATGATCTTCACATTTCTTAATTCAGCAGGAGAGAAATTACTGTTTGTTGCGAAGAAAATGACCACCGTAAAATTATCAATTCCGGGAAAATTCGAACTATTTGCCTTAACAAGTCCATTTTTCATCATGGGAAAACTTCTTAGAATCGTTTTCAAAGGGAGTAGTAAGCAAATTTCGAAGAAATTGCACGGGAATGACTATAAAATAATGTTAACCTAACAACGTAGCCTTCGACAGCGATGATGTTTGCTAGTAAGTGACGTCTTACACTTTGATTGGTATTAGTTTTCACGTGACTTGAGAGTGATTTAATTATATTTTGATTATTAAATAAAAATTAAATTCCTTAAAAATAAAGAAAAACATTGTGTTTTTAGGATTTTTATTATGGAAACTACCGTTTCGCGGTAAAATTATATTTTTATTTGAATACAGTCAACATCCCGATTCAGACTTACCAAACTAGTCATTTTGTAAAACTTCTTCTGCATCCTGCATGTTCACCAGATCTAGCTCCCTTGGACTACCACCTACTCCTAGAACTCGAAACTTTCTTAGCGAGAGCAAACGAGCATTTTGAAAGTCTCGAAGAAACTAATTTTCAGGAAGAAATCGTAAAGCTGGAGAAACGTTGGGGTTAAGGGCATTTTCGAGGAGACTATATCGAAAAATAAAGTGCATTACGAAACTCAAATAGCAAACCAAGTTACTTATCAACCCGCCCTTGTAATATACCAAAAATTAAAAAAATTGTTGCAGAATCCTAATGTAATGCGTATCCAACACACACCTGGCTGCTTATTGTATTCAAAAGTTTTTATTATACGTTACGGTATGTGTTCCAAAAGTATCCGACCTGCGTTTATAACTTCGCACCATGATGTTCGAGCGACCTCTATAGGGTATGAGCGTAACCAGTGACCGCTCGCGAACTCTCCGATCTTCGCATCCACCAATAGGCAGTGTCAGTTCGCGCGTATGGTGTTTTTGTTTAAATCCCTTTTTTACGTTCGTCGGATTTTGTTATCGTTGAAAATGACGGAGAGATATTATCAACAAATTTGCATCAAATTGAATCGAATAAAGTTGTGCGGAAATTATTTATCCGGTCAAGTTAGCATCAAAAATAGGGGTAAGGTTACATTAATTCGCACCTTGCTAAAAATTGGCATGAATGTTGGGAACCCTATTATACACAATTTGTCAATTATCCACATCAATCCGAAGTGTGGAAAAAAATTTATTCAAGGTCAAATGTTGCAAAAATCGGTTTTTTGAGTTTTCCAGCTAAACGGTAAGTTTTATAATAAAAATAGGTGAGACAAAAATTATTCATCATGCAATTATCTATAAAAATTGTTCATACACTTTTTTTCCTAAGAATCACCATTTCGGAGATACAGCGATGCAAAATGTTGAAAAAGTTGTATTCTTCATAATATGCACACGTTTCCGCGCCACCCGTGAGGTAGTGTACATGTTGCTGAAGGAGCTTCTTTTATCCGTTGTATCGGCTCTTCTAGTAAAACTGAACTTTTTGGAGTAACAACTTGAATGATACCCATTATGTGAAGTGTGTTATGACCGTCCAGCGTATTTACATTTATATCAGCATTGTCTGCAACATACTGAATGAATGTGCCAGTTTCTGGTGGTAAAATGTGAGGTGGACGGTGAAAAACTGCTGCTGCTTCGTACAATATAGTATCATTATAAGATGCGCACAAACCGAAAGACGAAAAAATTTGTATAAGACGTTTTGACCCAAATCGCCGATGAAAAAAAATAGAGAGACCCAATTGTAACTTTGATTTGAAAGACCTTGGTCGAACAGCAGTCATAATACTATGGCTAATATTTGTGCATACTAATTTCAAATGTTGTAAATTAAATCGCTTTTTTTTTCAAAATAAGTTTCTCCAAAAAATAAGTCAGTGACTCTGGAATTTGACTGTTAATATCTTCAAACATACGACCTGGCGGGGGGTAATGAGAATTATCAAAAACTGCAGATTGAATATCTTCTCGAATGATTGCTGCCGCAGCCTTCACGATTCTAAATCGCTCTTCTTTTTCATTTGTTGTTTTTTTTTCGTAGCTAGCTCGATTTAAAATGTCATAGTGATTATCAACAAAACATATTAATGTTGATGCTCCTGACTTTTCTGTTATAATAATTTTATCGCCATACTTCAACTTTAATTGTAACTTAATGGTTCTATTATCTAACGAATTGTTGCAAATATTTTGTAATTCGTCTAATGAAAATTGACAATCATCACTATTTTCGATGTGTGCAGATATTTCTTCCATTAAAAGATTCGTACTTTCAGATTGAGGACGACCGGCTTGACCCCCCGTAGTCGGTCTCAAGAAGGCATTATGACAGTCTTTATGATACTTAGCTTCGGCAGCAACTAAATCATGTTCGAACTCAATTCGAGTAATAACAGCTTTTGCTACATGATCAGAACGAGTCTGGGCTATATTCAGGATTGTTTCTTTGAATGAAAGTGTTGTTACATGAAAAATTTTACGCCGATACTTCAGTGCTTTTCTGTTTTCTAGCTCTTCATTCAATTCATTGCCACAAAATAAGCAACACTTTTTAAAACAAAAAAATGGTTCACTTACGCGTGCTCTAGTACGAGGTGGACTTATTTTTGATGTACTAGCTTGTTCTTCATCCTGTTTTCAATGCAGCGATTGTACCCTTCCGAGTATAGTTTTTTCGACACTGCACATGAACTGTCACAGAAGTCTGGTCTTTCAGGTATTCCGAAAATTCATCACCTCTTTCAATACTTGCATTAATTAATGTCTTTAGGCCACGATCAACAGTAACTGTTTCGCTTCCGGTCAAATGTTTATTACAAATAAAGCACAACTGCGACATTTCTATTGCAAACACAAAACTGCACAAATTTTGTTTGAAAATATAAGCAATAACTACGTGTTCTTACTACGAAAGAATGCTTGAGACTAATACTATTCTATCTAGGGAGGCCCTTCAAAAAGGAGCAGCTATACGAGCGTCGCCACGTGGACAATTGAATAGCAGACAGATGTTGCTCAAGGCCGTACGGTCATATAAAATGAGGGACTGGGTTTTTTTTGGAGTTTATATTTTTAAAACTGTATAATATGTATGTATACGCTACGAAAATTAATATTTTTACTTATATTATCGTTCTGTAACGTATATTACGGTAATTGACATGCATATTATGAAGAATACAACTTTTTCAACATTTTGCATCGCTGTATCTCCGAAATGGTGATTCTTAGGAAAAAAAGTGTATGAACAATTTTTATAGATAATTGCATGATGAATAATTTTTGTCTCGCCTATTTTTATTATAAAACTTACCGTTTAGCTGGAAAACTCAAAAAACCGATTTTTGCAACATTTGACCTTGAATAAATTTTTTTCCACACTTCGGATTGATGTGGATAATTGACAAATTGTGTATAATAGGGTTCCCAACATTCATGCCAATTTTTAGCAAGGTGCGAATTAATGTAACCTTCAATGTCTATTTTGACCGGACTATATTGAAATGATGTGAAATTAAAAAATTGTATATATATATATATATATATATATATATATATATATATATATATATATATATAATGCTATGTTTTTTATGTTAATCTTAACAGATTTTTTTGGAACAAACAATATACAATTTCGTAACGTCTACTTAACATTTTTTTTTTAGATTGGCCACCGCATCAGATTCTCTCAGGCCACCACGGTCGTGTAAACTGTCTCTTGCATCCCCACAGAGAGCATCCTAGGTAATATATACCCAGTTAGCCGATACTGATGATACATATGTGGTTTATTTTTAGATATGATAGAAATTTTCTTGTGTCCGGAGGTGTAGATTTTGCGGTATGCTTGTGGGATCTCTGCACGGGAAGTTTGTTACACAGGTTCTGTGTGCATGCAGGAGAAATTACTCAGCTATTGGTCCCTCCTGATAATTGTAGTGTAAGTTATTTAAAAATTTGTGCTTTCAGGTAATTCTATCCACACTCCTGTAGAAAAACAAAATTTTGTTTATTCACAGACCATACCTACAGTCTAAAGGGTGTATATCTTTAAAAATTTAGTAATTATAACGGTTTTTAGTTGCTATACATTAAAAAAAATGTAAATATAACTGACGCTGTTTTTTTCGAATTTCTTCCTTCCTCTCGGAGTACAGAAAAATTAAACCAACATTTACATTTGTTTTAGAATTTTTAACATATTTTGTTATCTAATATATATATATATATATATATATATATATATATATATATATATATATATATATATATATAAAATAATTCTACAAAATATTTTATTTATATTTTTTATAAAAATATGAAGATTATCCCGCTTACCTACTCCAGATGCAGTATAAGTCGTAAAATACTAAAATAATTTACAGCCGGAGTCTTTAACATGATTTAAATTTAAAACCACCCTAAATTGACAGCAGAAGGCTTAAACTGAAAAGAGCACCAATAAATAAGTCAAGCAAGTTTTAAACCCTAAAAATACAAGCATAAAAAACCATCTTATTTTATTACTGAACCGGTAAAAATGGAGAACTTTATTTATTTTCGGGATACAACTATTTCTCTTAATCTTTCAAGACTTTATCGCAAGATTCTTATCCTTAATATCCCTATATAAGTGTTTATTTGTTTACATGGTAACTAGATGGTCTTTGAATTTTAAATCTTAGTGTATCTAGCTGTTGGTGGTTTTCTCGCCTTATTTTTACCCATAATAATGAGAGAGATAAAATTGCCTCACAGGAACGTAACAAAGAAGAAACACAAAAAACAGCTGTTTTTATTGAGAATACATAACCTCACTTCAGACTAACTTCGTTCTATAATAACGGCTATAAAATATTAAACACATTTTATGTACTTTGTCAACAACCTAATATAATAATATGATAATATAATTTATTAGTAATAATATACAAATAGTTCTTTTACAAGTCAAATAAATAAAATATTAAAATTTTGTCCATTAATTATTATCATTAATACAAATAAAAACATTACACAATATTGATTCTTCCTTAAGAAGAAAGTCTTGGTAAAAAAAGCTAAGAGAAGCTGACAACAGACAATGACAATACTACAGATTAAAATTAGATTCGAAATACTCCTCGAACGAAAAAAACGCGTTCAGCACAAGGTAGCTCTTGATTTGTTTTTTTTTGTACTGAGTTAAGAGCTTTAATTCTAGCTGGCACGCAGTTGTAGAACTTTATTGCCAAATATCTTGAACCATTTCTGGATCTCTCAAGACGGCCAAAGTCTGGGACAAGATTGTTGTTGTTCTTGTTGGATAGTTGTGAATATCTTCGTGTGATCTTTATAGATCAAGATTTTGTTTAACGTACAACAAACACTGCATCATGTACACACAAGGTAAAGTTAAAATTTTTAAATTCTTAAACGAATTTCGACAGTCTTCTCTATAACCAAGCCCAGAGATAATACGAATGCATTTTCTTTGTTGTCCAAACGCCTTATCAGTATGACGAGAATGGCCCCAGGAAAGAATAGCATAAGCCAAAAGAGAATGAAAGTTACTGTGATATGCTGTCAGAAGAGTTTCTTTGGAAGTTACCCGTACAAGACTCCTGAACAGGAACAGTTGTTGGGATAGTTTTTTTGAGAGATTAACAAGGTGTTGTTCCCAGGTTAATCCTGCATCTAGGTGTACTCCCAGAAAATTGACCTCCATTGCACATTGAGGTAGAAAAGACTGTACAATTTCATTGTTATTCTTTAGAGTAAAGTTAATACTTTGTGATTTGGAGTTGTTCAAGGAAAGGCGATTGGCTCGAAACCATTGAAATAGTTCTCTTTCTGAAGTTTTGTAATCAAGACTGTCAATCTCTGAAGGGTGATAACATGTAAAACGTTGTGTCGTCAGCAAACAAAACAGCATTGACTCCCTTGCCCTTACAGTATGCCAGGTCATTTATATAGATGAGGAATAAGATGGGACCTAATACCGACCCTTGAGGTACACCATACCTTAGGGATTGTTTTTTAGAATTACACTGCCCAAAGTTAACATACTGATCACGATCCGATAGATATGAATTAAGTAGTTGAATGGCATCAGCCTGAAAATTGTAGAATGTAGAACCTAATGATTATATCATTCGATTTTTCCACAGAGTGTTCAGAAAGTTTGGACCAAAAGCAAGTTTTAGTTTTACCCTGTATAGCACCAGATAGAACTTTTTGCAAAATCGATACACAAATTAAAAAGTTATTTAAGATTGAATTTAAACAAAATTTTGTTTATGAGTTTTTTTTTTGGTCAGAATTGTGTAATGGTGTTTAAGATTTTAAGATCTAAACCCCTGATTAAAATATATCACACTAATTCGATTTCTTTTTTTAGGCAAGAATACAAAAATGTATTTGCTCGGTTGCATCCGACCATTCCGTCACTCTTCTGAGTCTAGCGGAGAGAAAGTGCGTATGTCTGGCTTCGCGGCACTTATTCCCTGTGACAACGATAAAATGGCGGCCTAAAGATGATTTTATGATAATCGGATGTTCGGATGGAACGGTGTACGTATGGCAAATGGAGACTGGACATTTGGATAGGGTATTACAAGGTAATTTAAGAAAGTATTGAATTTTTGGCGCCTTAGCCACTTCCATTTTTTTGGGCGAATTATTATAATAATGTTTTTAAGGTATCGCTGCTGAAGAAGTTCTGTATGCCTGTGAAGAAAATGAAGAAACCAATTCTTCCTCGGAGATGGGGCTGGCTAATCCCGCTGTTCATTTCTTCAGGTTAGTAAGGTGTATGTAGGACCACATTTTGTAATGCGAGTAATGTTAACTTATCTTCTTCAGAGGCTTGCGTCACAGAAATCTCTCGGCTATACGACACGCTACTCAGCGGGGGCTACATCAACTGCAACAACTGAATGCTCATACAGAAGCCGGCGATCCACATGCAGCTCGCGCCCACGGTCAAACGCCTCTTGGTGTTCAAGGATTTCGAACTAACCCGAAAGGTACCGATATAAATTAATTCTGGATGGTAATCATAGTTTATGGCAACATTTGAACAATTGGAAAGATGATTTTTAACTTTTCTATTTTGACTTTTTATATATGGGGCGTTCTACTTTTCTACCGACAATCTGAGTGATAAATTTTTAGATTTGTAAAAAAAATAAAAGTGTATATTCTTTTATAAAATGTATTTTAAATTATTGTCTAGTTATCGGAGATTTAAGAAATGTATAATGCATTGAAGTTTTATTTTATACCTTATATTTATTTCAAGTTTTATCGGAATAGTAAGACAAAATAAACACCTCAGTCACAAAAAAAAATAATAATTTATTAGTTATTATGTAAAATCAAGTGTTCAGTTTTTTTTTAACTTTGCTTAACTAGAATATGAGCATTTATTATTATTTAGCTTGATTTATCGAAAATATTATTAGAAATATATAAAAAATTACATTTAATACCACTCTGTCACATTTTTGCTTGTTAAGACAACAAACTTTGAAATATTTTGCAAATAATTGCAATAAACATAGCTGAAATTCTGTTAATACATTGTATGGTCAATATATAATATTATAATACGTTATTTTAGTATATGTTTTCATTAAACTGAATCATATGCTACTTCGACGTTTAATTACAAGAGGGACAAAATTGTGACAGAGTGGTAGATATTAATTAGCCAATATTTGAACTTAATCCTTTAACATTTCTAAAGTTTTTAAACCGATAACAAAATATAATAATTCTCTTATAATGCTACATAAAATATTATTTCTTAGTAGAACCATCCTTTGGTACACGTAAAATCAGACTAATCTTCTCTTTTCTCTTATTCTACTGTTCAAATACTTCTATTGGTTCAACAAATTCGTAATAAACACGCCTTCCTCTTTTGACTTCTTTAGGACTTTGAATTATTTTTATCAATTTTTCAAACATCACATCTGATTTTACTAATTTAAATATTTTTCCAGTGTCATCAACAGTTTTATAAAACATCACCCGAACATCTCCATCTTCATCCACACAACTTTTTGCAACTCCTAAGTAGGTGTACTCTACTTTGTTTTTACTGGGTACTTTTACTAACATATGTGTACCATTTTTTATTAATAATGGGTGGATGTTGTGTACAGACAGGTCATATGAAGTACCCGGTTTTATGTGCACAGTTTTTCTCAGATTAACAAGGGGCTGACCACCTTCATCTTCTGAACTAGAAGTATAAAGAGTCTCATAAAATCTCTTTGTAGGAACTCTAATTATGTTGGTTATATCAGCCAGTGGTTCTTTTAAATCTGAGGTTGGGCTGTCGCTAACTTCTATCTCATGTTCAGGCAATGGGCGATAAGTCTTCAAATTGTAACAATCACAAAATGTGTTGCAAAAACAATTCAATGTTCGGTAGCTCAGCACTCCAGGTTGCTGAGCCACTAGTTGGTGGACGTAGTGCCTTTCAACGGAATAATTCCACTTGGAATTTCCATTAAAAACAGCTTTATCTTACTGCGGTCTTTAAGTGCTTCATAAAATTGTAAAGCGTCAACAATGTCGTGTCCACTGGCGACGAAATGGTCAGCTAAACGTTTAATAGACCCTTCTATACCATCAGCTGCTCCCTTACCGTGACCAGATTCAAAAAAATTCCAGGTTGAACTTTCAAATCTGTATTGCTCAATCTGTCTCGTCTAACTTTTTCTCTTCCCCTTGCGCTAGCAGCGGATGAGGCTGGAGTCAGTGAACAAGATCTAGAATTTAAAGGAAGTGACCTGGAGCTTGAAGGAACAGGTGTGGAAGCCGGAGTATTCATTAAAACGTCCTACAAAGCTTTCTGTTGTTCTCTTCTCTTGTAGTTTTTAACTTGTCATTTTCTTTTCATTTGTCTGTGTTCTCTTGGTGTCATATCTTTGACTTATTTTTGCGAGCATGGTATCTTTCTAAGTCTTTAGGTTTCACTTCTGCAACTTTTTCGGAGTCTTGTTTCCTTTTTTCACGACAACGTCACTGACTTTCCGCCGCAGATAACGCCATTTTTTAAATACCCCGATGGTAATACCTTAAATTAATAAAATAATTGATTATGTAATGTATAGAACACAAAAAACATTAATTAACTATTGTGAAAATCAATCAAGGCAAAGTTTCAGACAAAAATTACCACTCCGTCACGAGTTATGCCACTCCGTCACAGATTTTTTGTGACAGAGGTGCCTCGTGACAGAGGTGTAAAATAATAATGTTCGAGGATCTCAGCGTTCACCTAATTACGATTTGTTCGTCAAAGTGGGTGAATATGACAGATTTACTGGCAAACAATAATATTACGTATATAAATGGGAACTACAATAAGATTTCAAAGTAGTAACTTACGTGACAGAGGGGTCGCCGAATAAATACACGCACCTCTGTTCACTACCTGCGGGGGGCTAACTCGGCTCGCTCCTGGGTGGGGCCTCAAGGCGTGAGGCCAAGGGGGGAGGGGAAACCGTTCTGTTGCTTAGTGTTGAAGGTCAAACAGCTAAAGCGCGTTTTTTGTTTTGCAAAATGCGTGACGGAAGATAGCAAGAAAAAACATATACAGCCGGACCCAACGATAAAATATTTTTTTGTTTAATAGTATGAACCTTTACGTTTATTTTATTCTTATAAATTTAATGATAATATTTCAGAAGTTCAATAAATAATTTTATATTAAAGGGTTCTATATGATTTTTTTAAGCGAGAGCATTTTGTAAAATTGGGTTGTGCAAAGAGACACATTTTATTTGTATGTAAAACACCTCTGTCACACATTTCGAATACTATGTCACAATGATTTTATAAAGAGCAAAAACAATAAAAACGGAATTTTAGTATTATTATGATGACTTTATTGTCCAAAAAAAGCTTGTGTAAATAAAATTTGAAAAACTGCAATTTTGGAAGAATACCGATTTTTTTTCCGGAGGAGACACGTCATTGTCGGTAGAAAAGTAGAACGCCCCATATATTTTTTATTTATAGTAGAATTTGTTATACACTGACTTGCAAAAATATTACACTGTATAAAATATATATATATATATATATATATATATATATATATATATATATATATATATATATATATATATATATATATTCAGCTTTTGAAAAAAGTCAAAATATAGTTTCTGCACATCCTGATATGAAAACACATATTGAAAGAGTTTGAAAAATCCTATCGTAGGGGTAAAAACTTGATTATTGCCTAAGAGTAAAGTATTCTTATTCTTAACGATATAGAAAAGTATTGTTAAGAAAAGATCTTTACAATAAATTTTTGTGTCTAAATATAAGATCTCAGTTTTTAATTATGACATGAAAATACTTCAGATCACTATACAAAGCCAGACTGAAAACTATTGGTACATTTTTTGACTTTAAAATGACTTTTGATATTACAAAATCATTTATTGCTGTTAGATAAACTGAATAAAGTTATGGAGACAGAAGATCAGTTTTAAGCTTACTTCAATGTTTTCTTGAGAATAGAACCCCATATTCCTAGATTAATGTACAAATAAAATAATATCCAGAAAAACTGTAGTGAAGACTTTTTTTGGGGTCCATTTTATTTCTTATTTATATTAAAGAATTTTGCATTATTCATTAATAAAAGTTTTATAATCTTTTTGCTGATGACACCTCTGCAGTAATTGATGGTTAAGGTAAAGATTTTATTGTTTTCTTCTGTAAAAAAAGTTAATTTTCGTCAGCTTTTCTGAGTAATATTTTTCTCTAAAGCAAAATTCAGGTTTTTGCTCCAACTGTATACAAAAGGATTTTCAGTTTTCTTTTTATGAATGTTTGGGTTTTAGGACATGCAGAAACTCCTCCTAATATAGAGTTTTTCCTTGTGGCGCAACATTTTTGCGAGTCACTGTATAACACATAATAACTTACTCAAAAAACTACCGACCGTTTTGCCGAAATACACAAGATAAATCTGTCATTTGATGAGAGACAAATTTGTGTTACAACAGGTATAATTTTATAAAACCAATTAAAAGTCAACTATTTGAAATTAATGTTACTATTTTGTTTTATAGATCCAGAAAGTCACATTTTGTTCTTCGACATCGAAGCACTGATTATAGAACTTCTAAGCGAAGAGTACTCCATGATGTCACCAGGCAGTTTGGAGGCGGCAGGACTCATTTCCCAGGCTGAATACCTCAAGGTGGCCGCTTTGACGCAGAGCGCCAGTCCCGATGCTCATAAGAAAATAGCAGGTAAAGTATTTTGTTATGTTTTTCTATTGGTTATTTAATGGTGGCTTATGTAGCCTAATTGGTTAAGAAATTGGCTTGGGTTTCTATTAGTCAGTTGTATTTTACGCTATCAAATACCTTATGATAATCTGCAAAATATTCAACGCAAAGAGTACGTCTATTGTGTCTGGATCATCTCAAAAACAAATTGTGTTCACCTCATAATAATTTTGAAGAATGCTTTGAGAAGACGACTCATAACCTCATTGTTCTAAAATGTGTACACTTTTTACATTGGGTAATATTTTTTGGCATCATTATAAATATTGTTAAAAATTCTTGTGAAAAATCCTTCGGATCAAGTAATTTAAGAAGTTCAAGCTCGGGGCCTTTACCAAACCTATTGATTTAGCAATTATTACTGAACCTTTATTTCTCGATATTTTTTAGTTTGATGTTCACGTTAGTATGCACGTTCACAAGTTAACGTGAAACCTTTCAATTTTTTAGCGACGCATTTCTGTTCTAGGTGTGTAAAACTGGATATTGTTGATTTTTATGGGATTAAACTGGCCATTTTGGTCGGCTTTTATTTAAACAGCTTTACATTTATTGCAAAAAAACATATTGTATTTTGTAGTTTAAAGTTTTCACTGAGGACACGCCAAATTTAAGCTTTTAATGTTAATATATATATATACAGGGTGATTCAAAAATCGATCACGAAACTTAAGGGGTTGATTCTACTTGACAAAATAAGGGTAGAGCTTCATATAATTTTTTTTCAAAATGTCATTCGTTTTCGAGTTACAAGCCGTCCAAGTTCAAGTTTTTATTTTTTGTTTTTTGAATTACTCGCTTACCGGAAAACCGATTTGACTAATATTTGAAAGATAGGCTAAGTCTTCTGCGCTTCATCATTTTAGTAACAATTCACATTGATTGTTTGCCGCTAGAGGGCACTTTACCTACATTGAAAATTGTTTTTTTGTCATAATTTTTTAGTGTTGACAGCTACAGTAGTTTTTGGCATAATTTCTGAAAGACTGATGCCAGGCCTTTAAAAAAGGTGCTCTTTATTTACATCGCTAAACCCAACGGTTTAGACGTAAATCACCCTTAAAAATTAAGTGGTAAATTTACTTTTCTCATTTCATTACCACCAGCTACCAGGTAAATAGCTATCAAAGTATACTAGAGCTGTCAGTTTAACATCAAATAAATTCGTTTTTTAAACTATTTAATTTATAATCTTAAAATAACTAATAATGGCTAATCAGTAAATATTCATATTATGGATTATTGCGATATACATTTAATTGATAAAAATTAATGAAACAGTACTAAACAAACTAAAAAAGATTCTCAAAATGTCCCCCATTTTCTTCCATACATTTCCTAACACTCTTCAAAAAATGTCGCCTAACTCGATGAAAAATTTCTGGTGTTTCTTTAATAATTTGGCACTTTTCGATTATCCTGAAGCGAAGATCCTCGACGTTGATTACTGGAATATCGTACACCAATTGTTTCAAATGACCCCAAAAGAAAAAATCCATAGGATTAAGGTCTGGTGACCTCGCTGCCCATGCCAATGGTCCACTTCGTCCTATCCATCGCTCAGGATACGTTGCATTCAAATACTGTCGGACACGTATACTAAAGTGGGGCGGAGCTCCGTCTTGGAGGATCCACATGTTGGCCCTTACTTCCAATGGCACATCTTCCAGATACAATGGGAGACGATTTTGGATAAAATCTAAGTATACGTCACCAGTTAATGGGCCATCAAAGAAATGAGGACCAATAAGGTAATCTCCTATTATCCCTGCCCACACATTTAGTGAAAATCTACGCTGATGTTTCGTTTCTACCACATTGTTTGGGTTCTCGTAAGCATATGTGTGGATGTTGTGTAGATTTGTTATGCCATCACGAGTGAAACCAGCTTCGTCAGTGAATAATATGACGCCAATTAATCGATTATCGTGTTCATACTTAGCTAGGATCTGATTGCACATTTCCAACCGTCTCGGCCGATCATCGTCATAAAGAGCCTGCACCTTTTTTGAATGAAACGGGTAGAGTTGTTCTTCTCTTAGTATCCTCCATGAACTAGCCTGACAGAGCCGCACTTCATTCCCAATTTTTCTAGTACTAATACCTGGATTATCTTCAATAATTTCAAGCACTCTTTCTTCTTGTTGCACGTTTCTAGCAGTTCTAGGTCTTCCCCTATTTCCATTATAACTTTTAAAGGAACCACATTCCGCAAGCCTCCTGTGCACACTGGAAAATGTTTGAGCATGAGGGATATTTCTTTCCGGATAACTCTCCATATAATATCTTCTTGCCAACTCTGCATTACCATTTGCTTTTCCATAACAAAAATGGATATCACAATATTCGATATTTGAATATTGGTGATTAGCCATTATTAGTTATTTTAAGATTATAAATTAAATAGTTTAAAAAGCGAATTTATTTGATGTTAAACTAACAGCTCTAGTATACTTTGATAGCTATTTACCTGGTAGCTGGTGGTAATGAAATGAGAAAAGTAAATTTACCACTTAATTTTTAAGGGTGATTTACGTCTAAACCGTTGGGTTTAGCGATGTAAATAAAGAGCACCTTTTTTAAAGGCCTGGCATCAGTCTTTCAGAAATTATGCCAAAAACTACTATAGCTGTCAACACTAAAAAATTATGACAAAAAAACAATTTTCAATGTAGGTAAAGTGCCCTCTAGCGGCAAACAATCAATGTGAATTGTTACTAAAATGATGAAGCGCAGAAGACTTAGCCTATCTTTCAAATATTAGTCAAATCGGTTTTCCTGTAAGCGAGTAATTCAAAAAACAAAAAATAAAAACTTGAACTTTGACGGCTTGTAACTCGAAAACGAATGACATTTTGAAAAAAAATTATATGAAGCTCTACCCTTATTTTGTCAAGTAGAATCACCCCCTTAAGTTTCGTGATCGATTTTTGAATCACCCTGTATATATATATATATATATATATATATATATATATATATATATATATATATATATATATATATATATATATATATATATATATATATATATATATATATATATATATATATATATATATATTGAATGAACGGATTGAAACCTGGAATCACCAAACCATTCATTCCACCATCCGTGTAAAACATATATATATATATATATATATATATATATATATATATATATATATATATATATATATATATATATACTTAATTTACTTTTTTGTTTTTATTTTTCTTGAACCGTTATTTAGATATATTCTTCTTTCTCTTATCTTGGGCATTCGGTTCGGCAGTGGAATAAAAATTAATTTATTTCCTCATAGATGGTTTATTGTTTTTTTTTATTACAAACATTTCGACCTTATTTCTTGGTCTTCATCAGTGTTTTCTACAAGAAATTTTTTTAAACAGTCAGCAGTTGTTTTACATGAAGATTAAAAATATTGTGGAACTTACCTAACAATATCAGTTTCTAAAAACATAAAAACACAAATCATTAAAAGTTCCTCACAAAAGTCGTCACATTTTAAAAATTATATACAAATGAAAATTTTCAAAATATAACAGTTCGATATACATTATTTTATTAAGATTATGAACGACTGCGCTCAGTATGTATAAAACTATTTTTGACGGTGCCCGTGTGTGTGTGTATTTACATTTTTTATAAATATTTATTATTTTACGAGGGGCGTGTAAAAAACGATTTTTTTAATTTAAAATGTTAAGATATATTTTACTTAGGTTTTTTATGTCTGTTTTGTCATTCACGACATTAAGGTTGTTTTTTATAAAACATATATATATATATATATATATATATATATATATATATATATATATATATATATATATATATTGTTGAAAAAATAAGAAAAATCATTTTACGAATGACCTATGAGTGATCTCTATCGATTCGCTTCAGTTTTGTTACAATATTAATGCACTCTCAGCCAAAAATAAAATAAACGGAACAAACTTCCATACGTTCTACGTACATAAATATGAATCTCTGTTCTCCGAGCCACTTTTTTTTAGGTTGGGAAAGAGGAAAAGTCACTAGGTGCCAAATCTGGGGAATAAGCTAGACGGGGTTATAATTCAAACCGTAATTCATTTAATTTTGACATTGCAACTGCACAAGTGTGAATTCGAGCACTTACTTACTTACTCCATGGCTTATAACCCTGGGTGGGTCTTTGCCGACTTCACAATACTCCTCCATTGCTGCCTGTCTGCCATGGCATCTAGCGGATTATCAATATTCATTGCCTTTAGATCTTTAGCAATATTGTCTTTCCATCGGAGGCGAGGGCGTCCCAGTGGTCTTTTCCCTACCGGTGCTTCCTCCCACGCGAGTTTGACTTGATGAAAAATAACTTTTTTTCGTTGTAGTCTTGGACGTTTTTTTTTTTCAATTTTTCATCCAGACTCCCTCAAAGTGTTGCATAGTAATCCCCTGTGATTGTTTGACCTTTTTTTTTAAATATTATGCCTTGAGAATCCTAAAAAATAGCGGCCATAACCTTTCTGGCCGACAAAACAACTTTGTCTTCGCCTTCTCATCGGACGCACTCCACTGTTTTGACGGCTGCTTCGACTCGAGCGTGTAGCGATGAATCCAGGTCTCATCCACAGTCGCCTATCTACGCCAAAAATCTGCTGAATTACTTTTAATCATCGATAAATACTGCTCAGAATTGATTTTTCGAGCTAGTTTGTTTTCAGTTCTCAACAATCGCCGCACCCATCCGGCACACAATTTTTCATACATAATAATGCTGCAGTGATGTGATGATCTGCTTCAAATAACTATATAAACTAAGCATCGGTTCATACTGAGTTTTTTAGAGGTTCCTCCGAAGTGTACAGCTACATAATTGTATGCATTTTAAAATGACAGCATCTGTAACTAATTTACCTTACTTATTGCACCACCCTCGTATTTTTCAAGGTCAAATGAAAGCCACTGGAACTTTTAACATTTTTCCATATTCGCAATTACATAACCTTATCTCATTAGCGTTATTCCAAGTGATGATATCTAATCTTCGAATAAATTATTTCCAAATATCCCATTCTGTGCCGTCCCTCCAAGTCCCGCCTTTCAAATGTTGTCAGATCGAATTCTACGTTACCAGTGTTATTACTTAATTTACATACCTCGTATGCGTTTTTTCGAGGCTTCGAATGCCATAAATTTAAAATACTAATATTCCAAACAACTGCATTATTAAACTTGTTTATAAGCGAAAAAGAGATACATTCTAATACTTTCGGCACTGTTAATCTTGCAAAACATAATGATCCTTTTTTAGGGGCTATTAATGCAAGTTTTTCACAACTAAATAATCTCCTTTAGGACTCTGTCCGATTCGCCAAAAAGCTTCCCACACAATAAAAAAGTGATTACTTTTCAACTTCGGAGGATCTTCTTCTTCTTTAGGTGCCATGCCTGTATTCAGACGTTGGTCGTCATCATGTTTACAATTTCCTGAAATCTTTCTCTATCGGCTGCTGCGCGAAATAGTTCTTCTACCGTGCAATCACACCACTGCCTGATGTTACGCAGCCATGAAAGCTTCTTTCGGCCTATCCATCTTTTTCCTTCCACTTTTCCTTGTATTATAAGGCGAAGTAGCTGGTATTTAGGTCCTCTAATTATGTGACCGAAGTATTCTGTTTTCCGCTTCTTTATAATGTTCAAGAGCAGTCGATCTGTATCCATCATTCTGAGAACATCCTCGTTGGAAGTGTGCAAAACCCATGATATCTTTAGGATTCGACGATAGCACCACAATTCGAATGCTTCCAATTTGTTTAGCGTTGTGGTTTTTTGTGTCCATGTCTCGCAACCGTATAATAGAATAGACCATACATAGCATTTCAGGACCCTTTTACGAATATGCATTGACAGGTTCCTGTTGCATAGAACTGGTTTCCATGTCATAAAGGCCTTCCGCGATAATTCTATCCTAGCTATTATCTCTTCATCTGAGTCCCCATTTACATTCAACCAACTGCCAAGGTATTTGAAATGGTTTACACGCTCTATCCTCTTCCCATCGAGCCAAAGTTGACATTAATCTACAGTAACCTTTCTAACGGCCATCCACTTTGTTTTTGAGATGTTGATTTTAAGGCCTCTTCGGCAGCTCGCTTCATTGACTAGGTTTACTAATGTTTGGAGATCCTCGATGCTTTCCGCAAGAATGGCCGTATCATCAGCAAATCTAATATTGTTGATTACTTCTCCGCCTAGTCTTACTCCTTCTTGTCTGTCATCCAAAGCCTCCCTAAAGATTTCTTCAGAGTATACATTAAAGAGACAGGGTGACAGAACGCAACCCTGTCTTACTCCACGTTTGATGGGTAGGTTTTGAGTACGACTGTTTTCAATTTGGATAGAGGCTACTTGATTGTAATATAGATGTTTTAGCAGTTTTCGGAGGATAAACAGTTGCACTCGTGCAAAAACTATTAAACTTCCAGAATACGTCTTTTATCAACTTTTTTGTATCACTAATTAGTTTCCATAGGGTCGTTAACGATTTCAACCATTTATTGCAAAGTTATTAACAATAACAAAAAGGCAATTTTTTAAAGTTTTTTGCAAATATCTCGGTAACCACCGAATTGATTTTGATAAACAAAAAAACATTTCAAAGGTTTTTTTATTGTATATAACTTTGTACTGGCAGATTTTTAGATAAAAACAATAGTTTTCGAATTAAATGAAGAAAATCTATTTTTGTTCTTAATTGTTAATAAAAATAATGATGGACAAACGGAATTCGATGAGTGGTTTGGAAGAATGATTTCCAAAAGGATAGTTACCATTTGTATTTTATGTTTATTTTCTTGGCCTATTATGTCTATCAATTTAAAAGAAGATTAAACTTTTATTACCTAAAATTTCCCACTTAACATGACAGTAGTATAAAAATGCAGCACTTAATGTAATCTATGTATACTGATATTTATTTTTCTTTATTTGCAAGACTTTTTCGGAAAAGTCAAGGACAAAGCTGAAAACATGGAAAGGATAATTAAAGAAAAAGATAAACATGGTAAAATAGACTTGCTTTTATTTTGTTTCGCACTTTTTTACTTTACTTTTATTACTGTTTTTTAATGATACAATTTTTTTTGCTTCCAATTTTGTTTGTATTTTGTTTTGTATTGTTTGTCTGCACCTCCTTTGGTTTTTATTTGGTGGATGAAATAAGACTTTTTTTGGTTGGTTTAAACAAGCACCCAGCTTTTTTTTTCAAATTAAAAAAAGGAGTATTCTCTTTAAAATGGGCCTAATATCGTCAGCGTATAACTAAAATAACCAGTATGTTATTTTCATAAAAAAATCATTTATAAAGTAGCTAGGATTTCTGGGATGTAAGCCGGCGTTGCGATGAAAGAATTTCAACCATAATTATTATTACACCATAGTCAACAGACCCTCTAGAGACTACCGAAAGTTTCGACCAATGCGAAATGGAGTTAGCTTTCTGGTTATTTTAGTTGTCTGTGATAAGATCTTATTGACTAAAAAACTGCATATAAAAATTTGCAGTGCCCAGAAATGGATTTAAAAAAGAGTCATTTTGTGAATAACCCTGTATATAAGTTATGTCGCTTCAGGTATTTTAGCGAAAATGAAAGAGGGTGCTGAAACCGTACAAACCAAAATACAAGCAAAAGCTGAAATGGTGCTTAAAGGAACTGAGCTTGGTAAAGGTAAGCACTAAAACTTGATATTTTTTATTCCTCCATATTTATACATTATAATATTTCTGTCGAGAAAAATTGTTTTTGTGTTTAAAACGGTCTAAAAGACCAAATAAATGACCCGGCATTGTATAAGGTTCTTAAGATTATGTAGAGTAGTCGACTGGCTTCAAGGGTGTTGTTGATTAAAACTTCGGTTCTGAAAGAAATAAAAAAAAAGGGCTCTTATTCCAAATAGTTATGTTTAAAATTAATTTAACTTTAGTTAATCTGACATAAGGAGTTATTCCTAAGATGTAGGATTGAGAGATACTTAGAGCACGCTAAATACACCGTTCTGAACTAGGATTTTAAATCAGTCAGCGAGTGACGTCGATCACGCTAGAACTTCAATGTTGACCACGATACCCGTGTTTTCTAAGAATGTAAAAATTGGGACATGAGGTGATGCGCACGATAAAAAATTTACAACAAACTGTGTGCCAGAATGGCTCGATTCGGGATTTAATTAAAACTATATTAAAGTTGGGTTAATTTTGAATATAAAAATAGACCTCCCAGACTAATTGGATGGTGTTGACGTACATGGTGCCGTAAAATTTTATTTCGAAAAAATGAAGAAAAAGTTTTTGATTCACTCTAACGGGGTTTTAATTAGATTTGTAGTTTTCAAAATATTGGCAATTCAACATTTTTCTATTGTAAAAATACTATACGGCTTTTAACTTTTGTTATTAGTTGGCCATGACGGCGAAATGTGGCGAAAATAAAACAGTCGAACCCTACAGAATTGTCACTATTTGTTGGCATTTGACATTCATTAATAATAATCATACCGAGGCGATTAAATTACACGCACGAAGATTATTTAAACTTATTTATTATTTTTGGACATGTTCAAATTTTTATGTCAAAGATGACGTTTGCGGACCAAAAATTAGCTATAAATTTTTCCTAAAAGAAACTCTTTATTATTTAATTTGGGTTAGTTTTCTTGTGGCGAAAATCGAGTTTAGTAGTCTTTTTATGATATTTTGAAAATTATTGGGACAGAGTGGTCAAAAAAGAAGAATAAAAATTATATTTAAAAAATTATCACAAGTCAGTTTTTTCAAATAGAAAGCACCTATTTTTATAATTTTATCATATTAAGCATTAAAAATAAGGGTTACTTCGTATAAGATTGTCTATTCCAAAAATTTGTAGTTTTCAAAATATTGGCAATTTAACATTTTTCTATTATAAAAATGCTATACATTTTTTAAGTTTTGTTATTAGTTGGCCATGACGGTGAGGCATGGCGAAAATAAAACAATCGAACCCTACAGAATTGTCACTATTTCTTGTCATTTGACATTCATTAATAATAATCATGCCGGGGCGATTAAATTACACGCACGAAGATTATTTAAACTTATTTATTATTTATGGAGAATGTGATAGAGTTATTTCAAGAACATGCGGTACATTTGCGAGCCGATATCCGACGAAACAGAAACCAAGACTCTCAACTGTTAAAAAGATTATAAAAAACTTCAAGAACTTTGGATCTATAAAAGCCAGAGCGTTCTCTTTCTAATGGCGGTCAGGTAAGAGGGGTATCCAATGACGTTTGGGGTATCGTGCTTAGCTCCGCCCATAGAAGGAGAAATACTCCTCATTGAAAACGATCTGTATCTTTCGCAGCGTGAGGATCATTCATCCGCAGTCTATATATTTACTTTTATGTCTATGTTCCGAAACTTTAAACACATAACCTCAAATTCCATCAGCTTAGATCCCGTGTGAACCCATCATTAGATTCAGAGATATTTCTACGAAAATTCAAACTCTGAGCGATTGGACTTGTTGAATACGAATTTGACTTTGCAAGATAACCATCTTTAATTTGTAAGAAGCATACGTAACCTCATAGAATGAATGGTGAGTTATAAGGAAAACATCCTTCAATATCGTGTCTTGCTATATATATCGACCATATTGGATTCATGTTGATGCACGATAACCGTGTAACTAGCTAAAATTAGATTGGTCACTGTATAATCCAGATTTAATACAATAGAGCAAGTTCCAGGTTCAATAGAAGATCCTCGATTTCCAACACAATAAAAGTTAAACGCATTTCCTCGAGTATATATTCGAACTCTCCTTAGTCACATGCCGAGCAGAATAGAACTGTAATTAGAGCTCGAGGAGACAATACACGTTATTAACTAAGTTCTTATTTTAATCAAATAACTAATATTTGCCATCCCAACAATATTTAGGTTTTAAATAAATATTCTTAATTGACTGTTGTTTTCTTTTCACGATTTTTTTCTTATTAACTTAATATTGGTTATTTAAAATTTAAAAAATGAATTATTCTTAACTTCATTATTGCAAAAAGGTGGAAGCTGAAACTAAGAAGGAATTAAAAACAAACGCTAGGGAAAGCTGGATAACATGGTGCACCAATTTAAATAAGAAAACCCCTTCATCTGTGCTTTGGTCGAATGTACGTAGAATGTCAAGAAAGACTAGATGAATTTTTTGATAGAGTTGCTTCATCTACAGCTCCTACTGAACCAAAACAGTGCAGAGTGGATTACCCTTCTGGTCATTTTCTTTGTAAACCTTTTCTACTCAATGAAGTAGAATGTGTTCTAAAGAATACTGCCCCAGGATACGATGACATACAATATTGTATGCTTTCTTATCTGCCGATCGAAGCGAAGATTTTGATGTTGGACATTTTTGATATGGTGTATCTTCAAGGGATAAAAATGCCAGATTTTAAAAAAGTGATTGTTATTCCCATATAAAAACCTGGTAAAGATGCCAACTTGGGCTCCTCTTATAGGCCTATATCATTACTTACATGTCTCCTAAAATATTGGAACGTCTCATCAAATTACGTTTAGAATATTGGCTGATTAATCACAACATCTTTCCTCAAAATCAGTACGGCTATAAAAAAAAAGGTTTTTTGGTACACTGAATGAATATCTTACTTCACTATTTCTTGAAATTGAAAGTGCATATGACTTTGTAAATTTGACTATTTTAGAAGGAAAAATGGTGAGAAACTTTGGAATACCTCCTATTATAGCCAGCTCAGTTGTTAAATTGTACAATAACAGGAGGGTTTATGTTAGAAATTACTCCAATGAGAATATAGGTCCTAGAATTGTTTCCTCTGGCTTGCCTCAGGGTTCCGTACTCAGTCCCTTGCTCTTTAATCTATATACAGCCGATGTTCACAACCTAACTGGTTTTAGAATAGTGCAGTATGCTGATGATTTTTGTATCTACACAGAACATAGTAAATATAATACCAGTCTTCAAATGTTATCACAAGCAGTAGGAAAAATCTTAAATTGGTCTTGGGTTAATGGTTTTGAAATTTGTCCTAATAAATCCACTTTTTGCACATTCACTCGACACAATTTACTCAATAAGACTGCAGTTGGGTATCTGGGCATTATTTTGGATAAAAAGTTAACCTGGAAAGAGCATATTAATCACTTGGTGACTAGGTGTAATAAGGGCATCAAATTTTTGCGTACTGTTACAAGAGTGTGGTGGGGCTGTGACGTTCAAACAGCATTAATTTTTTATAAAACATATAATAGATCTATCCTCGATTATGAAAGCATTCTTTATGGTTCTGCTTGTAAAACTCATTTGCTGAAGGTTCAATATAAGGCTCTAAAAATTTGTTTAGGGGCAATGTGCTCTACTCCAGTAGAAGCACTTATGGTTGAGGCTTTAAAGCCTCCCTTATGTTTTCGTAAATTTTTTGATACCGAGTTATTACAAAATGTAGCCAGACTCAATACATTTGACCTAACAAATAATTTTTGGTGTCAAAAAAACTCGCCTCCTTTGTGTGAAGCATTCAGAAATTATAACCAAATACTAAATGATATCACTCCCTTTAGCATTGCCGACTATGAATATTACAGTAGCACCTACAGAATAGATACACAATTTCCCCCATTCATGGTAACAGATTACTCAACAAACACATTTTAAACAGTGAACTTTGTTATCTCAAGGACTTTATACTAATATACACAGATGCTTCTAAAACACCAGAAGGTAATGGGGCAGCAATTTTCATCCCCCAAATGAACATTAAACATAAATATAAAATAATTGATGATTGTAGCATTTTTACCAGTGAAGCTATAGCTATATCTGAAGCGCTGAAGGTTGTTTTGGATAGTAAATTCCAGCATTACGTTATTTTGTCTGACCCAATGTCTGTCCTTAAATCCTTGGATAAAGTTAAACCTTGGGACTATAAAAGTAATCCGCTCATTTGGAACATGAGAAAATTATTGCGAAGATCTATGTTACGCAGTAAACATATCACATTCATATGGACAAAAGCTCATATGGGACTTGAGGGTAATGAAATTGTAGATACTTTGGCTAAAGATAGCATGACATTCGTCTTGAAAATAAATTTACTCTTTCTGATGCATATAATAGTTTAAGTCATAAAATAAAGCATAAATGGAAAGAAAGATGGTCTAATTTTTGTAGAAACACATCGACAAGATATTCACTCATATGTGATGATATACCAAATAAATACTGGCATAACAGTCTCAAAACGCTACATAACAACTATCATTCGGATGAAATTTGCCTGTTATTCTGCTCATTTACATAAAATTAATGTCCTACCGACAGAAAACTGTGATGTCTGTCATATTAGATGTGATCTGGATCATATAATTGTACAGTGTAGAAAATATCAAAATGAAATAAATACACTGTTTGAAATTTTGTTAAATAATTGTAAAGTTGAGAGTCCTTTTAATGTCCTTAGTCTTCTAGCGTTAAAAATAATAGAAGTATATAATGCAATTATGCTTTACCTAAATAAAATAAATTTAAAACTATAATCTCACACTCGTAATTTTATCCTTCCTTTTATAATGGTCTTTCTTGTTTGTCTAATCAAAAAACAGCCTGATAGACCCCAGCGGCGTGAAGTGTGTATCCCTGTTAAACACCTATGTTAACTCATTTTTTCAATATTTCAAAACCTAGTGAAGAATTTGTTTTTTACTGTTGATATCAATATATTTTTGAATAAAATAACGCTTCGTGACTGGCTGTATGCCTAATCAGCCGATGCCAATATATAAAAAAAAATAAATAACTTTATTATATAATGATGAACCAAAATAAAGTGTGTTACCTTTGTGGGTTCGTATTCTCAGCTAGTAAAATAACAGGTTGATCTCCTGGAATCCGTGGTTCGTAGGGATATAATACACTTGTCTGCATACCCAATTTAATTAGTTGTGCGGTATTTTTTTGATCTGTCGGCTTCGAATAACATTTTATTATTAAACTAAAACCGAACACCTAAAAATAATTTTATCACAAATATTGAAATTTGAATTGAAATCAAAGACACTTGCCACAACAATATGCGAACCCGTTTTTGTTAAATTCATTTTTAAAACTTCAGAATTAGTATCAAAGGTACTTGTACTTTATTCACCTTGCTCGTAGGTCAGTAACTTCTTTGTAACTGGTTCACGTTTAATGATTATCTTGCTAATTTATGCTGTATCTTCTTTAAATTACATGGTAAATTTAAATTAAATACATCGCCTGAAGGAAGACGATGATTTAAGTCAATAATAATTACTACAATTTGCTTTATTTGGGTCTTGAATGTAGCAGAGAAATTTGATAAAATGTGTAAAATAGGACATTTTGGGATCTAGAAAACCAACTAACATATCAAAGAAATACATAACACTTTGAAGTTCGAAAATATAAAGAATTTCTGAATAAAATATTAAAATAATGAAAGGAAACTTTAAGATCAGTCCACGCTACAGAATTTTTAATTTTGTAACTAATATTTCGCCTTCAAAATTTTGATATCCACTACTTAACACTTTTTTTAGAAAATTCAGATTCCACAAAAGATAAAAACAAACCTGGTAGTTTAGGACCTCTGGATACATCTCACGGTATGGAAATTGCGCAACTGTTGCTGTCTCTCTTGCACTCGTGGGGTCTGGACGACGATCTCGATAGAGTGTGCCAAGTCAAATTGGGTTTACTCAGACCTATGGTAAGTAAACAAGAAAAACAATTCTCTTTATATTTAAAGCTATTGGAAAAAACTTCAATTTTTTTATTATATTGATTATCTACAACAGGTATATTGATTAAAAAAAACTAGTGAAATGCTCGATAAACTTGTTTCCAATTAATAATAGTAGCAACTTAAATTTTTCCTAATTGCCCAGACTAAAGAAGAAAAAAATTAAAAATATTCTCTGAACAGTTGACGGGGGAAATTAGTTTCGAGTATTAACGTAGTTATACGAGGTTCAATAAAAAAAAAATAACTAAAATTTAAACAACACTCTCTTGCTTTTTAGGTTCCTCTTTCATTTGGCGTCCTATCCAAAGCAAATCACATGTCCCTATTTTTACCCACGTGGCACAATACGATACCTTTAGACGACGAGCCAAACTTAGAAATCCAAGATCTTGAAATCAGTTTGCCTCCAGAACTTGTAAGGAGAGAAAAACTCACTAAAATATTTACTAGTAGGTCAGTACCTAAACAAAAAACGAAATTGAATTAATTGAGGAGGAATAAAATATTTAGAACATGGTAATACTCTTTCTTATATTTTTAGAACTCATTGGGAATTAAGCACGACGCTCACAAGTAATCACTTACTTGCAGTAATTGCCCTCAGCCATACACTTATGAGTATGAGTAATGCTACTTTTGTACCTGAGCAAGAGCGAAATAGGAAATTGCATAGGTGAGAAATTTTAAATGCAATTAATTTAACACTAATTTTAAAGTCGGCTAAAAATTTTTCTTTTAGCTTTTCTAGTTAATTCTAAATGTATTCACAGATTTAATTACCAAAAAACATGAATGCGAATTAGTTTAAATTGTTTGTGGTTTGTTTTTAAGGCAATCGACTAGGGTAAATTGGAGTAAAACTGATGAAGAACAAGAGGAAATGTATACTCAACAACAGGCCCAAATTAAACAAGGCTGGTCGCTTTTGGCGACGTTACATTGTGTCTTACTTCCAGATAAAGTAAGTTAATGAATACATATTGTTTTTTTTTGTAAATTACCATTCTACTGAAGTAAGCTATCATTTTCTAAACGAAAAAGATGAAAAATGTAAATTATCACATTTCTTAATCACTACATAGTATAAAACAAAGTCGCTTTCTCTGTCCCTATGTCCCTTTGTATGCTTAAATCTTTAAAACTACGCAGCGGATTTTGATGCGGTTTTTTTCAATAGATAGAGTGATTCAAGAGGAAGGTTTATATGTATAATAACATCCATTAAATAGTGGAGAAATACTGTTATTTTTGAGGTTTCTAATGTGATGTCGTTAATTATCATATTTTTTTCCGCTTACATTGCAAACGCAGGCTGAACCCTACGAGATTTATCAAAATAATGTACTAATTATTTGTACACATTGAAAAGGTCTACAGAAAACTCCGCGATGGTATATGTCTATCTCTCATGGATATCCCACAATAACATTTTTTTGTCATTTACTTTTTACGACAAATAATGGCAAATTTTGAAGCGATTTTAACCAATACAGCATTAATCCTTATCCAATTAAATAGCTTAAATACATTGTTGATTTAATATAGATCTATATGGTCCTTTACAGCACAAGATTTAAATGAATATTTTCGAAGATATTACAGATTTAAAATTGCGGGAAGTAGCGCTTGCGGCGGTACTGGCCGACCGGGGCGGCGGCAGCGTGCCTATAAATAGCGCGTCGGAGGCCGATGTAATAATTGTTGTAAAAATAAAATAAATAGTCACAGTTTTTCTGTAGTGTATTTAGTATCAGCATTGCACCCGTGCGAAGCCGGGGCGGGTCGCTAGTTAATAATAAAATTACTATTAATATTTGATAATGATTAGAGTTACAACCTAATCGAAACGTCGTAAAAACAAACAAAAATAAAGGTAATGCAATTCTCCAACTGCCTTTCAGTTAGTATTAGTTGTAACTTGCCATAATTGTTACTTAGGTGGTGGAACACGGCGCAAAACATTTCAAGAGACCGCAAGTTGAAATGATGGCTAAGCGATGGCAGCACCATTGTGTAGAGGTTAGAGAAGCAGCTCAAACGCTACTCCTGGCCGAACTTTCCAGGTACTATATCTTTCTGTTACTTTTCGAACGTATGCTGTAGGAAGTATATGCTCTAAGGTGTTACTAAATTAGGAACCTTGTTCCGAGAAGTAAAATTTTAGTTTCTGAATTTGTCATTTTCCTTATAAAAGCTTCTTATTATTATCTCCCTAAAATGAAAAGTGCTTATCAATTCAGAAGTGAAAAGATATTTATATTTTTTCTGAATTAACGAGCTAAACTAATATTCTTGTAATTCTGATTGCAGGATGGGCCCCAAAGGAAGAAAACAATTGGTAGATGCCTGGTCCCAGTATCTTCCTTTGTATACACAAACGGAGACCATCAACCAACAAGCTATTTCTCCTCCAACTACTCAAAATCACGTTAATTCTCATAATAACGTGCCTAATACACCTGATCCCGTGGTAAGAATCTTCTTACATAAGCAAAATATATGTTTTTGATTAATTTAATTGTAAAAAACGGTAAATTTTAAATGATTGTATCTTAGAGAAAATTTATAATGTCAATACTTCTGCCATAGTACAGTTAAAATGCACAGTAAGTTAATTCGTCTTCACGGGAAAACTTAGTCGTTATTGTAATACAGATCAGCTCATACTATAAATGTAATATATAGGACGAAGAATTTGAGGAGGAAGAGGAAGAGCAAGTCCGAAAACCGTCGAGTTTAACCGAATTGAAGCGCAAGCAATCTACAGCTGTGATACTACTAGGAGTAATTGGTGCGGAATTCGGCCAGGACATCACGAATACAGACAACTCTAAAAAGAGAACCAGTGACGAAAGGAGGAAGAGTTCGATTGTCGAAGGATTTGGTATGTTAGAAAATACATTAATGTTACTTTAAACTCTTCAGTTACACGAAAATAATTGTGTATTTCACCTGATAAAAGCCAATATCCCTTATTATTAGTTTCAGGTGTCATTTGAATGTTTTTTTCTGCTATAAAAAATTTTACAGTTTAGGGTTATATGGTAAAGAAAAAGTGGATGCTAGTCGCGTTACGACGCCGCTTATTGTAAAGTCTGTCACGTTCGATTTATATCTAAGACACGCCATACGTACCAAAAAAAAAATTACGTCCCTCGTTATAAGACCGGAATTTTATGAAGAATTGAGCACATATTTTGAAAATCTTTCAGCTAAATTAAAAATTCTATAATAGTATTAATAATAATAAGCTTTATTGTTGTAAAGAAATCAATCTTGTTAACAAAGCACTATGCAGAACAAAGAGTTAAAAATAAACAAAAACATGCAACACAAAAAATTGTATTGCGATTAAAGTCAGTAATAAAAATAAACAGTGCAAATAAACCAAAGTCCATAATTAACAAAACAGGTACCTAAAATAAAATAAATGTCTACTAATATTAAAATTTACAGTCAAATAAAATAGAGTAAAACAAGACAAAAATAGCCATAAAATTACACCATTATACACATTTTGAAAGCACAAACACACCCTGTTAAAAATGGTCAGCAAAATATTCTTCCAGTGAATAATACGGTCGTGTCACAAGAAAACGTTTTTTCCTAAGCAATTTATCATCCATAATATTTCTATACTTGAGAAGAATTTTGTTATATATTTTAATTCCCTCAAAAATAACAGACTGTTTAGTGAGAGTAGTCCTGGGAATGGGCAATGGCAGGCCATTATTACGTGTATTATATGGGTTTGGAGTTGAAAATTTTTATATTTTTTATGAATCAGTCCCACTGTTTCTAAAATGAAAATACCTATCACTGTTAATATTTTACTTTGAATAAATAAAAGCCTACAATGCTCCTTCATTTTTACATTAAATAAATAACGCACTGCTCGCTTTTGTAAGACAAGAATCGAATTTAATAACTGCCGACTACAGAATCCCCAAAATGCAATTCCGTATCTCAAATGAGATTCAATCAACGATAAATACACCGTTTTAGCCACATTTGAATCTAATTCCCTTGACACTGTTCGTACCGCATAACACCCGGCGGCCAACTTCTTATTTAATACCATTATGTGGTCAGTAAATTTCAACTTATCTTCAATAAGTATACTTAAAAATCTAGTCACTAGCTTATTCTCTCTTAAATGATTAAGCAAAGTTAAACTATCACAGGTAAATTTGAAACTTAACACGTTGGTTTTAGTAAAATTAAATCCTAAACAATTTGTAGCACACCATTCATTCAGTCTAATCAAGTCACACTCGATAATATGTTTCAAATCACAGCCATTCTTTCCACGCTATAAAATTGTTGCGTCATCTGCAAATAATGTAAATGTTCCTCGGATATCAGTCTTGGTCAGGTCATTTATATATATAAAAGAAAGAGCAGAACCCTGGAGGATGCCACAACTCAGAGAAGAGGCACTGGAAAATTCTCCATCGTACTTTGCCATTTGCTGCCTATTCGAAAGATAGGAAGCAAACCAATTTAATGTCATTCCTCTAATACCATACAATTCGAGCTTACTCAAAAGTACTTCGTGGTTCACACAATCGAACGCCTTTGACAAGTCACAAAAGACCGCAGCCGCGACATCGCCCTCATTCAAACTGATGTAGAGTTTCTCTAAAAAAGAAAATACTGCGTCCGTAGTGTTCTTGGAAGTCTGAAAACCAAATTGACATTCAGACAGAATGTTATGTTGGTTAAGAAAATTTGTTCATCTTCTTTTAACTAGTTTTTCAATTATTTTAGAAAGAATGGGCAGGAGAGATATTAGGCGAAAGTTTGTCGGTTGACTCTGATCTCCACCTTTATATATTGGTATTACTGTAGCTGTTTTAAGACATGATGGAAATATACCATTTAAGAAAGAATGATTTACAGCTCTAGACAGGAAATGCAGTTCAATGTCAGGCAAATTTTCAAAAACCTTGATCGACATCTCATCCAAGCCAGATGTGTTTTTATTTTGTATTTTTTATTTTTGCTATGATATTTTTTAGCTCGTTTACATCAGTGTCAAACAAAACAAAAGAATTGGCTACAGAAATTCCTTTAAATAAATCTAACGGTTTTTTTTTTGTACATTAATTTTTTTTTATGTCAGTTGTCACTGAACAATAAAAGCTATTCAAGGCATTCAGATCCATGCCCAACCGATCCTGCACTAGACTATCCTTGCCTCTTAAGCTGTTGACTATATTCCAGCTTTCCTTGGCTTTATTTTTAGAATGATCAATCTGACACCTGTAATGTGTTTCTTTCGCCACTCTCCTATATATAGACCTATATTTATTAAAATAATTATGAAAATCGATACTGTCAGTAAATTTTCTTATTGTATGTAATGATTTTAAGTTCATAGCTGTAATCTTTAGACCTTCAGTAATCCAAGGTTTCTTAACTTTAGATTTAACTTTTCGCAAAGGAAAATTTGCATTAAAAATACCATTTTTAGAATCTAGTTTCAATAAAATAAAGTAGGGTTTCAATGGTAATAACTAAACAGTTTAATTAGTATTTATAACAAATTGTATTTTATTGTAAGTGAATTTTATCTTGCACTTGATATTGTGACGTGAGTGTATCATTTCCTTTTTTAGGCTCTGGGAACAATAATCTCGCGCGGTTGACAGCCATGGCTCTTTCACATTTGTTATTGGCGCAACCTTCACCTCGTTTACCTGCTCATATACCCCTTAGAAGAGCCGCTATAGACCTTATAGGGCGAGGGTTCACAGTCTGGGAGCCTTTCCTTGATATTAGCAAAGTATTGTTAGGTAAGTCTCGACTAAGATAGAAAAATATTAGTTGATTTGTTTTATTTATTTAACTTTATGTTCTAGAACTACTAAACTTATATTTACAGTACTTATTTTCAAATTAAGTATAATATCAAGAAACTCTTTGAGTTTTGAGTTAATAAAATTATTTTGGGGCCAAAAACTAATGGCATAAAGTGAAACAGAATCCCTAAAATAAATTCCATCGAGAGGATAAGTTCGTAACAAAAACTTTTTTTTTAGGTCTTTTAGAATTGTGTTCAGAAGCTGACAAATTGGTGCCTAGTATGACTTACGGACTCCCTCTGACTCCTCAGGCGGACTCCTGTAGAACAGCCAGGCATGCTTTGACGCTTATTGCTACAGCGAGGTACTTTTTTTTTAATTTTGTTCCAAATATGTTATTTCATTGCTATAGAAATTTAACAGTTTTAATTTTGCTGCCTTTATTGATAAATTTTGTTTTAATTTGTAAGGAAAATATATTAAATCCTGATAATGTAAATAAATTTTAGACCTGCAGCTTTTATAACTACCATGGCCAAAGAAGTGGCGAGGTACAACGCTATGCAGCAAAACGCCCAAACTTTGAATATAAATATGAGCAATAATGTCCTGCATAAAGCGAAGCCCGAAATACTGAGAGGCGTTGAGTTACTGATAGAAAAGATGCAGACTGAAATGAGTGATCTTCTAGTCCAGGTAAAAATATGGATTTTTTTAAATGCTGTTTTTGAGTTATTCACAAATCAAGTCTCTCTAGGATGTTTTTATGAACTTTATAATATTAATTGTACCGGTGGTATTGCTCTTACTATTATTTATATTCGTTTCTCTTCTAGTTGATGGATATTATCCTCCACTGTTTAGATCCTAGTCAGTTGAAGAATAAGGGACTTCAGGATGTTTTTCCTGCTGTCTGTAAATTCAATCAAGTGTCACATTGTCCGGCTACGAGGAGAATAGCAGGTTGGTTGAAATATACATAGTTTTATAGTAGCATTTTTATAAGCGTAAATTAATAAGCCATCCCTGCATAAGGTTCCTTATTTAACAGAAAAAGGAGATTTTATATATTTATATTCAAAAATTATTACCCAGTTGTAAATTGGTAATAACGGGTGTTTCAAAAGAAAGTACACATTAGTTTTGCTTATTGGGTGAACGCAACTATTCCGAGCGGCGCGGGGTATGTCAATCGGTAGCCTGGCTCTTGGGAATTTAGTCGCTATGGAGCGTTTCTCGGGAGCGGACCGTGCTTTGTGCGTACGTGAGTTTTACAAAAACGGTAATTCGGCGACTAGCGCGTAGAAAATTCTGCAATTTTCGACATATTCGTCACTTAAATGATGCGCCAAGCGCTCGGCTTATTAGAAATGGGTCCAAAAGTTTGAAGAGACCGGTTTAACACTAGATAAACCAAAATCCGGGCGTCCGAGGTCTTCGAGAACGGTCGAAAACGTAGAGAGTGTTACTCAGTCTGTTCGTGACGACCCAAACGTTTCGATTCATAAGCGTGCTGTTGCTTTAAATGTGCATAGATCATCATTATTCCGCATTTTACACAAAGATTTAAAGCTGAACTCCTATAAAATTCAGTTGGTACAAGAATTGAAGCCTCAGGATGCTGGTCAGAGGCTTGACTTCGTAAACCAGATGACTGAACACTTTTCAACGTTTACCAACATCTTCTTTTCGGATGAAGCCCATTTTCATCTTAATGGTCATGTAAACAAGCAAAATTGCCGCTATTAGAGTGCAAACAATCCAAAACACAAACATCAGAAACCTCTGCATTCGCCGAAAGTGACTGTATGGGCTGCGATGTCGGCGCGAGGAATTATCGGCCCGTACTTTTTTGAAGATGAAAGGGAACGCACAGTAACAGTGACTTCAGAGCGGTATGTGGAGATGTTGGACGACTTCTTCGTGCCTGAACTGCAAAATTTTCCTGGCTATAACCAAAGAACATGGTTCCAGCAAGACGGAGCAACTTCACACACGTCGAACATGTCTCTGCCACGAGTGGGTGAAATTTTTCCTGGCAAATTGATCTCAAAGAAAGGTGACATAAGTTGGCCTTCACGCAGTCCTGATTTATCACCTATGGACTTTTTCCTATGGGGTTATGTCAGATCAAAAAGTTTACGCCAACAAACCGACTTCCCTGGCACAATTAAAAGAAAATATCCGCAACGAAATGGCAGACATCACGGAGAATACCTGCCGAGCCGTCATGAGCAATTTTAGTGCTCGATTAAATGAATGCCGTGAGCGCAACGGATTACATTTGGACGATATCATTTTTAAAAAATAAATTCCCAAACAATGTATTTTAATATGTAATAAACATTTTTTCAATAAAGCCCTGACTTTTTTTTAAATCGATTTTTTAAATGTGAACTTTCTTTTGAGACACCCTTTATATTGTTACAAACGACTAGACGAAACTTATTGATACGCCCTTGTATACAAATACTTCGATATGATGAGTCATATTTATTATAATGTGCCGAAAGGAATATTAAATCGATGAGTCATATTTCTAGATAGATGTAGGAAATTGTATGGATATATAAATAGAGATAGGATATGAGTTTTAAGATAGTTGTATTTGAATACTGAAGATATTAAGAAGTAGTAATAAAATAGTTGTGTTTGAATTGTGTTAACAAGTAGATAATATAACGATTGGAAGTATTGAAGAGAAGTGTTGTATTTTATTCTGTGGACCCAGAGAGTGATTTGTAAAGAGAGGAAACCGTATCAATATTTTACATTTAAATGGTCATTGTAAACGAATATTGCTAATTCTCCATTCTGATTTTAATTTTTTTCATATTTCAATTTTGTCACACGTAAGCTTTTTTTTTCTACTTTTCGATCCTACTTTCAATATTTCCCTTTTATCTTTCACGTAGAACTATAGTGTCATTTTCTCTTTCAGTTGGTTCCAACAGTGGTACCTTGACTATTTACGAGCTACGACAGGGCAAGTACACTACCATTCCAGCACATTCCGGACCTGTCACGGCTTGTGCCTTCAGCCCCGATGGCAAGTTTTTGGTCAGCTACGCTTGTTCGGAAAACAAGCTTAGTTTCTGGCAGACTAGTACAGGTAAGCAACAGTATGGTAGTTCTTAACTTAATTTGGCAATTGGAAACGCAATAATTGGCCAAATATCATCAATAAAGTCGATATTTTCAATTATGTATGTGAGTAGTTATTAGAAACAAGCTCTAAAGTCGCCGCGAATCAACAACAAAAACAGTCTAAAATTAGCAAAAAGTCCCAAGACCTGTTAAGGAAAAGACGTCAACTTTTGAGTGAAAATAAAAGAAACACAGTGGAGTTCGCAGAATTAAACAAGACCATAAGAAAACAAATAAAAGCCGACTTAAGAAAAGACCAAGAAGAACGCATAGAAGAAATAATAGAAAATAACCGAAGTCTAAAGTAGGAAAGAAGAAGATAATTCTGCTAAAGAACCGGGGCGATGAAGTAAGAGATAGAAAGGAGATAATAAAGATAACTGAACAATACTATGAAGATCTATATAGCCCAAGAAACCCTCCCTCGGCTAATACTGTAAAGAATTTAAAAAAGACAATAACAAATGTGAATTCTGAAGACCTGCCAGATATTACAGAGGATGAAATAGATAAAGCCATACAAGATATGAAAAGAAATAAAGCAGCGGGAGATGACAAAGTCTTAATAGAACTTCTTAAGGAAGGAGGAAGAAAAGTTAAGGAATATTTAAAGATCTTATTCAACAGATGTCTTGTCGAAGGTAGGATACCCAGTGGATGGAACAACGCTAACACAATTTTGATATATAAAAAAGGCGATCCGGCGACTCTGGACAATTATAGGCCTATACCCCTTCTCTCCCAGTTATACAAAACCTTCATGAAAATCATAACTAGCAGATTGACGAGTAAATTCGACTTTCGATAGCGTAGAACTATGGGCTGTTGAAGAAGCTTTGGTAAATAGCAGAATAGACTTGAGATACAAAAATCTATTGCATAGTGTCTATCTAGACGCAACGATGACAGTACAACTTGATGACGAGCTAAAGACGAACCGCATCCCAATCAAAAGAGGAGTAAGACAGGGAGATACAATCTCACCAAATTATTTACAATGGCCCTGGAAGACTTGTTCAAATCATTAGATTGGGAAAATAAAGGGATAAGCATTAATGGTAGATTCCTAAATCATCTGAGATATGCAGATGATATATTCTTGATCGCATCCGACTGGGAAGAGCTGCTGTCAATGATAAACAACCTCCATGAAACATCGCTCCAACGAGGATTAAAGATGAATCTCAGCAAAACAAAAGTAATGTCAAACTCAGATGAACAACAAGTTATAACAGTAAATGCAACCGAAATAGAACAGGTGAATGAATATATATACTTAGGCCAGGCCATAAGAGCGAGTAAGGACAACCAGACAGCCGAAATAACACGAAGAACTCGATTGGGATGGACGGCGTTCGGAAAACTCTCGTATGTTTTGAAAAATCAGAAAATTCCCTTATACTTAAGAACCAAAGTATTTGATTGTTGTATATTGCCGCTTCTAACATACGGAGCGCAGACGTGGACCTTTACAAAATCATATTTGTACAGAATCAGCAAAACTCAAAGGGCAATGGAACGACACATGTTAGGAATATCACTCCGAGATAAAAAACGAAATGAGTGAATAAGAAGAAAAACCAACGCAGTTGACGCTATAGAAAGAGGAGCATCACTAAAATGGAAATGGGCAGGCCATAACGAACAAATAAAAGACAACCATTGGAATTCAGAAATTGGAAAATGGCGCCCATATGAAGGAAAAAGATCCAGAGGCAGGCTACAGATAAGATGGAAGGATGACATAGTCAGACATGCCGGCTTGATGTGGCAAAGAAGAGCCCAGAATAAAGAGATTTGGAAACAAATAGGGGAGGCCTATATCCAGTTTTGGAAGGATGAAGACTAGGCTAAAATGAAAATGATGATGTGAGTAGTATAGAGAGCTGGGTTCTGGAACACCATCGGCTTCTTGGAATGAACTTAATCGTCAACAGTGCTTTTTTTAAAAAATTTTTACCTCTTTGTTATTGATACTATAGAAAAATTAAGAGCACAATCGAAAAAGGATTTTTCATTGACTCTAAAAAAAGTTTGAGTCGTTTTAGTCTAGTATTTCGTTTCTTGATTGCATCTTTTTTAAATCTGTTTAAATTTTAAATACAAACATATCACATATAATACAGACTTTAAAAAAATTTTGAGTCAATATTCCATAGGAAAAGTAGTGAAAAAGGTAAATTATTAGATACATTTTTTCCTGGATAAATAACACATACAGTCGACCAAGAGTCTATAGGACATGCATTACATTAGGGTTGTTTTGTTGTGAATTTAGAGATACTAGAAAATTTATGTACGCAACCATGAGACCAACAACTAATTGTGTGGTATCTAGTATCAGTAGGATCATTATTTCCTGTTTTATGAAGTGTTTCACGACAAAAAATGAATTTATTAAATAGGTATCCTCATTTTTTACCCCAAAAATTAAAATTATGGAAAGTAGGTAATTCAAGAGAGCCACATGATGGAGAGATAACCTTGGCCTTAATTTCAAGGTCGCTTGGAGATTAGTTGATTTTCCAAAATATGAATCGTTATTTTGGTATTGACAGTGGCAGCTGTAGAAAATTTTACATTCACATATGTAATCAAGTTATGGATCAAAATGATACGTAGAGGTTGTTTCAGAATCAATTTGTCCAAATACCTCATTTGTACTTTTGACAGGGATGTTAGTTATGTGATTAGATTTTTCCAAAATTTGTAAAAAAAATGTGTAAAATTGATGTATTTTTTAAAAATATACCTTGTTTTATAACTTATTCGTACACGTACTGTCCGCAGGTATGTTTGGTTTGGGCCAAGCTCAAACGAAAAACGTCAAGTCGTATAGTACGGCGCCCATCGCCGACGTTGCCAGACTCAACCCAATGCGTTTAGCTAGACTGATCTGGATCAACAATCGCACCGTGACGCTGATGCTTGCCGATGGTTCGGAGACAAGGTTTAATGTGTAAACAACTTTAGGTTTATGGTAAGCCGAAAATGCATAAATAAATTTTTCAAAATCAGCATGTCAGATATAACGAACTCCTGGACAAAATTAACGCAACAATATGAAATTATCAAAAAAATTTATTTATCTTTTTCTTATGCCCCTTTTAAAGTTAGAAGATAAACAGTTTTGTTCAATTCTTGTTATACATTTTCTTTAAAATTAAGTTTATAATTTAAATAAATAAATGTTTTATTAACGGTTAAACCAATTTTAAATTTACTCTTTTTAACTTACAAACAGATAAAAAATACCAAACAATAAATAAACAAATCCAAAGTATCCATTAAACTACACTATGCTCACATTTAAGACCACACGAAGAACAGTGAGAAGTTAAAATTTGCACTATAGATATCGCTTTAAAAATTTTTGAAACTATTTAAGGACATGTTAAAAATGTCCAGATCAACGTGATCACGGGATAACTTATTAGCTAAAATGCATATTCTATTTAGTGGTGCATAGATAGAGTAGTTGGTTCTATGAACATCCACAGAGAACACTTCAACCCATCGACTACTTAAGATAAGATAAGATAAGATTATTTATTAATGTCAATGCACAAAAGGTACTTGCACAAGCCAATTAATACAAATAGTGTACAATCAAATAGCTTAAGTACTAATAAAACTAGTGTGTATAAAAATTAAAATGTGTACAAGTAAAAAGTACAAGAAACATATAGATTACCAAGACAAAGTAGCAACAGATATGCTTGCTTAAACAATATAAACATTTAAATGAAAAGAACAGAAACAACACTACATTAATTAACATATTATTTAAAAGTTATTATTTATAAATTCCTCAGTGGAATAAAAGGCATTTTGGACAAGAATTTGTTTTATTTAATATTTAAAATTTAAATAGGGTAGATCTGGTAATTCTAGAGGAATTTTATTAAAAAGTTTGATACCCAATATCCCGGGCCACTCCGACACCTCTCCACACGTTGGTACATAGGCGCTAATCTATCCTTAAATCTAGTGCTTTAGTCATGCACCTCTGCATGAGTTCCATAAACATGCCTATTCTTATGACTATAAAGCATATTCTCAAGTATATACAAAGAAGGGATGGTTAGTATACCAAGAGCCCCAAAGGCCTCCCTACAGCAGTCCCTATAGTTAAGACCCGACAAAACCCTGATAGCCCTTCTCTGTATTTTAAATACTCGAGATACCTGGGGTACATGCCCCCATGTCAATATGGAATAGGACACGACTGGATGAAAAAGTCCAAAGTATGTTGTTCTTAATACAGACCTTGAGGCACTTTCTGCTAAAGAACGAAGAGCATATAAAGCAGTATTAAGCTTTTTAGCTACTTCCTGGATATGGCTGTGCCAACGAAGCCCCTCATCCATCTGCACCCCAAAAACTTGACATTTGGTTTCTCATTTACCTCCTCTATATTTCTGAGTGAGAACACCATTTTATTGGTTTTGCTTTTATTGAGAAGTAGTCTGTTTGCACAAAACCACTCCTCAATATTTCTCTGCACCTTGTCGACCTCTGACAAAGTATTTTTTAGCAAATTTGTCGACACAGCAACCGTGGTGTCGTCCGCAAACAAGGTGAACTTTGCTGTTGGTTCAACAAAAGGTAAGTCATTAATATAGATTAAAAACAAGATGGGTCCCAAGACAGAGCCCTGTGGAACACCTATGTTAAGCTCACCCTGTCCAGATGACACCCCGCCAACCCTAACAATCTGCATCCTATTCTTCAAGATATGATTCCAAGAAAGAAACACTTGCATTAGAAAAATTGTATTTTTTGAGTTTTTGAAGAAGTATTTGATGCGTAACACAGTCAAATGCCCTACTTAAATCACAAAATAAGGCAGCCGTATACTCCATTTTGTTAAAGGAATCTGAGATGTAGAAAACAAGGTCCAGAATCGCCATTGTGGTATTACTGTCACTCCTGAAACCAAACTGACAGGGAGTAAAGAGGTTGTTTCCTTCAAAATAATCTATTATTTTATTGGATATACATTTTCCAAATATCTTTGAGATGATGGGTAACAAAGAAATCGGTCTGTAGTTGCCCGGTGAGTCAGGGCCTCCCTTCTTGAAGATGGGAATGACTTGGGCAATTTTCAATATATCTGGGAAGGTATTTTCTCTAAAACATTGATTAATAAGAGTTGTCAAAGGGGAGATGATGACATTCTGTATGCTTTTTATAAGTTTGACATTCAAACCAAAGATCTGAGCTATTTTTCTTTTTTAATTGGACAATGATGTCCCTGACCTCAATGAAAGGCACAGCCCCAAAAACAAAGGAAGCGCCCCTCACCACTAAACAAGACATGAAATCGACTGGATCTTTTTGAGAAGCTCGTATTGAATGTATTGTTTCGTGGGCAATATTACAAAAAAATTTATTAAAAGTTTTTTTTTCTCTGAGGCACATTGAAACCAATATGCATTAGTAATTCTGGAGAATCTATTATGCTATTAACGATTTTAAATAGATAAAGTAAGTCAATGTATTCTCTGCGATGTTCAAGAGGCTTCAAATTGAATTAGAGTAGTAAATGAGGGTAGTTGATATTTTCTTTGGGAACACCTAATTTATAAGCTACGAATCTCTTCGAAGTAGAGGAGGTAACACACGCTACTAATGTCCCAGTTAAACCATTAATTTATTTCTTTCATCATTTCATAATTTCAACGATTTTGTTATTAGGTCTTAAGAATAATTTTAATTCAAATCTTAACAGACATATTGTAGCAAATTCACTTTTAAAGTATCCGAGAATGGTTTTTCTAACTTTTAATGTCCATAAAAAATTATTAAACTTAATTAAACATCGCGATTTGTATGATTTAATATGTTGTTGAGTTAATTTTGTCCAGGAGTGTACTTATTGACAATATTAGCTTAAAAATATGAATTTTTTAGAGTATTTTTTCCAGTTTATTAGAAAATATTGGTGAGTTTTTAATGTGATTTTTTTTTTCAAACTTTTCCTACCTCGGCCAACACTGCGCTGAATGAATTTTAAGGAGAATTACTACTTTTTCATAGACGTGCTTTTGTTAATCCTCGTTGGATAATTTTAACATAATCGTTGGACTATTTTTAATTATTTTAAAAACAATACAGATTAAGTAGCTTCAGAATGCTTCTATTCTGAAAAAAATTATTATTTTTGACGTGATTTCACGATTTTTGTGATTTTTTCTTAATCTTCCAGTAACAGTCCATATCATTTTAATCCTGTGTACCTCTGTTTGTTGATTTTCTCTTCCAAGCTTAAATCTATATGATCTGTTTATTGCTCAGTTTATAGTGTAGTTTACAACAATTTTGGCTTACCTGTTTTTTTTTTTATAATTCTGCAAATATTGCGAGGTAGAATTTGAGATTTAAGAAAAAAGTTTTTGGGGGTGGCTCACCCTCTTTTACTAGTTATTTTTAGAAACCCTGAAACCCGCCAACTTAAGTTACTTATGGTACTTGTGAAAAAAATATTTTCGAACAATTATATTAAATTTCGTAATTTTTAGAATTAAATTACGTGCGCGAATCGGTTGTTTACCTTTATAAAAAATTAAGGGATGACATTCTTGGGGATAAAAAACCATAGTTTAATATCATTTCGAACAACAAGTAATTTTCACTTTGTTTTGTAAAGATATCTCACTTAGAACCTGAGATATTTCAAAGATACTGTTTTTAGGGGTGGTTTTCACCCCGTTAAAATGAATCTCCGCAATTAAAAAAAAAATACGTGTCTCTTAATAATAATAAGCTTTATTGTTGTAAAGAAATCAATCTTGTTAACAAAGCACTATGCAGAACAACAAATTAAAAATAAATATAAACAAAAACATATTCAACACAAGAAATTGTGACAATAAAAAAGTAAAAAAAAAAGCTTAGATCAATGATAACAATAAACACGTGATTAAAGTCAGTAATTAAAATAAAGAGTACAAATAAACAAAAGTCCATAATTAACAAAACAGGTACCTAAAATAAAATAAATGTCTACTTAATTAATTTAAAAGTTTACAGTCAAATAAAATAAAATAAAACAAGACAAAAATAGCCATAAAATTACACCATTACACACATTTTGAAAGCACAAACACACCTTGCTAAAAATGGCCAGCAAAATATTCTTCCAGTGAATAATATGGTCGTGTCACAAGAAAGCCCTTAAGTTTTTTCCTAAGCAATTTATCATCCATAATATTTCTATACTTTAGAGGAATTTTGTTATATATTTTAATTCCCTCAAAAATAAGAGATTGTTTAGTGAGAGTAGTCCTGGGAATGGGCAATGGTAGGCCATTATTACGTGTATTATATGGGTTTGGAGTTGAATAATTTTTATATTTTTTATGAATCAGTCCCACTGTTTCTAAAATGAAAATGCCTATCACTGTTAATATTTTGCCTTGAATAAATAAAGGCCTACAATGGTCCTTCATTTTTACATTAAATAAATAACGCACTGCTCGCTTTTGTAACACAAGAATCGAATTTAATAACTGCCGACTACAGAATCCCCAAAATGCAATTCCGTATCTCAAATGAGACTCAATCAACGAAAAATACACTGTTCCAGCCACATTTGAATCTAGTTCCCTTGCCACTATTCGTACCGCATAACACCCCGTTGCCAACTTCTTATTTAATGCCATTATGTGGTCAGTAAATTTCAACTTATCGTCAATAAGTATACCTAAAAATCTAGTCACTAGCTTATTCTCTATAAAATGATTATTTAAAGTTAAACTATCACAGGTAAATTTGAAACTTAACACGTTGGTTTTAGTAAAATTAAAACTTAAACAATTTGCAGCACACCATTCATTCACTCTAATCAAGTCACACTCGATAATATGTTTCAAATCACAGTCATTCTTTCCATGCCATAAAATTGTTGCGTCATCTGCAAATAATGTAAATGTTCCTCGGATATCAATTTTGGTCAGGTCATGTATATATAAAAGAAAGAGCAGGGGCCCAAGAACAGAACCTTGTGGGACGCCACAACTCAGAGAAGAGACACTGGAAAATTCTCCATCGTACTTAACCATTTGCTGCCTATTCGAAAGATAGGAAGCAAACCAATTTAATGCCACTCCTCTAATACCATACAATTCGAGCTTACTCAAAAGTACTTCGTGATTCACACAATCGAACGCCTTTGAGAAGTCACAAAAGACCGCAGCCGCGAAATCGCCCTCATTCAAACTGATGTAGAGTTTCTCTAAAAAAGAAAAAACTGCGTCTGTAGTGTTCCTGGAAGTCTGAAAACCAAACTGACATTCAGACAGAATGTTATGTTGGCTAAGAAAATTTGTTATTCTTCCTTTAACCAGTTTCTCAATTATTTTAGAAAGAGTGGGCAGGAGAGATATTGGGCGAAAGTTTGTCGGTTGACTCCGATCTCCACCCTTATATATTGGTATTACTGTAGCGGTTTTAAGACATGATGGAAATATACCATTTAAGAAAGAATGATTTACAGCTCTAGACAGGAAATGCAATGCAATGTCAGGCAAATTTTCAAAAACCTTGATCGACATCTCATCCAAACCAGATGTGTTTTTTATTTTTTACTTTTGCTATGATATTTTTTAGCTCGTTTACATCAGTGTCAAACAACACAAAAGAATTGGCCACAGAAATGCCTTTAAATAAATCTAACGGGCTTTTTTGTACATTAATTTTTGATGTTATGTCAGTTGCCACTGAACAGTAAAAGCTATTCAAGGCATTTAGGTCCATGCCCAACCGATCCTGCACCACACTATCCTTGCCTCTTAATCTGTTGACTATATTCCAGCTTTCCTTGGCTTTATTTTTAGAATGATCAATCCGACACCTGTAATGTGTTTCTTTCGCCACTTTTATAACTCTCCTGTATATAGACCTATATTTATTAAAATAATTATGAAAATTGATACTGTCAGTAAATTTTCTTATTGTATGCAATGATTTTAAGTTCATAGCTGATATCTTTAAACCTTCAGTAATCCAAGGTTTCTTAACTTTAGATTTAACTTTTCGCAAAGGAAAATTTGCATTAAAAATATTTACCAGAGTGGTATAAAAGGCATGCACCGGTTCATTATGGTTCATTATTTGATACCAATTAGTTCGAAGGGTCTGTTCTCTAAAGCAATTAAAATTCTGTGAAGTATAAATTCTACTGTACCTAAACTCCCTGCTTCTTATCTTAGAACCCACATTAAAGCTAATTTGTACTGCTGCATGATCAGATAAGCTTGAGGGAGTCACATAACAATCCAAATTATCGCAATCAAAGTTTACACATACATAGTCTATCAAAGAAGGACTGTGTTGAGTGATACGCGTCGGCTCGTGAACAAGCATTCTCAGATTAAAAGACCTAAGCAAATTCTTTAATTCTTGTACTTCCCAACCAGCGGAAAAAAAATCTATATTCAGGTCTCCAGCCAAAACTAGCTTAGTACTTAAAGTAAACTTTGATAAAAGCTGCTCAAGATTATTCAAAAACGTTTTTATGTCACCACTAGGTGGCCTGTAAATACATATGAGATAGATATTATAATTTTGATTAAAAACGATGCTAAATTCAAATACATTTTCAATGAGCAAATCCTTGTACCGTTCAGTATCATTCACTGGAAATCTTTCGTAAAAAGTTTTGTTTATTAAAATCATTGTGCCACCATATCCATCTGGCTTGCGGCAGAATTTAGAGACTACACAATAATCTTCAACATTATTATTTTTGTACTCTCTACAACATATTGAAGTTTCATCATAATCGGAGCTCGACACTTTAGGTATCTTCCTTGTGACATATACTTCAAAAGGTGCGGGGTAGCTTAACCAATATCGTATATACGCTTATAGTTCTCGTTAAAATACGTTCATCACATCGCTTACCGGGGCCACGCACATAAAGTCTAACGACTTTATGAATTACGTTTTTCTAAAATAACTTATCGCGATGTCGGTTTTACTGTGCTAGAGGTATGACGTCATGCGTACAATACGACATCTTTTAATCTAACTCATTTGTATTTTTCAGTTTTTCAAATGTTGTCCCGGTCTCGCGAGATGGACGCACGCGTAGCTGAGAAATACAAAGTAGAAGAAGTCAAGACAATAATTTGAAAAATGACTATCGAATTCGGTACTGAGACAGGAGTCTAGTCCACGATACTTTAGCAAAGACATTTGTTAAGTTTAAAATTTCTGATGTCCGTGTATTAGGTATTTTAGTGAAGTGATGACCGTGAAAGTGCGTTTTTTTAGTTAAAAAAAAAATGCCAACGTGAAATCAGCCTCGAAAAATGAAATTCGGCAAAATTATGTCGTTGCAACATTCTTAGATTAAACACGAGACATTTCTTTGTCTCTGTTACCCATTTTTCTCAAGAATTCAAGAACTATATCATCTGAGGTAGAATTATTTACCGTGGTACCACCCTTGTGATATAACAAAAGTAATCAAGTTTGTGAAACCGAAGTTGATAAAGACTATTAAAAATAGTATGTTACAACGAACTGGAAATACAGAAATTTATGAGTATTTCAACACGCTTTTGGTTTCTATATACATGGTTTGGACAATGCCTCTTAAGAAAACTACGATCGACTCTTGATAAGCAATATAATCAAATAATTTTTCTTTTACCTACGTTGATCACGAAACACAATTTCGTATGTTAATGTTAAAACTTGTTTAGAATTGCGATGTTAGTACAAAATTGTTTTATGACGCGTATGGAGTGATTTTAGTGGGGGTAGGGGATTTTTTTATTTTTACCTTTTCTACAATCTTAATTGATAAAAAATTAACAATATTTTAGTTAAATAAGTTACCGAGAAACCAGTGGCGTAACTAAAAGTATATGCCCCCCCCCCCGCAGATTTTTGAATGCACCCTGCTATTTTGCACCCTTTTTGATTCGTCATATTTATTCATTTTCATCAAGGGACTAGAGGCCGCCCCCCGCACCGTTATTTACGCCACTGCGATAGACCCAGTCGTTTTCAAAAAAATTAAAATTGAATGTTTTAATGCACCTATCAATGGAAATTAAAAATATGATCTTCTCTATTGAATCAGTTGCCAAATTGTCAACATTACTGGTGCCATTTTTATCCAAATCAACAAGTCAATTTTTTTCTTCAAAAATTATGAGAAGATGCCCCAACTCTTAGAGCTAGTTTTAACAGCAGTAATAATGATTTTTTTTTGTTAATTAAATTTCTTTTGGAGTATTAAAAATATATTTTTGTTCAATATTGAAATCATTGGCCGGAAAAATGCATTTAAAAAAATAATAAATTCACCATAATGGCTGTCAAAACTGCGGCTAAGTTATTTTACCATAACTGAGATAATATTTTCAATTTCTAGTGGTATATGCATTCACAGATTGATCTTCAAATATCTCTGATTTTTTTACTTAAAATTGTTGCGTTATTTCTGAATTTTAAACAAAAAGCGCTTCTTCTTCTTCTTTAGGTGCCATGCCTGTATTCAGACGTTGGTGGTCATCATGTTTACAATTTCCTGAAATCTTTCTCTATCGGCTGCTGCGCGAAATAGTTCTTCTACCGTGCAATCACACCACTGCCTGATGTTACGCAGCCATGAAAGCTTCTTTCGGCCTATAAATGGCCGTATCATCAGCAAATCTAATATTGTTGATTACTTCTCCGCCTAGTCTTACTCCTTCTTGTCTGCCATCCAAAGCCTCCCTAAAGATTTCTTCAGAGTATACATTAAAGAGACAGGGTGATAGAACGCAACCCTGTCTTACTCCACGTTTGATGGGTAGGTTTTGAGTACGACTGTTTTCAATTTGGATAGAGGCTACTTGATTGTAATATAGATGTTTTAGCAGAAAAGTCCAAAATAATAAAATTATTAATAATCTCCCCCTTCTCCTACCTCCACATCATCAAATTGCCCGTAAACTTTCACATAAGCGCACAAAATTCATTACTAAAGTTATAATGCAAGGAAATCTACTTTTTTTTTTATTTGCGTTTGAATGCTTCCTTAAGAGGCATTTTCACGACTATGTTTAAAAGAATCATTTTTGGTAAATTCTATCTACTTTAGAAAAAACACTATTTTTGTCACATCTGGTTAAAATGGTAACTATAATCAACAAATATCGTTCAGTTGGTTGAATCTTACATAAATTTCTGAATTTTTCTTGACACAGTTTATAAAACTATGAAATATTTCATTTCATTCGAGCTTCACTAAAATATCTCGTAGATAAAGTGAGAAAATAAACTATATCCCCATATAGAACTTATTTGAACAAAATACTGTTACCCTATATATTTATCGCCTTACAACTGTTGTATAAACAAGTGATTTAATTTTTTTTTAGAAATCTTAGATTTTTTTAATTTAGAGATTTTTAGGAATAATTATAACAAGATCTTTGATTTGTTCCGAGCTTTTTTCACACAAATTTACTAATTATGTCAATTTATGACATTTATTTTCTCCATATTACTTGTGGTTATTTTGCAGGCTTTTGACTTCATGGTATAGCACTACATTACTTCCTTCCTTGAATTGTTCGGTCTGAAATTTTAAGATTACTTATAAAGTCCTGATATTATGTCCTCTTACTAGGAGGGAACGTAATATAAGGAATCATTTTATGTCTATTATACACACAAAAATCGTTTTTATTAATTTTCAATTTTTATTACTTTTTTCCAAGAATGGTTGGAGTAACAACGTCGCTGTTTGAATGCAAATAATAATGTTATTTTCTACACAAAAAATTAGATCACTTGAGAAAATTCGTGCCTCAAGTTAAAAAATTTTTTTATTCGAGATTAAAAGTAAATGTATGTAAAACCAAAATATTGAATGCAAAAAAATATGCACAATAAGAATAATTTGTCGTTTGTGTTGTCTCTTCAGACCAGAACTGTCATCTTTATGGTTCAGTCATACTCTAAATACCCCAAGGTCATAAAAAAATTATTAAGATTATATTTTAAATGTGACTGGGTTCTACAGCATAGAAACGATCTGTACTGAAGTCACAATATATTATTATTCCTACGAGTGGATATGTTCTTATCTTGGTGGCATACTTAATAATAAGAAGTGATTTATCAAGTATAATAAAGAATTACTCTCTCTTCCTGTTAAAACCAGTATATCAGGAGTATACATTTCCCACTGCAGGAATAGGACAGTTTAAAGAAATGTCCCCAACTGCTGAATCGTTAAGTCACTTTGTGATGTGCTGGCTGTCAAAAATTTGATGTGTTTCTGTATTATTTTCTTTGTTATGTAATTATTTTAAAATATAAGTACGTTCAGTCCAAAAAAATTCAAAAAGTCAAAAAATTTCTAAATTTGGTTAATTCACAAATCTTTACAGTTTTTAGGGAATCGCTATTTTCACCTTTAAGACACGAATAAATATCCCGAATGACCTTCTGAATTTAAACATGTAAATCTTCTTTTAAAACTTCCACTTTAGTCATTTCTAAATTATCCGCTTTGTTGTTATTAGTATTGAAAGGTTTCCAAAACGTCATGTTAAATTACGAATTACAAACCAAAACCCTAAATTAATTTTTCCAAATGAATTATTACAATACTGCCTCGGTGTACCGCACTGATTTTAAAAATCAAACGCGTTAGGCCTCCAATTCCACCCACATGTATTAGACATGTAGGGGGAGTTTACTTCGACAAGGAGCGATCCAAAAAAAATCGTTATTTATTTCAGTGTGAAATGCTAGTAAACTGATAATACTCCGTAAGATCGTAAGAGCACTTTCCAGGAGCAAGTGCATTTATTTTTTGCTATACAAAAGTTAATTTTTTTAACATAAACTCAGCAGGATAAGAACAAACCCATCTTTAATGATGTTGTGTTACCTCTTCCACAATTTTTTTAATCGGAACCATTCATTTTTTATATATATATGGATAATATATAAGAAGCTGTTAGTTCTATATTGTAATGTAAGAGCCTTATGATGTATATATTGAACCCGCAAAATAATTACGTCAAGTGTAAAATTATAAGTGCAAATATTTATAAATTAACGATATGTCAAAATATTTTTAAAATTGAAGAAAACCACATCGAAAAAGTAACGCAAAATCTTCTTATTCCTTTTAATGGATTAATAGCTGTTTTAAATCCCAATGGCATGCTTTCTTTAAATATTTCTTTTTGATAATAATTTGAAATAGTTAAAACCGAATTTTGTGTACTCCCCGTATTTTTGGTTCATGTAACACAAATTTTTGGCTGTTTCTCAAAAAAAAATCATTTTCACCATACCTCAGAATTTCGTCACCTTCATTAAAAGTACAAATACATTATTTAATAAATTTTTAACAAAATTTACATTAGTACATATGGAAAAACGTGCATTTTTAATAAAAGCTAGGAAAACAGAACGATTTTTTTCTATTTTATACTGGTTTTTCTTTTAGGTAAACAATAGAAAGAAATAGATAGATTTGTTACTCAAATCGAATAGATTTTACAATACGCTGTTGCCACGTTGACATATTTTTCTTTATTAAATTTGGAAGAAAAATGTAGTGGTTGTAGCAAAACATGTTGCAAATACAGTTAAATGTGAATTTATTAGTGCAATACCTACATTAATATTGTAGTAAATTACAATTTATTTGCCCAACTTATAATTTAACAGCACTTTCTAATAATATAATATTACATTACCACCATTTTATTAAATTCCATTCTGTGGTACTTTATGACGATTATATTATTTTTTTCATGTTAATTTAATAATGTTGCTGCCTAATAGAGACCATGGAGTAACAGGACATAGTGCAAAGGGGGTTTGGAAAGGTTCCACTGATATTCTATGGATTTGTTGCCGTTAGTTTTGGTTAGTTTTAATTTTCTAAAAAATTATTTTCACATATTTTTTGTTTGTTCGTCTTTTTTCACATATATACTTTATAGAACTAAACTAACCTGGCTCAAACTCATTATTGTTTGAGAGTGGATAAAATTATCGTGAGTTTTCAAAAAGTATACGATACCTGTTGACCCTCCTGTTACGTCACCAGTATTTTGATTCTGTTAATCTCTTCTCAAATTTTAGACACGATTTTAAGACAATACGATTAAATTGATTTAAGAATAAGTTTAATTATATTGTCGTTTAACATCTTGCAACAAAGTCCGATTGTTTAAGAGTTGCACTGATACATATTCCTGAATCTGAGGAACGTGTAAACCCCCTCCGAGGGTCGCCGAATAGGGGAGTGTAAGCGCGGAACGAGGAGTGAGCTGGTAAAATGCTTTTTTGATGCATTGTTTTTAACATCCAGTAACGATACTCTGTTTGTCTGTAATGTTTGTTTACTTCCCTTTGTTTGGCTTGACGTCCTAATATGTTTTAGCGGAAATGTCAAAATTTTAAAGAGCAGTTACGGTGAAAAAAAAAGATAAATGCGTGTCATACGACCTCAAAAATGCGGTATGCTTTATTTTAGTTAGTTTTCAAGGTCAAGTAAATAGTCTTCTTATTGGTCCAAAGCAATATTTTTTAAGTAAATCTTATTGTCAAAAATTGACAGATTAAAATGTGTAATATCGGAACTGAGTCAACCAACTAAAAGAATCTCAACTAAAAAATTCCGCGTTAAATATCGAAATATTCTGATATATCGTTAACGCCCATGTTAAGGCTTTTGCATAAGTCGTTGTTGTTATCAAATCTATAATATAAGTATTATAAATGTTGCAAAAAGTAAAAAAAGAAATAATAATTTATAAATCCTCTAAAATAACTTATGTATTGTATACTGTATAGTGCGACGTTATTTTAAAAAAATAATTTTGTTACATATGAATGTCTAAATGTTAATGTTTGCAAGTTCGTACACAGGGTGTTTGATAAGTATTTTTAATGGTATTTGTATTACTTTTATAATGGTATTTTGTTCTCGACGGTTTTGGTCTTACTTTAAGCACTTTTATAAAATTGCCTTCTTTGGTCAATAATAGTTTACACAAATGTTATAGATTGGGAGGCAGTAAACACGTCAAGTCTGTCGAGATAGTGAATGGTCAAAAGTTAAATAGTAATATGGCGACATCATAGTATCAAAAGTGAAAATTTTCCACAATTTTTCGGTCTCAAGAATCAGTAGATAGTCACATTGGTAATCAGTATAGCGAATATTTCTCTTAGTATTAGACCGCAAGTATTCTGTACACCGTCAATGAGCTGTATATATTATGTGAATTATATAAGTTAATCTCCATTCTTTGAAAAATCCATAGTGCCCTGAATTAGCTAGCTCTTTTTGCTGTGGCAGTTATAAATGGGCGCGGTTTTAATAATACACTTACTGCAATATGCAAAACATCATTTCCTGACGTTACTCCTACCGAAAGATATAATAAATGGTAACTGTAGAAAAGCTTAGTCTATACAAATAGACTCTTGCTTCAAGTTATCCAATAAAACTCGAGATACTCGTCTGAAATTTTATTTATTACGAAAAAAATATATCTATAGCAGAAAAAACAATAATGTGAAAGTTACACTGTTTATCGGCGAAAATTACAATTTCCTTGACATTTTATATGTTGTTAATTCACATAATTAAAACTGATTTGTGACAAATTTACTTTAAAGCTTTATCTTACAATTTCAAACAATTTGATTACTTATCTGCTTGGAGCTACCCGTTCTCGCGTTACAGTCACTAAAGGATGGTCTTGGGCAAAAGGAATTAACTTGAAAACAACACAACATATTGGACGTTTTACTTTTTCTATGAACTCCTCGTAGAATCGTGCAGCTATCTTTTACATTTAGGACAATGTAGCTACTACTTTGGAGAAAAAGGCTGAACTTCAAGGATAAAATGAATCTTAAGGAAAAACCGTATAGAGTCGAAAAAAATCGCGTAAAGCTTGCAGAATATGGCATAAAGGTAAATCTTCAATAAAATTAGATAAAGTCTTGAAAAAAATGATTAAAGCTGGCCCCTAAAATAAACAAAAAAAAACTTATACCGATCTTGGAGGTTATGAAATGCATAAAATGAGAGTAATTTAATTTGTTGGACTCGATGATTATAACGAAAATTATAGAATATAGTTACGTGATTTTGGTGTAGATCAATCAAATCAAATAAAATATCACACGGATGATCGTTGATTTTGTTTTTTAATAATTCTATACAACTCCTAGTTCTACCGGTTACACATCTAATGGCTGAATTCGCAAAATGTCAAAACTAGACTTATCAACAAGTATCTTTCAAGAGACTTTTGAAATCGCGGTCTTAATTATTGGAAAAATATTCTTCTCAAAATTCAATATTATCTACCCAAAAACTGTAACAAAAACAGATAAATAATTTACCGACACTAAAAACGATAAGGATACTTATAGAGAAACCACCATAAAATTCCGACTCCAGTTAAGAACGATGCCGATAGGTGGCGAGAGGTATCGTTCTTGCGAAATTTCAAGTTTAAACTTGAGACTGTTACACTGTGTCTGGTAAAAAAGAGGAGAAAAAGCCCGCTGGCATGCTCCGAACTAAATCTGGCAAAGGAACGGTACAACAAGATTTAGATTTCTTTCAAATTCCCATAATAATCAGATATATTTATGTATCTTGTTGAATATACGGTCAGAGAAATATATATATATATATATATATATATATATATATATATATATATATATATATATATATATATATATATTAAAAAGCAGTAGATAGGGCACCGTGGAGGTATGATGAATTGTACCGGATACAATGGCTTAACGAGTCCGCGCTGTCATTTGACGGACCCGGAGCTTCTCCATTGTCTTGGAGTTTGGAGTTCTCCGCACTTCTTAATACAAGATCACTTTCAAAGGCGGATCCAGCCATTTTCTTTGGGAAGGGCGATGTCACAGGAACAACAAAAGTATCGAAATTATCCCCCACCACTTATACAAGACAATACAATATAACAATGTACCATAAGCCTAAGCTACCAAAATCTCATAATCGGGGTTTAGCGAGATCCACGTTCCCAGTACAGCAGATAGGCTAGATTCAGCAGGTCATAAACCCAAACTAAAACCACATAGCTAGGTAACTAGAAGGCAGCACGTTACAAAAGAAATTTTCATTTTGATAAGCCAGGTTGTAAAAATAAATTTATTTTATCAAAATTTGAAATATTTTTTCACAGCTCTCGTAGGGGGGACGGACACTTGCACTCACCCCCTCCCCCTGATCCACCCCTGAGCCCGTACCCCCTTATGTTACCAAGAAACAGTCAACTCTATCAGCTCACGGATTGCAATGATCATACCTAAATTTTTACATTATTCCAAGGAATGCTATAATTCTTCAAAGCACAACAAAGATATGGAATATAAAATACACTTGTTTAAAGCTAAATTTCCATCGTACTCGTAGTTCCAGTCAATGTTGGCTAACGAACCACATCTACATTTCTAAAGTATTTCTTCTAGAAAATTACTTGTTAGTGACAAAGTTGGCGCGTGTTATACGACTTTACAATATCAGATTTGTTTTACAAGATAATGGTATTAACGCTTCACCATGATACTATGAAGTAAACATATTACCGTTTTAGACGACTGTAACGGAGCATACACGAATGCCATCTCAATGGGTACCAGTCAGACTATCTCTTTTTTATTCTTTACCTCTAAATGACGAAATGGATATAAAGCACATAGACATAAGAATCTAAATTGTTTACTGCTTTTCCAGCTATTATGAAAACAAATTTGCTGTTAAATTTTCTAGCTTCTGTTTATGCTCTTCTTGTCAAAAGCTATATTGAACTCGTGATAATTTTTGATCAGGATATCACGATCTATCTCGGCAATTTAAACTTTTAAAAAGGTAATAATTACATGTTCATGATTTCGACTCTAATAAATTTCAGTTACCACTTTTTCTTTATATTGAAAATTTGGAGCACACCAATAGCTTACCAGAGAAGTCCGTTATAAGGTTTATGAAATATTTTTGTTATTCGTATTGTAAATAGCTGTTATATATTATTTATTTTTTGTTTTAGGTGTTTTAGCTCTATCTTATAATGCAGTTTTAGATTTAACATGTCTCCTCTGTAACTCACTGGTGATTAAAAAGAGATTATATGCCACAACTGACTAATTTCAAGTCATTGTTTGGTAGATTTTTATAACCCAGTGAGTTTAGTAAGGAGGATAAATTTGTTATTTTTAATATAAACTTGTATAACAGTGCACTTTTCAGAACTGAGCCATAATATAATGTTAACCCTAATTATTGAATAATCTATTCAGGGTGGTTTTTCTGGAACTTTATCTATCGTGGGAAAACTATATTTAGGAAGAATTTGAAAATTTGATAGTGTACTAACGTGCATGGGGGACATCCGGCTAAAATATTTTCAAGATGGCGGCACTTCCTGTTATACTGGAAGTATATATCAACTTGCTTATTTTAAATGGAACATTCTATATATTATTGCATTTTTGATTTCTACGTAAAATTCTAGACATATTTCATGTATAATGTTCTATACTTAAGCTTCACCGTTTTGGACATATTTAAATTTTTATGTTAAAAATGACGTTTGCGGACCAAAACTTAACTATAAATTTTTCCTATAAGAAAGTCTTTATTATTTAATTTGGGTTAGTTTTCTTGTAGACGAAGATCGACTTTAGTAGTCTTTTTATGATATTTTGAAAATTATTGGTACGGAGTGGTCAAAAAAGAAAAATAAAAATTATATTTAAAAAATCGTCAAAAGTCAATTTTTTCAAATAGAAAGCACCTATTTTTATAATTTTATCATATTAAGCATTAAAATAAGGGTAACTTTGTATAAGGTTGTCTATTCCAAAAATTTGTAGTTTTCAAAATATTGGCAATTCAACATTTTTCTACTGTAAAAATGCTATACGGCTTTTAAGTTTTGTTATTAGTTGGCCATGACGGCGAGTCGTGGCGAAAATAAAACAATCGAACCCTACAGAATTGTCACTATTTCTTGCCATTTGACCTTGATTAATAATAATCATGCCGGGGCGAATAAATTACGCGCACCAAGATTATTTAAACTTATTTATTTTTTATGGAGAATGTGATGGAGTTATTTCAAGAACATACGATACATTCGCGATCCGATATCCGCAGAAACAGGAACCAACACCACCAACTGTTAAAAGGATTATAGGAAACTTTAAGAACTTTGGATCCATTGAAACAAAAAGAAATAGAAATAAACCAGTTGTTAATAATGAAAATATTGAAACTACAATTTTAGGATATTTCGCCGCATATCCGACAATATCTACAAGGCAAGTAGCATTAGAGTCTGGATTACCTCAGACATTAGTTATTTCAAGAATATGTAATACATTCGCGATTCGATATACGAAGAAACAGAAACTAACACTGCCTACTGTTAAAAGATTATAAAAAAAACCTTAAGAACTTTAGATCTATAAAAGCTAAAAGAAATAGATATAAACTAATTGTTAATAAAATTAAGTTACAAAAATTATTTGAGTAAATGTTCAAATTGACGCACTTAAACTTCCAAACATTTTTCGCATCTAAACAGGAACTCTTCGTGGGTGGCTCTTCTTATTGGCTGGGGATTAAGTTCTTCAAATGCTTTGATTGTCCCTCAAATAATCAAGTACTGTATGGTCGGGGGAGCGAGGTGGCCAAAGATGTGGCCCATTCTTAGCTATCCATTGATCTTACAAGTTTTGTAGATGATGCCCCATCATGTTGATAAAATATATTTCTATGATCAGGCAATTATCTAGATAGTTCGCTTTCAAATACATGGTCAACTGCCAAAACTCTTGAAAATTTAATTCTCAGAATGGCTTCGTCCGACCAAATAATATTATCCAAAAAAAAACAGCATTTTCTTGTGACCGAAGTAAGATAAATTGACAGAACTCTACTCTTCGTGGAAAATCAGTGCCTTTTAAATGTTGTACCATGGAATGTACATAGGGATGAAAATTATGTTTCCATAAGATCCCTAAAACTGATGTTTGAGATAATCCAGACTCTAAAGCTACTTGCCTTGTAGATATTGTCGGATATGCGGCAAAATATCCTAAAATTGTCATTATTAACAACTGGTTTATTTCTATTTCTTTTTGCTTGTATAGATCCAAAGTTTTTTGTAGTTTTCTATAATCCTTTTAACAGTTGGTAGTGTTGGTTTCTGTTTCTGCTGATATCGGATCGCGAATGTATCGCATGTTCTTGAAATAACTCTGTCACATTCTCCATAAATAATAAATAAGTTTAAATAATCTTGCGTGTAATTTAATCGCCCCGGTATGATTATTATTAATGAATGTCAAATAGCAAGAAATAGTGACAATTCTGTAGGGTTCGATTGTTTTATTTTCGCCACATTTCGCCGTCATGGCCAACTAATAACAAAACTTACATTTTTACAATAGAAAAATGTTGAATTGCCAATATTTTGAAAACTACAAATTTTTGAAATAGACAACCTTATACAAAGTTTCCCTTATTTTTAATGCTGAATATGATAAAATTATAAAAATAGGTGCTTTCTATTTGAAAAAATCGACTTTTGACGATTTTTTAAATATAATTTTTATTCTTCTTTTTTGACCACCCTGTACTAATAATTTTCAAAATATCATAAAAAGACTACTAAAGTCGATCATCGTCTACAAGAAAACTAACCGAAATTAAATAATAAAGACTCTCTTATAAGAAAAATTTATAGTTAATTTTGGTCCGCAAACGTCATTTTTGACATAAAAATTTAAATATGTTCAAAACGGTGGGACTTAAATATAGAACATTATACGTGAAATGTCTCTAGAATTTTACGTAGAAATCAAAAATGCAATAATATATAGGGTGTTCCGTTTAAAATAAGCAAGTTGACATCTACTTCCGGTATAACAGGAAGTGCCGCCATCTTGAAAATATTTTTGCCGGCTGTTCCTTATGCACGTTAGTACACTATCAAATTTTCAGATTCTTCCTAATTATGGTTTTCCCACAACTGATCGATAAAGTTCCCGGAGAACCAATCTGTACATATAGGTCTTATGATAAAAATAATGCAATTTGAATATTTCATGTTATATTATCAGTTTATATTTGAAGGCTATCCTATGTATGGCCCTCAGATATCTTAATGCATTCGTATTTGTGTGAAAATCAAGTTTATTACTGTACTTTGAATTTTACTTTATTGTTCAGGCGCAGTCAACATAAATTTATTATATCTTAAAAATTAGTTAATTAGTGTAATACATGAATAAAAGCAATATTTTTTAAGTTGAGTGGAGGTGGAATACAAGAAGTATTTCAACCTCCTATATTGTGGGCATGATTTGCTAAAAGATTATCAAATATATAAGCGTTTCTCTTTAAAAATAATAAATTTTAGAATATTGAAATTGCAGTTACTCTTAATATGTTTAGGATCTTAAATTATTGCTGGGCGATATTTCCAAGTTTATCGATATTCTGTAATAAAAAGGCATTGGTTGGTCGATATACAAGTATCAATATTTTAAATATCGATACGTTCTGTTCATTTATATTTTATTCTTGTTTCATTTTGGAATATCGCCTTTACAACTGTAACAAGTTGGTTATGCACCAGTGGATTTTACCTTTGAACAACACAGTTTGCATCTGCCTCCCGTTTGCCTTTTAATAAAATATTTCGATAGAATATTTCTCAGGGTGGTATTGTTAAAATAATAATCAACAGGCAAAGTGGCTATAAACGCACAAACATAGATATTTGATTCCCCGCAAATTAAAAGCATTTTTAGTTAATGCTGTAAAATGATGAAGCCCTTCGGACATAAAGAGACCTGAGTGTATCCCTGTTCTCTTCCTTGTTACATAATTAAAAAGTGAAAACATTCGTGCTGCCCTAGTTCAGGTTGATTCAAGTTCCCTCGAAAAACTCAGTTTCGGACCGCTGGACCAACGGTAGAATCGAATCTGATTACAAAAAAGGAACGATACGATATTTGTGTAAGTGTATCGATAACTACGCATTGCATTACGGGTAAATATCGATGTTGAATGTACCGATACTTTGAAGTATCGATACAAATCACCCAGGTCTAACTTATATACCCCATGACATTTATTTAGTGATTTAGCTTTGTTAATAATCGGTCTTTAAATTTGAAGGATTGCCCCAAAATGATATTCCAAATTTCAGATGCGTGGTGCTATCTTTATCATTTCGAAGGCTGAAATTGTTGGAATCATTCAAAAATTCAATACGTACTTCCCCAAGGAATATCTCAAATCTATGCACGAAATTTCAAGTCGATAATTGAAAACTTTTTGATTTATGTTTTCGGCCAGTTCTAAAAAAGTGGGTTCGAGAAAAATGCGTTTAAAGTTTTAGTTATCATTCAGCATGAGAAATATTTTACATCTGCACCCTACGTTTGGCCTACTATAAAAATGTTCTCTTCTTTTTCTTCCTTTCGGTTTAATCTAAAGCTCAATCTGGCTACTTTTACTGTGTCTCTCATTGCTCGTTCAGAAAACGGTATTCCTGTCGCACTGAATCACAATAAATAAACCCCTTAAAGTAAATGTAAAATGATATTAGTGTCATCTGCACAATTTAAGATTTTACAATTATATATTCATGTAATGTTATTCAGAAATATATATATATATATATATATATATATATATATATATATATATATATATATATATACACATATCAGAGGCCCGAGAGTGTTGTTTGAGGTATGTCTACTTTGTTCAGTTGATTTCAGTTTTATATTAAAAAGCCATATTGAAAAGTGTGCAGGACTTTATGGTGAACTGAAAAACTAAAAATACCATCAAACATTGCTTTTTCCAGAGATTTACAAGAATGCGCACTAATGGGTCTGAACTATTTGTTTTCCAAAGAAGTGTTTCTTTCATCAAGGTTGTCGTTGTGATGTGCTGTTACCCAATTTTCTTTACGAAAATCATGTTTAAAATTGTTTACATTGTTGTAATTTCTAGCATAGATAAAAGTGTATCTTGTATAGTTTTAGTGATGATATTTACACGAATATTTCATTTTAGTCGCAGTTTCATAAAATCACGTTATTCTTAACCTGAAGCTTTCACAGACATTTGTCAAAACGTCGTTTGAAACAAGACATAGGAACAAAAGAAAAGGGGTACATTTCCAATATAGTTTTTACAGATATAATTAATCGTAAATTGTGAAAATATTTTACATATGTAATAATTTTAATGATTCAAGTCAACCGTTTAAAACTTTGAGGTGGCATTCTTACTCATCAAATGGAATTAGATACATGGGCCAAAGCTATTTCAAAGACTGTATGTTCAGGCGTTCCCCAGGGATCAATTTTGGGACCATTATTATATATTTTCACAACGTAATTACTACTGTCCCACTGGCGATAAAAAAAAATTCTATATGGCGATAACACCAACATGTTGATGGTAGATGCAGATTGCAATGTTATTGACTGGAGGGGCTAGTCTGGTATGATGAAATGCCTTTTTTCTGAACGTCAGTAAGATATTTTTTACCAGATTGGTACCCAGAAATGTTCTGCAAGATTACATATATACATTAAGGTGCATTGATAAAAAAACCGAGCAAAACCATTGACATGTTATCGATAGATCCTGATAGTCATTAAATGAATATAATTGTGCCTGAATCCAATTTGTAGGCTAGGGTAATATGGGGTAGTAATTCACAGCATATTGTCATTCATTGATTAATTACTTACCATTTACCTATCATTCCTAACCTATAAATAACAGTATTTACTTATGAAACAAGATTTGAACATAAAGGGTAAAATTTTTGACACAATATACATACGATAGTCGTAAAATTCTAGAAGCTTTTTGCGGGATTGCCAAATTTAACACATTAGGGTATTGTTTGGGACTGTTAAAGTCTTTTTGAATTGAACCATTTTAACAATACTCTTCCCAGACTATATCTACATTATATACATTATAACTAAACAATTCATTTAAAAAAAAAAAGTAGTTTAAAATTGATGGGTCGCTTTAAACTCGCTATGTTCGTCAAACACAATTTGGCAACAAGGATTGGACTGTGAGGCATTGTTGTCGATTATCGAAATGTAAACAAACTATGTCCATCGATGAAAAGTAAAATATATTACCATAATTTGTAAAAAGCCTAGAATAATTGAAGGTATATCTGAAAAATTTTAAACGATAGTTTATTATGGCCTACTTTAAAGTCATATAACACATGACCTGGGGCTTCATGGGCTATAGCGATGAAATTATTATTTAAGATAGGAATAATGCAAGTCTCAGGCCCGAAATTTACATGATTAAGATAAACTCGAGGTAGACATCTCGGCAGAGATCTCATCGTGTTGCCATCTGAAGTTGTATATTCGTATAATAAATCAAATTAACAACCTTATTTCCCTTCATAATTAATTTCAAAGACTTCCTCGACTTCGTTTTGTAGTGGGATTCGTATACTTTTGACCTATCTTATCGTTTTATTAGTGATATTCTAATAACTGCCTTTTTAAGTAAAGCTCAAAAAAGTGTTTATACAATATTCAGGTTACCTCTGATTTTTTAACAATCCCTCAAATTGTTATTAGAATAGGTTTGAATAAACTGCTAAGAACAATAAATTAAAACAAATCACAGTATATACCTCATCTTTACTGCAAAATTGATTTATCATTGGAATGAAAAAGAAAAAGTTCTGCCATTAGGAACTCAAATTTTACTTTCAGTAGTACAGTAATAAACTTAATTTTTTGCTGACTGTATGTTGCACGTATCGTTCTAAATTAAAAAAGTAAGTGGCATTCAATATTCTATGTGATTGTATTCTTCAGATTCGTCTCCTATCTAAATGTGATTTTAATCCTAAAGTTAATGGTCTTTAATTCCCACCTTTAGTTATTTGCTTGATACTATATTATGCAATACCAAAGTAAAATGCATCAATACTCTTAAAATGAATAATTAATCATAAACATTTACTTTGATAAGACGTATAACAAATTTATATGGTTTTAATAAAAACAAAAACAGGTAAAAATGTTTTATTTGAATACTTTGACACTCGATGTATATGGTATAATATAAAGAAATACAAAATAAATATCATATGTTGGAGTCTATTTATCGCTTTTTAAACTAAGATGGCATACAATTTTTTTTACGCTTACAAACCTTTTTTGCGGTGTTTTTCGCCAAACCATTGCCAGACTTATAATATGAAGAATTTAAAATATTTTGTCTCATAGTTTACAACGCAGACAAAATTTTAGGTCCTGTCTTGCTGGACACTATATCAGCCTTTGCTGGCCACAGTAATTCTGGTGAGGCATCAAGTCTATTGGGTTCCTATTTTTTTTCCGAAACTAAAAAAAAATCTTAACCAAACAGTCTTAAAGATTAAGTAATATTATCTAGCAGATAACTTTTGGTGTGTGCAAAAGATAAATTTATTATAACCTAGTTGTAAATCTTTCTCAAACTATTTTCCTTAATACGAGTTTCTCCTGTTATAGTATTAAAATAATATTGTATTAAATCATTTTTAAGGTCCATTGAGCATTTACTTTATTTATTTATTAAAAACTAACATGAATTTTTATTGTATTTTTGTTAGGTTGTAGTGTAACTTTCAAACCAAAAAAAAGACCGCAATTTTTTTTGTAAAAAAAATGGGCCTTCTAACTAGATTCCAACACATTTTATTAACCGTAGAAAAATTTTATATATAAAAAATATGTTGGAACTGGTAATCTGTGTTATGTACATATATAATATAAAAACTTTTTAGCAATATGTATGTGTCGAAGTTAGTCAAAATATATTACTAAAATAATAAAATCGTTTTTGTATAGTCCTTTTCCTGTCAATGTAAGAAAGACTGGTGTTAAACGATTTTCTCGAAAAATAAGCGCTGATAAATCCCAACCACACTCAAAAATAACGAGAGAACTCGTCGACTTGACAAACGGATGACGTAAAAATTACCTGGATGATGTGATATAGAGAGTTCAAAATTTCCCTAGAAATTATTGTATGCCGCATTAGTCCAAAGTCGCTGAAATTATTTTATTCTGGTCTTTTGATTTCGTTAATAATTTTGTGTGTAAAAAATTGTTTTTTCTATAGTTTAATATTTAACGCTATCTATTTAATGCCTCTAAAATTTAATATAAAATTGTTAAGAAAGTTTAAAGTCCGATCATGAAGTTTATACCAATGTGATACCAACTGATAAAAGTTATATAAAAAAATACTCGAGCAGTACTTTGATTCTAACAAAACAACCTAGTAATATCGGGTAGAAATAAGGACAGAACTTCAAACCAAACAACACCCTCATTTCAAAAGAAGCCCTAATTAAATTGATCGAAAACTAAACAAACTCGTCGTTAGTTGCCCGTCACAACAAAAACAAACAAAAATGGAAGCAAAGTTTATACAAAATGAAAAAACTGATGTAAAAAAGAAATCCTAAAATCAAACAAGGAATTATAAAAAAATAAAATTTTTAGAAAAAAAATTGAACCGACTTCTAAAAGTGCGCTAAAAAGTGAAAAATTACAATAAATTTTTATATGAAATTGAAATTTTTTAAATCGACGCCAAACTAATACCTGACAAAATGTGATTCGCATGAACAGATTAAAAATACTTTATTTGTAATTGTTTTTTTTACCATAATTTGTATATTATTCGTTTAAAAATAATTTGGCGCCGACTTCAAAAATTTCAATTTCATTTAAAAATGTATGGTTATTTTTCACTGTTTAGCGCACATTTAGAAGTCGGTTCAATTTTTTTTATAAAAATTTTATTTTTCGATTTTTAGTTTTGAATTTATTATGATAATCATAAATTATTTGAACTAAGTACTGATCGAGATTAGTGTACCTCGCAATGACTCCAAGGTGGCAAAAAGTACCCATTCTATCCAACGTTGTAAATCACCCTAAAGTGAACCACTAAAAATTCCAGTGAAATTGTGTCAAACAAATATTTAGTCTGTCATAGTAAATCCACTATCTTAAATTTCAAATTAATTTTAGTGTGATAATATAGGCCCCAAAACTTTCCAGTATCGGTATTTAAAAAACTTAAGACGTAGATTTCTTAGCCCGATATATTTTATATGGCATATTGAGTTTGTATATGCCCCAAAAACCCCCGCAATATCAAAGTCCGAAAATGTAAAGTATTCATTCTCTCATATTGTATCTTATCAACCTAATAGTTGTAAAAAATTAACTTCATATTCGTGATACACGACCCCGAAAACCCCCTAATACCAAATCTGAAAAAATGCGAATAAGGTAAAATTTTTAACCCACTATATTGGAGCCGCCATATTAAATTTCAAAAAAATAATTTTAACATCTTAATCTAATCTAACACTACACCCTTTTAAGCTCCCTAGTACCAATTTTGGATGAAATCTGGAAATTTAAAATGTCTAGATCGTCATATTGCATCTGACATATTAAATTTTCTTAAAATAATTTTATATTCGCTATTTACATCCTCAAAAACGATTCAGTACCTCCTTTGAACAAAATCGAAAAATGTAAAATTTTTAGTCCGCTATATTGGATGTGCCATATTGAATCCTGAAAAAATACTTTTAAATTCATAATTTACACCCTCAAAGACCCCCTATATCAGTTTTGGAGAAAATCGGAGAATGTAAAATTTTCAGGACGCCATATTGAAATCCGCCAGATTCAGTTTTTTAAAAAATATTCTAAATTTATAACCAACACTAAAAAAAATTCCCCAGTACCGATTTTAGACAAAATCGGGGGATACGACATATTTAATTTTTCTAAAATAAATCCAGATTCTTAATGTGCGATCCCAAAAATTCCCTCATATCAATTTTGAAAAAAAATCGGAAAAATTAATTTTTTATCCGCCATATTGGATACGCTATATTAAATTTATTAAAAATAAATTCAGATTATTTATGTGCAACTCCGAAAACTTCCCCGTACCAATTTTGGAGAAAATCAGACAAAATTGATTTTTTTGTCCGCCATACTGAATTTTTTAAAAATATTTTGGATCCATTATATGCGACCCCGAAAACTCCCCCACACCAATTTTCGAGAAAATCGGACAAAATTAATTTTTTATATCCGCCATGTGGAATTTTTTGAGAATAATTTCAGATTCGTTGTGTACGATCCCGAAAATCCCACATACCAATTTTGGTGAAAATCAGACAAGATTAATTTTTTTGGCTGCCATATTGTCAGCGCCTTCTTGGATTTTACTGCACCAATTTTGACCAAAAAAATATGGGACCACCGCAGCGACTTCCTGTACATAACGTAAGACATTTCATTCAAATCGGTACCGCCGTTTCGGAGTAATCGATGTACATACATAAAAAAATACATAGTCGACGAATTGAGAACCTCCTTCTTTTAGAAGTCGGGTAATAAAACAAGGACCCCCAGTTACTAAGAAACAGCTGAGTATTGAAAAGACAACAAATGTGAAAATACAAAGCATTTGCAGAGATCGAAAGATATATAGAACTGTATAATTTCAAGGACCAGATCTGTCAGCATATTTTGGGCATAAACTAGAGGTAAAGAGAGAGAGCGGGCCAATACGGGAAATGTTATTTCTCTTGCTCCGCAATTGTCCAGCTTCGATGGAGAGTGGAAAACAACTAAAAGTCCGGAGCGTATTTTCTGTATACAGTTCTGTCAAGTCATTGGAAACCTCTATACAAAGAAAATAACTAATTTGTTATATTAGAATAGAAGTGTTTTTTTTTCTGTCTTAATTTAAAGAAATAGATACTTTGTACAAAAAAAGAAAGTATTAACAACTATTAGGGCTTTTATTTTTATTTATTGTCAGTGAAGAACTATACCTTGATATATTTATTTCCATTTTAAAATTTTCCACGAAAATTTTACCTTTAACATTAAAGATAAAAGAAAAGCTGTCGCATCTGTTCGTTGAGCAAATACTATTGGAGGCAGCTTGTAATGTACGGCACTGCAAAGAGAAAGAGAGCAAATATAGAGATACTACCATGTCTCTCGCTCCAAACCGCGATTGCCCGGTGCGCGCTACGCAATTATAGGAGCGAGAAAGATAGCATGATCTCATATTCGTTCTTTTTCTTTTTACCATGTATGCTCGAAGCATCTGAAGGATGTTATAATCTGGGTATTTTTAATTCATTTTTTTAATCTCACTTGGACCTACCCTTTAAAATAACTTACATAACCCTAGTTTTTTTAATTTGTTATTTATTTTAATTTGTTTTATTCCAAGAAATCAGAATTAATTTCGTAAGCCTCTACAACATACAAAATGTTTATTGTGAACGACGAAGTTCTTGAACAGTTAATCTGTTCGAAATGCAAAAAATATTTGTCAGTAAAACCAATAAAAATATATCCCAATAGGGGCATTCAATGTGGACGTTGCTCAAATCCTTTTGATGTAGGAGTCGCTTCCCTTTTTGGTGTATTAGCGGAAGAAGCCCTTTTTCGATGTGTAAACCGTTACGACGGCTGTAATCAGCTTTTAACTTATTCGGATGTAGGGGAGCATGAAAAACTTTGTAAGTATTAATTTTAGTGCTGTTTGAAGTTCGTTCGCACCTAGAATAAAAGTAGTATTCACACCTTACTGTCTTTCATAAAGTGTGGAAGGAATGAAATACATAAAAGGTGTATTGATGAGGGAAAGCATATAATGACAATTTTCTTTGATCTCTCCATAGCTTTTGATACTGTAAATAAGGCCTTTTTGGTTGACAAACTATATAGCATGGGTGTAAGAGGAAACATTTTGGAAGGACTGATTTCTACTTGAGCGACGGGAGAGTGGTGGGGTACTTTCTGAGGAAAGACCAGTAGAGCTTCGTGTATCTCAGGAATCTGTACTGGGTCCGTTCTTGTTTGTATTGTATGTTAACAATCTACCTTATAATATTAGACAGGGCTATATTATTAGGTATGTATGCAGATGACACAAGGACTGTTGCTGTGAGTGATATTTCTGATGAGCTTTAAACTATTAGCCCAAATATTTCTTATGATATGGGGCGTCTGTGCTTTAATGAGCAAATAAATCATGTTTGCTCTATATTGAACTCTGCTTACTTTTCTATTCTGAGTATAAACAATACTGTTTATACTGATGGACTTGTATCAGTTTATTATTCGTTGGCTCATTGTTACATGTCAGATTAATAATGTTTGATGCCATAGATTTAAGAGAAATTAATATTACATAATGTAGACTGCAGATCTTATAGAAGAAAGTTGGCTCACACTTAAAATTTCAGCGAGGTGACAGGAGTATCTGATGATATTTGGAGTATCGTGCTTAGCTTCATCATTAGATAAGATAAGATCATTTATTAATGTCAATGCACAAACGGTACTTACACAAGTCAATTAATAAAAATAGTATAATAATAAAACTAGTGTGTGGATAAAAATTAAAATGTATACAAGTAAAAAATACAAGAAACATATAGGTTACCAAGACAAAGTACCAACAGATATGCTTGCTTAAACAATATAAACATTTAAATGAAAAAAACAGAAACAACACTACACTAATTAACATATTATTTAAAGTTATAATTTATAAATTCCTCAGTGGAATAAAAGGCATTTTAGACAAGAAATTGTTTTATTTTATATTTAAAATTTAAATAGGGTAGATCTTGTAATTCTAGGGGAATTTTATTAAAAAGTTTGATACCCCAATATCCCGGGCCACTCCGACAACTCTCCACATATTGGTACATAGGCACTAATCTATTCTTAAATCTAGTGTTATGGTCATGCACCTCTGCATGAGTTCCATAAACATGCCTATTCTTATGAATATAAAGCAGATTCTCAAGTATATACAAAGAAGGGATGGTTAGTATACCAAGAGCCCCGAAGGCCTCTCTACAGCAGTCCCTATAGTTAAGACCCGACAAAACGCTGATAGCCCTTCTCTGTATTTTAAATACTCGAGATACCTGGGGTGCATGCCCCCAAGTCAATATGGAATAGGACACGACTGGATGAAAAAGTCCAAAGTATGCTGTTCTTAATACAGACCTTGAGGCGCTTTCTGCTAACGAACGAAGAGCATAAAAAGCAGTATTAAGCTTTTTAGCTATTTCCTGGATATGGCCGTGCCAACGAAGCCCCTCATCCATCTGCACCCCCAAAAACTTGACATTTGGTTTCTCATTTACCTCCTCTATATTTCTGAGTGAGAACACCATTTTATTGGTTTTGCTTTTATTGAGAAGTAGTCTGTTTGCACAAAACCACTCCTCAATATTTCTCTGCACCCTGTCGACCTCTGAGCAAAGTATTTTTTAGCAAATTTGTCGACACTGCAACCGTGGTGTCGTCCGCAAACAAGGTGAACTTTGCTGTTGGTTCAACAAGAGGTAAGTCATTGATATAGATTAAAAACAGGATGGGTCCCAAGACAGAGCCCTGTGGAACACCTATGTTAAGCTCACCTTGTCTAGACGACACCCCGGCAACCCTAACCATCTGCATCCTATTCTTCAGATATGATTTCAAGAAAGAAACACTTGAATTAGAAAAATTGTATTTTTTGAGTTTTTGAAGAAGTATTTGATGCGTAACACAGTCAAATGCCCTACTTAAATCACAAAATAAGGCACCCGTATACTCCATTTTGTTAAAGGAATCTGAGATATAGGAAACAAGGTCCAGAATCGCCATTGTCGTGTTACTGTCACTCCTGAAACCAAACTGACAGGGAGTAAAGAGGTTGTTTCCTTCAAAATAATCTATTATTCTATTGGATATACATTTTTCAAATATCTTTGAGATGATGGGTAACAAAGAAATCGGTCTGTAGTTGCCCGGTGAGTCAGGGTCTCCCCTTTTGAAGATGGGAATGACTTGGGCATTTTTCAATATATCTGGAAAGATATTTTCTCTAAAACATTGATTAATAAGAGTTGTCAAAGGGGAGATGATAACATTCTGTATGCTCTTTATAAGTTTGACATTCAAACCAAAGATATCTGAGCTATTTTTATTTTTTAATTGGGCAATGATGTCCCTGACCTCAATGAAGGACAGAAGAAGAAAGAGAGATCCTGTTCCTTGAAAGAGTTCTATCTCTTTTTAAGCATGAGCCAACTTTCTTCTATAGAATCCTCAGTCTATATTAAGGAATATTAATTTTTCTTAAGTCTATGGCTGGTGCAAAGTGTAACCATATTTATATAATACAAAAAAGAATATGGTGACTAATTTTTAATCTGAGTTTTTGTAAGAGTTGCAAAGATGTCTTTATCCTAAAAATAGTAACATTTCCCAGTATATACATATTGAGATGTTTAGTAAAGGGTGTTTTTTTATAGAGGTATAGAACTTTTAAATGGAATAAAACAAAGATGAATTTTTTAAATTGACATGAAATTTACTTTATTCGAAAGATAACCTTCTGGCATTATAATGCAGTTTACATACAGGAATGTATATTGTTTTTTATTAAAAATAAGCACTTATTTGTAAATAGTGAGGGGCAAAAGATATATCCAACACGAACAATGGATTACATATATCCTAAACATAGACTGGTTATGAGTGAAAAAAGTCCTTATTATCAGTGTATTAAAATATATAACTCCTTACCAAACTATATTAAGCAACAAAAAAATTTTAAAAAGTTGAAAAAGACAATATTTGACCTACTTGTCGGCATAGAACCATATTCATTAAATGAATATTATTCAAATTTAAATCAAAGTATGACATTAAGCAGAATGTAATGTAGCTACTAATGTATTTTTTTGTATGACGCTATTTTACGGTATGTGAGTATACTTTAAAATAAAGATTGTTTATTATTATTATTATTATTAATTTAAATATGACTTCTGGCATATGACCGCCACGGCTGGCTCGGACGTAGTCTAATCTGCAGGTCCAATTTTCGATGACTTTTTCCAACATTTGTGGCCGTATATCGGCAATAACGCGACGAATATTGTCCTCCAAGTGATCAATCGTTTCGGGCTTATCGGCGTAAACTAGCGACTTCACATATCCCCACAGAAAATAGTCTAGCGGCGTTAAGTCGCACGATCTTGGAGGCCAATTCACGGGTCCGAAACGTGAAACTATGCGGTTACCAAACGTTTCCTTCAATAAATCAATTGTGGCATGAGATGTGTGACATGTTGCGCCGTCTTGTTGAAACCACAGCTCCTGCACATCATGGTTGTTCAATTGATGAACGAAAAGTCAATAATCATGGCTCTGTAGCGGTCACCATTGACTATAACGTTCTGACCAGCATCGTTTTTAAAGAAGTACGGACCAATGATTCCACCAGCCCATAAAGCACACCAAACAGTCAGTTTTTCTGGATGTAGCGGTGTCTCAACATACATTTGAGGATTATCATCACTCCAAATACGGCAGTTTTGTTTATTGACGTATCCATTCAAACGAAAGTGAGCTTCATCGCTAGACAAAATTCGCTTATGAAAATCGGGATCAACGGCAATCTTGTTTTGGGCCCATTCATCGAATCTACGCCTTGCTAGGTGATCGTGTGGCTTCAATTCTTGCATGAGTTGGATTTTGTAAGCACGCAAACCAAGATCTTTCCGCAAAATCTTCCATAAAGTGAATGGACACATATCCAATTCCTGTGCACGATGGCGGATAGACTGATTCGGGTCTTCCTCTACGCTACGCTCTACAGCAGCAACGACTTCTTCTGTACGCACTGTACGACGTCTCTGTGGATGCGTATTATCATTTAGAGTAAACGTGGTGCGAAAACGTTCCATAGTTAATCGAATTAATTGCTCTGATGGACGATTATGTTGACCGTAAAATGGACGTAGTGCGCGATACGTATTTCGAACAGAACCATGATTTTCAAAATAAATTTGCACAATTTGGAAACGTTGTTCAGGCGTCAGTTTATTCATGTTGAAATGCCAAACCAAACTAAACATAAATCACTTGACAGCTGACAAAATGGCCGCCAGTTAAAAAAGTGTTGCCAACTTAAATTTCTATACCTCTATAAAAAACACCCTTTATAAGTAAATAGTAAGAGACATTTGTCTAATAGACTAGAATCTATAAATCTCTAAAATACAGGCAAAAATGCATAATACCCCAACACAAAACATTGTATTGTATTTTTACAATAATTTAAAACCGCCTTCTGAGTAACAAGTTCTGCATGGTAAGATATTTCTTGGGCGAGTTAAATCTTATTTTATTACTTAAGGGCTTTTACTCTGTTAAAGATTTTATGAATTGTGCTAAGTAGGCATATATAAAGTTAAGGGCGGATCCAGTCCTTCTCTTGGGGGGGAGGGGCTATATCACAAAAGCAAAAATCGAAATTACCTCCATCCCGTTTGTATACAAGACAGTAAGTACTGTATGACAAGCGAGTTGTCAACGGGAGGGGAGGGAGAGTTCAAGTAACTTCCAACGTTCTTAATGCAAGTTTATTTTTCTGGATTTAATCGCCTCTCCTCCCTTTATTTTATTTTGATTTTATATGATATGGCTCCGTTCAGTTTGTTGTTTTTTTTTTAATATTTTAGGATTTTGTTAATTCATTTTATTTTTAGTATCTGCTTTTTCTGTATTTACTATTTTGTGTCTGTTAAGCATGTTATTGGTTAAATATATATGTTTTATTTTTGCTTTATTGTAATTTTTTTCTTGGTTTACCTTTGTATTATTTTGAAATGTGATGCTAGCATAGTAATATATCATTCTATTCTGTTGTAGGTGTTGTTAGAACACATGAATGTCCTGCATGTATAAAGTCTTTTAAAGGAACTGGATATGAAGTACTATTACATTTTAAGCAGCAACACTCAAATAGGCTTCTTTTAGGCAATTCGGAGTTTGTATTACATATTGACAATGAACAGTATAGAAGTTACTTGTATCAGAAAAATGACCTGCTTTTTTTTGTTAATGCAAGTTATTATAGGGTTGAACAAGAAATTATTCTAAGTATTTCATTTCTTGGCACAGATCAAGATGCTGCCAAGATATCTCAGATGTTTACTCTACTCACGGTGGATGAAAAAATTGTTCATAAAACTAAAAAAAAGCCTTGTTGCACGGAGAAAGATTCAAATTATTTTAAAGTTGCTCTGAATGGAAATGACTTCTTAAAAAATGTTGTTATTTGTAAATTTGAGGTGAACACAAAAGAAATAGATAATGTATTAATGTTATCAAGCACTTTACAGAAAGCTTTGCCTAAAAAAAGTGATAAATTCTGTTTTAATTTTGGTTCTGAATTCCCATCATCCATGTTCAGCAATAAACCTTTTTCAACAATCTTTCCATCAGAAAAGTTTAAATATCCTCAAATCGCCAGTTTTACTCTGCCTAAATTTGGCAAAACTACAAACTCTTTTAACAATTTAAAAACTGGCACTTACATACCATATTTTCCACAGACAGGAACTGAGATGTTTTATAATGGAAGTTCTGTCGATACTAAGTTTTGTAGTATAACGTTAATGAAGGAATATGAGCAGTGGTCTTTTGAGGAACTAAGACTAGCGGATTATAATGCTAACAGAATAGGTAAAGTAAAACGAGTATCAGTTACCTTAAATAATTAAGTACATTTCCCTCTTCTGCACTAAACTCTTTACTTATTGTTTTCAGACACACAATTACAAAAGGTAAATTTTGAAGTAAACATGCCTACACCTAAATTTGGAACAAGAAGTAATTGGGACAATCAGTATTTCAAGGACACAAATTTATTTTCTGTACCAGTTAGAAATGACAAAGTAATGACTTGTTTATTTACTTTTATAACCTTACAAATAATACTTAAATATTACAAAAATCATAATGTTTCTTTTTAGTGCCTACAATCAAGAAGTACAGAAATGCCTGATCCATTTCAAGCATCAAGTTTTGATACAGCTGCAACTAATAAGTCAGATAACAATCCTATGAAAATTGTTTCTTCAACAAGATCGGGTTATAACTCCTCAATGGGTAAATAAGCTTGTAATACCTATACTATCAGATAAAAGACCAACAAAATCCCTAAGCAGACCATGTCGACAATGATCTTCAAGAAAAATTTAAAGATATTTTTTTTAATCATGCTTTCTAATCATTCAAGGACTGGATGTAAAGGATGTCTAGCTATAATTGTTGTGGTGGCAGTGTACTTTGTGTTGTGTCATTCCCATTTTATTGTCCAATGTTAACCTTAATTTTAATCTTTGTAATTTCGTTTTACATTATTTAATTATATTGCGTACTTTTAGTCTACTACTGACCTATGAAATGTCATGTTAATGATTTATATATATTGGGAAATAAACTGAATTGAATTAAACCCTCCTATTTCATGAGAATTAGCCCGACAATACGCCGCCTTTACCATATTTAACTATGAGAAAAAACCTTGTATCAATATTGCTGGTTGAAGATCAACAAAACAAGTACCGAAGATGCCAGATGAGATTTTGGCTTAACGTCTGCAAGCTTCTATAAGTATAACCATGTCGGATATTCTCACGGGTGTGATGTGTATTCGAAGGTTTTCGGGCGTCCGGTGTATGTGCCGAGTCCCTCTCAGGACTGTAAGGCAGCTGACGTTTCGGTGAAATTTCATTCTACGCCATACAGTGAGCTTTGAAAATGGTGAAGGAGATTTCACCGAAACGTCGGCTGCCTTACTGTCCTGAGAGGGACTCGGCACATACACGGGATGGCCGAAAACCTTAATATATATATATATATATATATATATATATATATATATATATATATATATGATGTGAAGGACATCTAGTTATAATTGGTGTAGCTTCAGTGTGCTTTGTTTGCTGTAATTCCCATTGTATTGTAAATCTAAATGTTGTACTTTTGTTTTATTTTATTATATAGTCTAGTTTTAATCTACTCCTGACCTATGAAATGTCATGCAAATAATTTATATACAGTGAGACGCTGCCGTTACCATGTTTAACTACGGCATTAAACTTTTATCAATATTGCTAGTTGAAGATCAACAAAGCAAGTACTGAAGATGCCAGATGAGATTTTAGCAAAACGTTTGTAAGCTTCTACAAAAAGTCAATCTATCCCGGATTAATACAGAAATTTATATATATATATATATATATATATATATATATATATATATATATATATATATATATATATATATATATATATATATATATATCTTTATTTATTTATTTATTTATTTATTTTCTTAATTCTTGAATCATAGATTATATCATTTTTCTTTTATTTTGTCTTTTCTTAGGTTTAGGTTCTATATTTAATAAATACATAAAATTTATTGACGTTTCGCCCTTTATTCACGGCATTTTCAAAATTTTTTTTGCCTCCTAAAAATATACAATTAAATTAACATCACATAAAAAACATATTTAACACTTTCGAAAACAAACAAGACACTTAAACAATAGTCAAAACTTTAAAATTTCTTAAAAATACTTAATTTTACCGGTACGCACCTTGACATTTTGCTGTTTTGTTTCTGAATAAAATTTAAATTTTACATCGTTTACTGAGGATACGTGGAATGCTAATGTGTTTTATTTTTTTAATATTTTTTATATTTTACAATGCATAAAAAAACAAATAAGGTTAATGTTTGGTTTTATGTTTAAGAGGATATTCCATTTTTGATTCTTATTTGACTGGATCGAATACTTGTTTAAATTAGGTTTGCGTAAATGTGGCTCAAATTTCCTATATCTGTTCTGTCGTTAACGGTGTTTTTATCTTTTTTAATTTCAATCATTTCTTTTATCTGTAATTTTTGGTAATTCATATCTTTGTTTTTTATAATGGTACTGTTATAATCAAAAGTGTGTTTTTCGTCCTGTGTGTGTTTGTTTAACGCTGTTGAGGCGTTTTTTGTATATTTATGGCCATTTAATCTGTTCTTCAGTAATTGGCTCGTCATGCCTATGTATTTTTTGGGACAATTTGTGCAAGGGATCGAATATATTATATTTGATTTATTAATTAGAGGAGTTTTACTTTTTAAATTTGTGAACAATGTATTTAATTTATTATGTGACCTGTGGCATACGATGATATCATGCTTTTTAAAATGTATTTTATTTTTTCTGACAGCTCACTAGTGTACGGTAATGCCACATATTTTTGTTGTTTATGTTCTATGTTTTTTGTTTTTACGTTATTATAAAACTTAATATATTCGATCCCTTGCAAGGGATCGAATATATTAAGTTTTATAATAACGTAAAAACAAAAAACATAGAACATAAACAACAAAAATATGTGGCATTAGCGTACACTAGTGAGCTGTCAGAAAAAATAAAATACATTTTAAAAAGCATGATATCATCGTATGCCACAGGTCACATAATAAATTAAATACATTGTTCACAAATTTAAAAAGTAAAACTCCTCTAATTAATAAATCAAATATAATATATTCGATCCCTTGCACAAATTGTCCCAAAAAATACATAGGCATGACGAGCCAATTACTGAAGAACAGATTAAATGGCCATAAATATACAAAAAACGCCTCAACAGCGTTAAACAAACACACACAGGACGAAAAACACACTTTTGATTATAACAGTACCATTATAAAAAACAAAGATATGAATTACCAAAAATTACAGATAAAAGAAATGATTGAAATTAAAAAAGATAAAAACACTGTTAACGACAGAACAGATATGGGAAATTTGAGCCACATTTACGCAAACCTAATTTAAACAAGTATTCGATCCAGTCAAATAAGAATCAAAAATGGAATATCCTCTTAAACATAAAACCAAACATTAACCTTATTTGTTTTTTTATGCATTGAAAATATAAAAAATATTAAAAAAATAAAACACCTTAGCATTCCACGTATCCTCAGTAAACGATGTAAAATTTAAATTTTATTCAGAAACAAAACAGCAAAATGTCAAGGTGCGTACCAGTAAAATTAAGTATTTTTAAGAAATTTTAAAGTTTTGACTATTGTTTAAGTGTCTTGTTTGTTTTCGAAAGTGTTAAATATGTTTTTTATGTGATGTTAATTTAATTGTATATTTTTAGGAGGCAAAAAAAATTTTGAAAATGCCTTGAATAAAGGGCGAAACGTCAATAAATTTTATGTATTTATTAAATATAGAACCTAAACCCAAGAAAAGACAAAATAAAAGAAAAATGATATATGTATATATATATATATATATATATATATATATATATATATATATATAATTTTTTTTTGTATCTTAAACCTTTTGTTAAATATTTTTTTGTAATATTTTCTTGGGTATAGGTTTTTCCATTAGAGAAACAAAGGACAACAATTTTTCTGACGTGTCGCTCTACATAGTGAGCTTCTTCAAAGAGCTGGTATATTTATTTTAAATCTACAAAATTACAAATTTTTTCTTAATAAACATATATAACAGTAACTACACATTATATTTATATTTTCAATTTAATCAAAATTAATAAAAATAAAACAGATTTTACAACAGTCTTAAAGTTTAAAATTTAAAACAATCCAACAGGTTAAAATGGTGAAAATTATAAAATAGTACATACCTTGAAAGTAGTTTTGTGTGTATGGTAAAAATAAATTCAGTTATAATACTTAATATGCAATTGATATGGATAGATTTCTTTTTATAAAAACAGCACAAAATAGGAAAAAAGATTATTATTTCTTTTTTAATAACGTTCTTTCATTTGCATGAGTATATATGAAATCGTCCCAGCATCATTTAATTATTTCTCATATTTATTATAGAGTCGCTTCAAGTATGTTTTATTAAAATATCAAATTATAGTATATCTGACTTGAGTTTTTGACATCTTGCTTGTCATTTACAGCATTTTTATCTTTTTTTATGTGTATCATTTCTTTGATGACTAATTTGTGATAATTTCTGTCAGTATCTAAAATGTGGGTGTTTTTAAAATCGAATTCATGCTTAGTTGTTTGCTCATGTTTATGTAAGGATGTCGATGCGTTTTTAGTATACTTGTATCCATTAATTATATTTTCAATATATTGTGTCGTCATGCTAATGTATTTCTTAGGACAGTTAAGGCATGGAATTGCATATATTACGTTAGATCTTTTTTTGGTGGTAACTTTGCTTTTTAATTTCGTATAAAATGATCCTAGTAAATTGTTCGCCCTGTGGTATACCGTTATGTTATGCTTATCTAAAATATATTTTATTTTTTCAAATAGTTGGTTTACATACGGTAATGCAATGAAAGTGTTTTGTGTTTTCGTATTGTTAATTTTATTTTTTTTGTAATTAATTATTTTTGTGGGTAATATCCTGCCGATATTTTACGATATTCGATAAGATTTTTTGAACACGTTCTATTTTTTAGGATCTAGAGAGATAAAACACGCTAGCAGATACCTTTCCACATATAACACTCAAAAGGTAAACATAAATTGGTTCTTTAAATAGCACTTTAGACCATACATTTTACAAACTTTCACTCGATACTTCGCACACCTGCTTTTTATAAAGCCGAATGACATCTCGCCCTTGTTCAGACACTGAATTTTTGTAACAGTGGAAAATTTTTTTAACTCGGTTTGTTGGTTTCAGATATTAACACCAGCAAAAAAACAAAAAAAAAACGTTATATTTATTATATTATTATTATTAAATTCCAAAATGTCTAGATACCTTAAAATCTGGAATATTTTCTCACACTTAGCATCGCTAGAAAATAAAAAAAAATATTCTCTGTTTTACGAGTTTTTTAGGTAAATGCGTATGAACTGTCCGACGCAGAGCTTCGCTTCAAATTACATCAACTTGGTTACCCCTTAATGCCTGTAACAGCCACAACGAGAAAAGTGTTAAGAAACAAACTGAATAGCCTAATGTTAGGAATCAGCTAGAAATACAGAATTTTTTCAACAATCCAATTACACAGTCGATATGTCTTTACTACCAAATGCATTGTATTATTTGTTATGGAATTTTCTATTGGTATCATCAGACAAAAGAAACTTACTTGCATCGAATGTGGAACTCAAAATAACAATAAAATTATCTTGTGATAGATTCACTTTTAAAATTGTTTATGTTAAAAATATATTCCCAAATAGCACACTTCATTCCACTGAATATCCATCATTTATCCAAAGCTGGACATACTGGGTATCCATGGGATGTCCAGAATTTGTCCACCAACATCCTATGAATATCCACTGGACTATACGTTTGTCACACTCATGGACGTCTTTTTGGATTACATATATTGTCCAGGTATGGATCATTTTTGGATATTAATAGGACTAATTTTGGATGTCCATATATTGTACATTCTTGATCCGATTGTGGACATATTATCCGATGGTATTGTGCTTTTGGGATAAATAGGTCATAATCTATTGTTTCCTCTTCTTGACGTTCCGCTAACGTGAATGGTAGATATTTTCAGAATTTGCTTAGGGTCCGAGAGCTTACAGTACCTAATTAAACTGCACTTCTGAAGACACAGACCACTCATGTCATCAAAACGTCGATAACAACTAACCATAGATGGCCCTATTAGTCCCAAAAATTAAACAGATATAAATTACATTAGCGAACCAGGTAACAGGAACTGGATCCACATATTACACTTATTGATTACAATTGTCAAGTTTTTAATACAACACTATATAAGAATATAATATTTTATAATTAGTCGAATTGCAAGTGCTACAAAATATAGCTTCAATTGATTTAAATTGTTCAAGCTGTAGAAGGATCGCTATGAATAAGTTATCTGGTTCCATAGTAATAGGTACAATTTCAATTGGGTAATAGAAAATATACCAATTATTTAAATAAAGACTTTTTATTGTTACAATGATTATTTTTTTTTTTAGATTTATTTCTGTCGTTTATTCTCTTCAGCCATTGTCTAATCTCGTTTTCGGCTGTTTTTTATCGGCCCCCCATTCTTCTACCGCAGCTGAAAATTAATAAGGTTTAACGGTAAATGATGCAGTATTTTATGGTTTTGTAGGAATTTAAATCTCTCTCTCTCTCTCTCTCTCTCTATATATATATATATATATATATATATATATATATATATATATATATATGCATCGTTATTGCTTAGAGTGCTTAAACCAATAGACCAGAAAAAAAATTTTAACACACTTTTTGTCTGGGTATTATCAGAACAAGAGGATCTAGAGTTCAACGTGTGAAATCTGACACCCAATTTGTTCTTATTATTTACGAGTATGACAATTAAAACAGAGAGATTTTTTTCATCAAATTTTTATATTTAAGTGGTAACTTACCTACAAATAGTGAACATAAGTTCTTTAAAGGGCACTTTACTGTTCCATTATATGTATAATTCTTGGAAAGGCTATCTGTCATTGTTAAAATAAAATATCTTTTAATAATAATAATTTCCTCCAATTTTTGCTTAACCTAAAATTATATTACTTTATTGAGATAATTAAACGTTGATTCCACATATGCTAGCCTAAGAATAGTTTTGACTTTAAGAATCAAAGTAAAAAAATATATATAAAATAATCCTGTAAATTAAGTTTTTTTTATCAATAGACTCATACATAAATACTCGAATAAGTTTCAGCTTTTATTTCAGGAGACGTGTAATAAACTTACTGCATCTTTAAAGTTTAAATTGTCCTGAAGATCTTATGTGACTTGAGGCAGCTGATTATTTTCTTAAGTAAAAGGATAGTTGAACTCCTGCAGAAAATTCTTTGTAGATACTTGTTCTTTTTTCCCTATTTAAGATTACCTGAATATCCTCTCTAATTTGGTACAAATTGGCTTTCACATAGGAATTTTATTTGGACCAATCTGTGGAAAATTCATCTAAAAAATTATTAAAATAAATTAAATTATAAGTCTAACCCTAGAGTCGAACTGTCAAAAATTTATTATATATTTTTAAACAATTATACTGCACAAAAATACACATCAATGTAAACTTTTACTTGCGTTTAATCCAAAATAGTCATAAAAAAATTAATATAATTATTCAAATTTGCTATAGGTTTTATTCCATTATAAATTTTGATAACATTTATTAATGCCAGCAATCTTATTAGACTGATTACTCAATAATGACTTTGTCAGAGAATTTTCTCTAAAATTTACAATTTTATTATTACACAAATTTACAACTCTATCTGTGCTCCATTTTAACCAACAAGATACAAAATTCATTGGCCTATCAAAATTTTTGCACTTATTTGTAGTAATTTCCATTTAAATAAGTGATTGTATGAAAAAGTATAGCTACAAAAACTATATTTTAACATACGTGTTTTGATACTGAATATTTTGTTCACTTTCAAATTTGTGCGAGTTTGATACTAAATTATCAGATTTTCGTCGGGCATGTCTGTAGTTTCGTTCGGTAATTTTTGGAGCTAAAAAACTCCAAAGGTCTTTTTTAGCTCGACGTCAACACAATAATGGGTACAAAATATCTGAAGGGATATTTTATGATCATGGCGAGCCGGCGGGTTAAGAAATGACAATTCTACAGGCCGATATTACAGTATCCGATTTTACCGACAACCCGAAATTTAATTAATGGACGTCTGATGGACTTACACTGGACATCCAGATATGGACGTCCATATAGATTACAGGTCATCACATCTAATGGACATCCATAAACGGTCCATGGACATACAGGACATTATATGTACCTATTCTGGATATCCAATGGAAATCTTGTGCTATCTGGGTTTTATTATTATCGTTTTATAATTTCTTTTGAAAAATAAACGGAACTTGACTAAAATGAACATAAAACTTGATTCATTCGCTAATATAATAGATGCTTGTGCACATCATTTTTAAAATGTTTATTCTGCTCAGGGGCGGATCCAGCGTCTCTCTTTCGGAGGGGGGGGGGGGCGAATCACAAAAGTATAGTATGGCAAGCGAAAACAAATTGTCAACGTGGGGGGGGGGAGACACCAGCAACATTCCCATTTTTAGTATAAAAGGCGGGTCTATTATTCTGAATTTGAAGCTTTTGGAGAGGATGGCGCGATCACAAGAAAAAACAAGTTGCCGACAGGTGGGGAATAAAACAAAATGTGGAAACTCCAAAAATTTCTTTAGTTTTTGCTGGTAAGCAAGAAAAATTCATTTTTCGACCTTCAATTGTTTACAAAAAGTTTATGACACAAAATCTCGTGCAGAGAACATATACGTTTTATTTCTATAGGCCTATATTACCCAAAAATCCGGATCTGTGCCTGGATGAATGAGTGTCCCCAATAGAGGTGGGCAAAACGGACTTTTTGGTGATTCGGACCGTCCGGATCACTAATTTTAAAGATCCGGGTCAAAGAACCGGTTCAATTGTCCGTTTTCCGTCAAGAATTCCAAAGTTGGAACGACTTTCCCATTTCATATTTTTAATATATAATTTTAGGAAATAGTATACCGCACATAATTACATTTCGATCCTTTTTTTTATAAAATCCAATTACAAGCCTCATTAATTTTTTTTTTCAAAAAAAAATATTTTAAGCTTAAATTTAACTTCTATTATAATTTAGGAGATAAAATAAAAAGACAAATGGGACATTTAAGCTGTATTTTAAACAAATAGTAATATTACGGCTTTCTCATTTAACGGCATATGTTAATATTTGCGCATTCACCTTCTCATATGAATTATAGAAAAAAACGGTGTTTGGCATAATTTTACGGCCATTGGAAAAAATTGGGTCTAGTGTGAATTATGTTTTAAGCAATTTAAGTGACTACCGAAAATTTCGCTAGACATCTTAAAAGTAAGCATCCATTAGTGATTCTACTTGAGCCACAAGACATAACGTACCGTAATGCAGCACCAGAAAATCAACTAAATTTAGAAATCAATTTGTCTGATAATAATATGGACCGATCAGAACAATCGTCGACAAGTATCGCAAAATTGTAAAGCAGTCATAACTTTATTTTTTGTTTAATAACAAAAATTAAAATTATGTTTTTATTATTGTCACTTTTCCGAGAAACTTTATTTATGTTTAAAAAAAAATAGGTTTTAAACATATTCTTTATGTTTTGTTAATAATTTTTAATTAAAAACCAACCTTTTTTGTTTGGATTAAAAACCCAAAATTATAATTGATCGTCATTTTTATGATTTTACAATTTCTGTCACTGTTTTAAGAGCCAGAACAAAAAATATACGGAAAAACAGGCTTCTCTATGTGCCTACATCATACCACTAAATTATCATTTTCAGCAAAATAATATATGTATCTACTTTAACAATCGTAACAACATAATTCGATGATGAAACAAAACATTTATTATTATTATTATTACATTTTAAATTTTATCCACTTTCCCCAAAATTGCAGTTAAATATCCCTATCATACCCAATTAAATTTAAAACAAGCGAGAATAGGCATATAGGGCTAAAAAAATTTTAATCACGTTCCTAATTCATATTTTAACTACCGAAATACTAGATTCGTAACTATATATTCTACAAACGTCCTAAAGAAACATAATCTAAACTAGTACAATCTAAATCCTTGTACTCCACGGCTATTGCCTTTCACGTATTTACTGTTCCTGCAATTATTAACTGAACGAAATAAGGTTCGCCAGCGGACCCGAAACATCAGTGACCTATCGTACTATACCGAACCGAATGTTCGAAAGATACAAAGACCCGTAAAAGACACAACGAACACCGTCCGATTAAAACGGTTCAACGGATCTCGGCTCATTATAAGTCCGATGTAACATATGACCACTCGGAGGGCGAACTTTCGTACTGTCCGAGTCCGATGTTTTAAATTTTAGTGATCCGGATCTTTCGGACTGTAAACATCCGCGTAAAAAGAACGGGTTTGTAAAGTCCGACCCACCTCTAGTCCCCAACCAGGTCTTTTTTTTTGCTTATTTGACTGCAGTAAATACTCAATAGTCCGTTAATACAACAGCGGCTAGTTAATAAAATTCCTATAATACAATTTCAGTACTGACTTCAGCTTGCTGATTACCTCTAAAACTGTTGGAGATCCATTTAATCCCTATTTAATAGCAGACTCTGAAATGATATAAACACGTAACGCACCAAAAATAAAATATTTTCCATAAATTAGATAAATTTAACGTGATATCATAATTACTTTTCCGTGTGGTATTGGATGTTTTATATATAAATAAACCTAGTAAGATCACATCACAAAATTTCTAAAATAAAATTGAAATGTGACGGTTCACATTCTAAATCTGACTTCCTTTATACTGGCCAAACTCTTATGGTGTAAACCATAGTGTACACATAGATAACAATACTTGGGTTAATATAATATAAGAATTCAACAAACAAGTATATCCAGTAGCAACATCAGCTATTTTATAACAACCTGTAATATGAAGCAACTTTCTTGTTCTGGAGTAAATACCTAAAAAAAATTAAACATAACCGTGTTGTTTGCTGTGATCAGTGGTTTTTTATCTGATCGTTTTATTTTGAAAATTGGATGATAACATGTTTATTAATTTCATATTTGTTTACACGCGTATTTAATCCTTATAATAAAATGTTCATAATTGACGAGGAACTTTTAGAACGACTAATTTGTTCCCAGTGCAAAAAGTATACTATACCGAACCGAATGTTCGAAAGATACAAAGACCCGTAAAAGACACAACGAACACCGTCCGATTAAAACGGTTCAACGGATCTCGGCTCATTATAAGTCCGATGTAACATATGACCAGTCGGAGGGCGAACTTTCGTACTGTCCGAGTCCGATGTTTTAAATTTTAGTGATCCGGATCTTTCGGACTGTAAACATCCGGGTAAAAAGAACGGGTTTGTAAAGTCCGACCCACCTCTAGTCCCCAACCAGGTCTTTTTTTTTGCTTATTTGACTGCAGTAAATACTCATAGTCCGTTAATACAATAGCGGCTAGTTAATAAAATTCCTATAATACAATTTCAGTACTGACTTCAGCTTGCTGATTACCTCTAAAACTGTTGGAGATCCATTTAATCCCTATTTAATAGCAGACTCTGAAATGATATAAACACGTAACGCACCAAAAATAAAATATTTTCCATAAATTAGATAAATTTAACGTGATATCATAATTACTTTTCCGTGTGGTATTTGATGTTTTATATATAAATAAACCTAGTAAGATCACATCACAAAATTTCTAAAATAAAATTGAAATGTGACGGTTCACATTCTAAATCTGACTTCCTTTATACTGGCCAAACTCTTATGGTGTAAACCATAGTGTAAACATAGATAACAATACTTGGGTTAATATAAGGGCTATTCTTTTGAATCATTATCATTTTCACTTCTATCACTTGAAGTAATCATGATCACTTCAGCCCAATGACAAGTAAATGCATATTCAAAAGAACATGAAGTTATCAGTTTCACTTTGTTCACTTTGATCAATTGATAATTACTCAAAAGAATATAGCCAATATATAAGAATTCAACAAACAAGTATATCCAGTAGCAACATCAGCTATTTATAACAACCTGTAATATGAAGCAACTTTCTTGTTCTGGAGTAAATACCTAAAAAAAATTAAACATAACCGTGTTGTTTGCTGTGATCAGTGGTTTTTTATCTGATCGTTTTATTTTGAAAATTGGATGATAACATGTTTATTAATTTCATATTTGTTTACACGCGTATATAATCCTTATAACAAAATGTTCATAATTGACGAGGAACTTTTAGAACGACTAATTTGTTCCCAGTGCAAAAAGTACTTGTCGGTAAAAACCACAAAGGTGTACCCCAATAGGGGCGTTAAGTGTGGACGTTGTTCAAATCCTGCCGATGCAGGAGTGGTGTCTTTATTCGAGGTTCTTGCTGAACAAGCCCTATTTAGATGTGTGAACCGTTTTGAAGGCTGTAATCGATTATTATCTTATTCGGATGTGGAAGAACATGAAAAATTTTGTAAGTATTTCCAAAGCCAAAATCACAACAAAACGCTTAAATATCTTTTTGGGGTAATTATTTCGATTAAGTGAGATTTGGAAAAAGTATTCTTGAAAAGATTTTGACAATTACCTCTCTATTTTGAGGTCGTAGAACACAGTTATGACTTATATATTTTTTTACCATGTAAATATTTTACATCCGGCAACAGCGTTTTCACGAAACCAAGCGTCGATGACATTTATGAGACGTATTTTTTGCTTTTTCGCTGAAAATACAAGTTTTCCTAAATTTGTTTTGCTAAAATTTGTGGAAAAATAGTTAAAATATATTAGATATAATGTATTTTAGCTGGTGCTATTCAAAGTAAATATGTAAGTTTGGTGTTTTCTTCGGAAGTAAAAATGCCTTGTCAAATTACAGGTGATATTTTTTTAGTTTTCTGGAAAAGTGGGGAAAAAATAGTAGAAAACAAGGTCAGAATTGTATTCTACAACTTTGAAATAGGGAATAAGTGTAAAAAAATTTTCAAAAAAACGTTTTTCTAGATTTCACATAATCGAAATAATTACCCATTTTATCCAAATATTTACCTAAAAACTTTTCCATTTTAGGTTTAGCCAAAGAATATGATTGTCCATGCTGTATAGAACGATTTAGAGGGAGCACTTATGATATATATGTTCACTTTAAAGAAGAACATTCCACTCATCTACTTATAAACACACCAGAATTTTTTCTAGAAATAGATAACGAATTGTTTAAAAGTTATTTGTATAGAAAAAATGATTTCTTATTTTTCGTTGATGTTACATATAATAGAGGTGAAAAAGAATTGATTTTAAATATATCATACCTTGGAACAGACGAAGATGCTTCCAGAATGTCTCAGATGTTCACTTTACACTCTTTAGATGGCAAGCTTAAAAGTAAATCAAAAAGGACATCGTGCTCCTCTGTGGCTGGAGGAACTTTGAAGTGTTTTAAATTTGTTATATCACCTGTAGATTTTCCCAAGAATGTTGTTGTGTGTAGATTCTATTTAAATACAGAAAACGTTGGAAGTTTAATCGCATTGCCACAAAGTTATAAAAAAGGTAAGTTATGCTTAGGGGGCACAGTACTAAATACTATAATTTTATTTGGTATTGATAAATATATGGATAAAATGGTAGTTTTAAATCCAACAACTACAAGTTCAAGCAAATCTGATAAGATTACTTTTTCATCATTTGCAGCTAAACGTGTCGCAATGCCCACCACAAGACTGTCTATAACTTCTAGTAAATTCACTCCAGCCCGTTTGAAACCAATTAACTATTCATTATCAACGAAACCTAGCACAATCTCATCTTTAACTGATAATCAATTCCCAACAACTTATTCTTCAGGTAAGTTATAGTTATAACAAATTACCAGTAGCCTGAAGGCTAAGTTGTGTTTTTTCACAGTTATATCTTAGTTTTAGAGCTTGTTATTTTTATCGAAGTTAATTGTGAGATGCAACTGGTATATTTGAAGGTTGTAGACAATGTTGAAGATTGACTAAAATGTGGTTGTCAGACTTGCATTGTCTTTATTCTTTTTTTATTTATTTTTACGACGTTTCGATTAGGTTGTATCTCCAATCGTTATCAAGTATAAACTGAATGTTTTGTCTTAAGACTACGAGCTTATATACAGACTGTGTCCTTTTAAGCACAAAGTTTCACTTCACTGTACACACCTCAGTGATCTGATGTTACAAAGTAGTTGTTGCCAAAGATTAGGTATCTCAATACTCGGTTTACTAAAGATTCCATTATTGTTTTTAATGTAAGCTGCTTCTATAAATTTTCTTTTTTTCTTGTTGGGTTCCATATATATTATCGCAGCCTCAGACCATTTTATATGGTGTTGTTTAACCCAGACGTGTTCTGCAATACCTGATCTCGACGTTTCCCCTTTTTGTGTATGAGTTTTATGTTCCTTAATTCTAACTTCTAGTGGTCGTTTGGTTTCTCCAATATACATTTCACCACACTCACATGGAACTTTGTAAACACATTCTTTCTTATGGGTAGTTTTTGGTTTTGTTGTTGTTAAATGAGCTCTAAGTGTATTTCTTGATTTAAAGGCTGTTTTTATATTATAACTGCTGGCAATTCGTCTTATTTTCTCCGACGTTCCCTTAATGTACGGAATTGTGAAGAAGGAATGTATTTCTTGCTGTCCAGTGGTCGTTGTTCTAAATTTATTTATGACATCGTCAATTAGTTTTAAAGGATAACCATTCTGTTGTAAATCGAATTTAATAGTTGCCACCTCTTTTTCCAGTGAATTGGCATTATTTCATATAGATATAGCACGATTATAGAGGTTGCGTATAATTCCCCGTTTTGTTAAAACAGAATGATTAGAACTATGATTAAGATATTGTCCAGTATGTGTTCGCTTTCGGTATACTGAAGTTTTAATAGTTTGGTTTGAACGGTTCACCATGACATCTAGGAAAGGCAATTGATCATTTACCTCTTTTTTCCATGGTAAACTTAATTGTGGGTCGAATGGTACTTAAATGTTTCAAGAAATCATTAAGTTCTTAATCATTGCCCTTCCATACGATGAAAGTATTATCAACATATCTCAACCAGACTTTCGGTTTTACTGTTGCCATTTCTATGGCATGAGTTTCGAACCATTCCATATATATATATATATATATATATATATATATATATATATTGGCGATGACTGGAGAGAGTGAAGAACCCATCGTAAGTCCGTCGTCCTGAGCGTAGAACATGTCCTTTACTTATAATAATAATAATAATAATATCCTTTATTTGCCAACAAAATTATGATCACATAACAAAGCAACGTCAGAGAAAGAAATGTTTAACATTATAAATTGTAAATATGTCGATCTAACTACAGTTAATATAAAAACTAATCGACATTTCGACAGGAACTTTACACAAAGGAAAACAAAAGGAGAAAAAGACAGATACAAGATAATTTAAAAAAAAGTAGTAATAAGAAAGTCAGTTTAAACTGAACAAAGTTTTACAGTTTTCAAAATAAGATATTCTAATTTAAAAGGAATAAAATTTTTACACACAAAGCAAATGCTTGACAAAAACCCACTAAACAAAAAATATTAAATTAAAAATATTGACATTACAAAAACTATTCATTAAAATTGAAAGAGTAAAAGCACCTATTAGAAAGCCATTCATTTACGCGTCTCTTAAAGCAATTAATCGACTCGGTAAGCCAGATTTCTCTTGGTAACATCCTTACAGCTTTAATCGCCATATAGTATGGTCCTCTCTCATAGAAGGTGGAGTTACGGAAAGGTACCCTTAGGTCATTCGCCCCTCTGGTAGTCATAACCATGTTTCCCCCATAGAACTGTTTATTCAGCGGAAATAGTCCCGTATTCCTTCTGACAATCATGACTAAAGATCTAAAGTATAATGAGGGAACAGTAAGCAACTTAAACTGAGTAAAAAATGGTCGACATGAAGCTCTTGGATGTAGGTGGAAGATGCATCTTATTATGCGTTTTTGAATTTTAAATATATTAATAGCCTTTCTTGATGATCCCCAAAAGGAAATACCATAAGAGACAAGAGATTGTATTTGCCCAAGGTAGAAAAGCCTAACAGTCTCTGCAGTGATCACGTCACTAAGCCTTCGGACTACACCACACAAACTGCTAAGCCTAGCCCCAAGAGCTGAAATATGATGTTCCCAGTTGAAGGAGGGGTCCAAATGAACACCCAAGAACTTAACCTGTTCCAAAGTAGGTATAGATCTACCCCCAAGCCACACAAGCAGTGACTCAGACCTTATTGCATGTTTTGAGAAAAGAATGAGGCCGGTTTTATCTACGTTTAGAGTGAGGCCGTTATCAGAACACCACTGCTGCATTTTCAATGCAGAGTTTGTGCACTTTTGAGACAGTCCTGCCATAGAAGTGTCCGCCAGAATCACTGATGTGTCATCAGCAAACTGGCAAACGCTATCCGCGGCCAATCCATCCCCCAGATTGTTTACATATATTAAGAATAATATGGGTCCCAAGATGGAGCCCTGAGGTACCCCCTGCAACAATTTAGTTCTATCTGAAAAGTAATGATGATTATTTTTAGCAAAGCAGACTGTTTGCTGCCTATCTGATAAGTAGGATTGCAGCAAACTGGCAGCAACACCTCTGACCCCATACGCACCAAGCTTTGTCAAAAGCAAGTTATGATCCACAGTGTCAAAGGCCTTAGACAAATCAAAATATAGGCCTGCCACTTTATCATTTGTGTCAATTCTTTCATTTATATAAGAAATTGCGTTAAATATTGCCATTTCAGTAGATTTGTTAGGTCTAAAGCCGAACTGATTTTTACTCAGGATATTGAGTCTGTTTAGATGTTCAAGTATTCTAGTATATATAACTTTTTCAAAGACCTTTGACACTGCTGGAAGCAGGGAGATTGGTCTGTAATTTTTGATGCACTGGCGATCCCCTTTTTTAAATATAGGAATCACTTTGGCCGTCTTGAGATTAGTAGGAAAGATCTGTGTGGCAAAACTTTCATTAACAATATTTGCTAAGGGATTACTTATGCAGTGTGCGACAAATTTTATAACATATACGGGCACGTCGTCCAGTCCCGCTGAAAATTTATTAGGTAAACTCATAAGTGTTCGAAAAATTTCATCGGAATTAACTGGTGATAAAAATATTGTAGGATAATTAACTTCAGTTTGAAACTTGAAAGTAAAAATTACGCAGGCAACACTCCAAAAGGTCCATCACCCCGTCCAGTGAAAATGTGGTTCGATTTGATAAAGTAGTATCATTTGAAAGTCTAAGTTTGATTATGTCTAGTGATTCCCCTAATGGTATATTAGTATACAGACTTTCCACATCAAAGCTTATTAGCCTGTCGTCTCTACTAATAATGTTCACAAAATGTCTAGAATTTTTAACTTATGTGTTTGTCTTACCTTCTAAAGGTTGTATGCTTTTTAAAAGAAACTTGCCTAGTGCATTAAGTTTACCATGGAAAAAGAGGCAAATGATCAATTGCCTTTCCTAGATGTCATGGTGAACCGTTCAAACCAAACTATTAAAACTTCAGTATACTGAAAGCCAACACATACTGGACAATATCTTAATAATAGTTTTAATCATTCTGTTTGCATAATGCATGCAATAATGCCGATTCACTGGAAAAAGAGGTGGCAAATATTAAATTCGATTTACAACAGAATGGTTATCCTTTAAAACTAATTGACGATGTCATAAATAAATTTAGAACGAGGGTAGGCGTTTATATTTCGGGCATAACCAGCAAAAACAAATATTTGTTATTGAAAATGGTTTTAATACTCTCTACGATGATCAATACACTTTTGCGTGCAATTGAACCAATCTGAAAAGCATCTTTGCCACTGTGAACCATATACATCAAAGCTGTGGATCCTATAGAAGTACCTTGGCTATCGCTTAGAAAAAGACAGTGAGATTATATACGCTGGTGCCTTAATCTCTTGGTATGTCAGATGACGACCTTGCGTTATCAATTCACACACAGCATCCGATATTTTCTTGTATTAGGACCGATTTCGGAATCGTCCGTGAGGGAACGACGGTCACGATTCAATTCACTAAGCCTGCGATATATAGTGGTTTTTATAGATGCTGCATCGCAATAAAGAGAAGTTCATCGATGCTTTCTTGTTGAGATAAACCACCTGGAAAGTTGTGAAAAATAATCGCTCAAAAATGTTCACGAGTTAATTCCATTTTTTACTCTAGATGAAATTTGGAACTTACTGTAAACAGCACAAATAGTATCCGTATCTCTGTACCGTCTAAAATGTCGAACTTACGATGGATATGTCAGATGACACCTAACAACCCCAATGTTGCCAGTACCCGAAATATAAACGGCTATCCTTCGTAGTATTTGCATGTTAAATTTAGCATTTAAAAAATTATCAAAATAATGCATTGTTAACGACCAATCTATGTATTTTTTTTTATTTTAAGGTTTCACATATCCTGTTAGTGATATATTATATGGTGATAATTCCTTTTCTTTTAACTCGTCCACTAGAAGTAATGCTTTAACTCGACCAAGTACTGCCACCACATCATCTTCAATTTTTGGCATATCGACTGCAATTAATTCTTTAGGTGAACAGTTTACTGCAAGTAAGTTATAACAAACCGTGATAAAAAGTGTAATATTATAATAATAATAATGGTTTATTAACGGCAATAAATCATACAAATTCCATTTTATATAATACGTCAAATAAGAATAAAAAATCTAAAACCAAACAATCACAAAATATCACAAGTCACATCAGTAATAAAAGAATAACAATTAACTAAAACAATAATACTGTCACTACAGTCTATTATGTATAAAATTCAATTATTTAAAAATTCTTTAATACAACCCTTAAATGAGTTCAGAGAGAGTATAAATGGGTCAACATTCCTAGGCAGTGAATTCATTTCCCTACTCATTCTGGACATTGGGGTGTTAAACACATAGTTTGTCCTATGGTATGGTTCATTAAAAAGACTATGGACCCGGAGCACCCTCTAAGGTACAGCGAATCCAACAGCCCCCAACAATTCAGGAGCATCAACCATAGAGTTTATGATCTTATAAAATAATATTAGGTCAAGATAGATGCGTCTATTATATAATGATAACAAGTTCATATAATCCCGTATTACACTGAATGGCACATCTTGCTTAAAAGCAACAAATTTCAAGAAACGGACCTGTACCTTCTCGATTTTATTTCTGTATATTTCATAGTTTGGTGCCCAGACTGGAGATGCATACTACAAGACTGATCGAACCATTGAGTAATATACAGATTTATAACACTGCACACTGCTGAAATCAGCTAATGTGCGTTTAATAAAGCCAACAAGCCTCAAACCACGGCTCGAAATACTATTAACGTGCAGGTCAAAAGAAAGACCCTCATCAAATATCACCCCAATATCCTTTATATGATCTGAGCGAGTCAGCATTGTATTGTGCAATGTGTAATTATAAACTATACTATCTTTTTTCTTTGAAAAAGTAATGGCAGAACATTTTGTTAAATTAAGTTGCATGAAATTGCGGTCACACCACTTAGTAAAACTATCCAGGTCACCCTGCAAGGCCACACAGTCCTCTATCTCTCCAACAACCCTAAATATCTTTAAGTCAGCATATAAAAGACATCTGCTTGAGATTATAGAATCCTCTATGTCATTTACGAAACAATAAAAAAGAAGGGGTGCCAAATGTGCACCCTGTGGGACTCCAGAAGTGACAGCTATATCAGCAGATTCAACGCCATCAATTTTCACCCTTTGTGTTCGATTGGAAAGATAACTCTCAAACCACTTAAGAAAAACTCCGTGGATACCCATACTACTTAGCTTCATCAAGAGAAGCTGATGATCTACCTTGTCAAAGGCCTTGGAGAAGTCAATGTAAATAGCATCAACCTGACAACGCCTCTCCAACGCCTCCAACAAGACCTGCTCATAAGCCAAAAGATTAGTGACTGCAGAGCGACCACGGACAAAGCCATGTTGGGCAGTAGAAAAAATACTTATAAATAGGGGATATATTTTTTGATGGACTATCTGTTCAAACAATTTGCTAAATATAGAGAATTTTGAGATACCTCTATAATTCTCAACATTCGTCCTATCACCACACTTGTAGATAGGGGTAATATAAGTAACCTTCCAAACATCAGGAAACACACCAGTGGACAGAGATACATTAAATATTTCTGATAATATTGTGGAAAGAATACACTGGCAACCTTTGATAAAATGAGGTGAAATACCATCCGGCCCCATTCCCAACCTACTTTCTAGATGTGAGATTGCATTAAATACATCCAAAGGTGTCACATGCAGAGAACCAAGATCAGTTGATCCTGCACAGTTATGAGATGGGAGGCCGCCGGAGTTCCTAGAATACACAGATGAAAAAAATAACCTGAAGAGCTGCACTATGTCTGATTGATTATTAGCCCAAGAATATATATATATTAATACTTCCTAAAAGCAAAACTATGAAAATATATGAAGAAGTAAGGTCAGACTGCCTCGGAGATCAACAAAAACAGTCAAAATACAACGTTGCCAAATCACACACTAGCTATGACCAGCTGATTTAATGAGTCAAAAGAAGTTCTGTATTTAGTTGTTTTTTGTTTTGATTTAATTTGTTCAAGATTGGGTACTGCACTTCATTAGTCTCATGTGCAGCGAAATGAACTTGTCTCAAAGAAATTGTCTCACATGAGGTCTGTTTTAAAAACCCTGGGGTCCAGTGGACATTATAAAAATGAAACGGGCATTTATAGTTTGGTCCTATTATTTCCAAAAAGTCTGGGTTCAAAAGAATATTTATTTGTAATAATAGTACTATATATGAATTTATTGATGTATAGGAACAATGTAAAGTGTTTAGTACGCGTCAGAGATATAACATTCTATTACAAAATTTAAAAAAGAACTATACCAAAAATTATCCAAATACCTCGCCTTCAACGAAAACTCCTGTAAGTACAGGAACGTATTCAAATTATTTCGCTGAATTAAGCTAGAAATTTACAATTCAAAAGTGTCAATTTTCATGTTAATATGTCAAATAACGCCGTTTATAAGCATATATAGATGTATGTATGATGTATAATGATAAAATTTGTAGTCTAATTTACAATACAACTTTATATTGTTCATTTAATGTTGTAAAAGAAGATAACAAATAATCGTGCATCTTGCACAAACCGGTATTATTCCTATCGGCATTTACAGAGGAGCAGCTTTACATTATATTTGATTTATGTTTTTTATAAGATTATAATTAATATAAAAACAAATGCTAAACTTCAGGCGCCTACTAAACATTTTTTTCTCTTTATTTTAGCAGGCTTTAAGTGTTTAAAATTATTTTGTTTTTATTTTATTTCAGAGTTCAAAGCTCTTACCACTATTCCACCAGCAACTCGATCTGTGTGTTCATTTTTTACAACCAATGCTCCGTTTCCAACAGACACGTGTTGGTCCGCTGGACGTTTGAATACTGACCAACCGGTTAGGAATTCGGGTTCTACTTTAAATCCACGTCCCTTTCAATTTGATTCGGTGGAAACGTCTGGAACAAATGGAACAAATTCTGCCAAAAGTAAAACCGTTTTAAAAAATAAACCAGTCGTTTTTAGAATACCTAAAAGCATGGGTAATTAAACCTCGTTGTGGATATTTATTATGTTACTCTTACTTTAAATTTATAATTTAAATTAACAAACTTGTGGTTAATTCAAACTTTATCCTTAATCCAACATTTTTTTAAAATTTACATCCCCCCAAATTATTGATAGTAAAGAGCAGAGGGATTCCAATTTAAAATTGTGTGTGTGTATATGCAAAATATAAGTCAGAAAGAACAATAAACAATTTATTAACAATAATTGTTGAAAATAATTATATATAAAAATTAAAAATAACTACTAAAAGTTTAGTACTCTTACCTTTAAAATTTCTTAATGGATATCAGAAAAAAAAACAAAGAATTATTTTTGTACCAACCCTATAGTATGTCAAAAAGTAAATCAGTTGATCTTCAATAATTTTCTTAAAATTAATAAGACATTTAGAAATTAAAATTCACCATAGTAATAAGATAATGTGAAGAAGTTACAATAGTAATAAACAAGAGAAGAAGGTTACAGTAGTAATACAACAAGAGAAGAAAGTTGGCCAAACATTAGCTGAATACAAAAAACAATGTTATGTTTTAATAGGTAAACACCTGTAAATAAAAGATATAAGATAAATCAGATAAAGCCTGTTACTTTAAGACTTCATATCCTAAAGGTATTTTAAGATTATTTTGTCTTCTGCAAGGACACAATAAGATAAAATATGAAGAATAGTCAAGCCCTTAAACTTGGCACAGACTAGCAGGCGGAGTCAAAATTCTACAGATAAGCTTCATAAGACTCACCTCTAGTCCTCCTAACAAAGTAGGTTGTAACTCGAGTCTCCTTTCCATATGTCTTTGTCCCCAACATGCTTCGTAGAATCTTTGTCAGCCAAGTTCCTACAGACCTGTAGCTATATCATCGACTTTTGCAAAAATTTTCAAATCAATCATTTATAAATACCTTTATAATTCTGTTTCATAAAAGATTTCAGTATTTCAGCATGGGTTTATGAAAAATAGGTCAACTGTCAGTAATTTATGTAAAATAACTCTATATAGCAGAACATAATTTTTCCAACATTACTGTTGGAAAACTTACATAATGAATTTGGTCTCCACCTTGAATTAATTAAATTCTTTCAATAATACTTGCATCGTAGAAAGCACACAGTAGTAATAAGAGGTTATACTTTAAAATCCTTTATAGCTACCTCTGGGATACCGCAGGGCTCCAACCTCGGTCCGCTCCTATTTTTATTGATAGCTTATCAAAAATAATTAATAACAATAATGTTCTTCTGTTTGCTGATGACCTAAAACTATATTCCGTGGTAAGGAACGTAAATGATTGTATACAACTTCAGGAAGAGTTAAAAAGAATTGTTGAATGATCTTATGTATACAAACTCAGATTTAATGTTTCTAAATGTTTTGTACTTGGCTTTAGTAGAAAAAGAACATATTACACTTTAATTATGTAATGGAAAATTCAATTTTAGAACGGGTTGGAGAAATGCGGGATCTTGGAGTCGTATTTGATTGTCAGCTTTCTTTTAAATCACATTTTTGTAGTGTAATAAAAACAGCATCTAGTATGTATGCCTTTATAGTCAGAAACTGTAGAGATTTCAGTGATGTGAACTGTATAAGACAACTGTATATATCTTATGTTAGGAGCATTTTAGAGTATGCTATTTTATATTGAGAAGCGCACTGAATATAACGTACCGCTCCATATGGCTTTTGTAGATTTCCGGAAGGCATTCGACTCCGTCGAAAAGATGAGCTTAGATGTAAATATAATTTGTTAAGTTTGGAAAAGCGTAGGAATATAGCCTCTGTAGTATTTTTGTATAAAGTACTTCACAATAGAATTGACGATATGAATCTTCTCGCTCAGGTAAATATCCCTACATATAGGACAAGAAGTACATTGACTATTTATTTAAAAAACCATCGTACCAATTATTGGACTAACGCTCCAGTCAGTATGATTTGTAAATTAGCTAATGATATTCAAACTGAAGTGGATATTTTTAGAATAAGTTATAAACAACTAAAACGTAGAGTTAATGGAAATGATGTGATTCCTTTTTACACTACCTTTTGTGTGTGTGTGTGTATGTATGCGTGAACATGTTACTCTATAATTAGGTATTTAATGTATCTGTAGAGTTTGTATTGAATAAGTAAATAACCGTACTATCAGTTCAAAAATTTATAGATTGCACAAAGGCAGGTATTTTTTAGATACTTTTACCCTGTTACAGAATTTTTGCAACTCCGTCAGTCTATTTTGTTAAAACCCTTGTACAGGCTTATAACTACTCCATTCTGTCATAATCAGCTGATATCGTACACGTGGTGATTATCGATCGCAAATAACAGTCATTCATTGAACCATTTTTTCATATTTATCAGGATTTTGTGTTCAAAAGAGTTTTAGTGAAAAGAAAAAAAGGGAATTATTTTTATGGGTGATTTGAGGGTTTCTTCGGTGATGGGAGATTAGAATCATGAAATCCAGGTTAGTTCAGGCTCATCCACGAGAACATCAGGAATATCTTCTTGAATTGCAGTTACTTGTATTTCTATTATTTCATCTCTATTTGTGATCTTTCACCATTGTTCATCAATGCTATTATTTGTTTTCTGCCGATTGTCAACGTACTTTTGGTCTTTTTGTAGTTCTTACGATTTTAGATTGTATTTCCTATAAACCTGTCATTATAAGTTTTTATATCTTTTGCAATATTTTCTTTATTGTTCTGCACAGTGCGGTGTATTCTATTCTGTGTAGATTGGAGTTAACTTTCATTTGTCTGCGTTGTTTCAGAAGAGCTCTTGTTTCTATTGTGGTTGCATTGTTGTGGTCCTCCAATTTATTTCTCGCAATTTAAAATCGTTTCTCTTAAGTGTGTGCTCTCTGTTCAATCTTGAAGCCTTTCTTTGATAAGTTCTTAATAGTGTCCACATTTGTTACTTAGGTTAGTGATCTATATTCCTGATGTTAGTGTGTGGAGTAAGTTTATTCATTATAGTTTTGGATTCAGAAGTACTTAAGCTCTGTGAATCACGTTGTGGCCAAAGCCATATGGAAAGGGATAGTTGAGTTCCAGCCTACTTTGTAAGGAGGACTAGAAATGAGTCCTAATTTGTATCTTTAATCTTGGGCTTATTTGAAGCATATCTGTAGAATTTTGACTCCATCTGTTAATCTGTTCCAAGTGTTTTGCAGAAAACCAATTATCTTAAAGTAACTTTAGTACATGTTGTCTTGAAATAACAGGCTTTGTCTGATTGATCTTATTATATATTTTATATACAGGTGTCTATCTTAAAACTTACTTTTGTTTTTTTGTATTCGCCTAATGTTTGACCAACTTTCTTCTCTTGTGGTATTACTATTGTAACCTTCTTCTTTTGTTTTTTACTATTTATTTATTTATTTACAAACTCTACAGACATATATCCAATTACAGAGTAGGAAGGTTTTACAAAATCACTTAATATAAGTACATAACAACAACAAATTACAGGAAAAATAAAGAAAAATTACAATATTTCTTTGAGCAGATTTTTAAAACTATTGAGACTTATACAGAATATATCACATTGTTGCTTTATTTCATTTTACAATTTACACATATTTATAATAGGAGAATTTAAATAATAGTACGTGCTCCATCCACATACAAAACCACAAGATATCTTGTCGGGTAAGCCGGTACATGAATATTTATCAGAGCTAGCAAATCAGGGTCGTCAATATTACTATTAGTAATTTTATGCAAGAATAATAAACATGCCATAGTTCGGCGACTTTCTAATGTCTTTAAGTTGTATGTTTTCACAATATCGAATTTTGGAATGTGTAGTTGATATGTGCCAGTTTGCTTGTAATACATGTATCTTAATAGTTTATTTTGAACTTTTTCTATGGTATGTTTATGATTAAAACAATAGGGGTTCCATATAATAGAACAATATTCCAGGGTGGTTCTAACATAGGAAACATAAAGCGTTGCAATACATTTTAAATTATTAAAGTTCTTGCAGTTTCTTATTATAAATCCATACATTTTATATGATTTGTTAACAATATCACTGATATGCGTTTTAAAATCAAGAACAACACCAAGATCCCGCATCTCACCAACTCGAGACAGAATTTCTCCATTAATTCTATAATCATAATCAATTTTACTTTTTTTTCTTGTGAAGCTGATTACATTACATTTGCTAATATTAAAGTGTAGACGATATTTTAGTGACCAACGATAAATCCTGTTCAAATCATCCTGAAGGCTTTCACAGTCTTGTATATTTTCAATTTTTTTGTATAATTTTAAGTCATCAGCAAACAATAAAGAATTTGAATTATTAATCTCTCTAGTTAGATTATTGATAAATAAAAGAAACAGTAGTGGTCCCAGATTGGATCCTTGCGGGACACCTGATGTTGCAATAAAATAATTTGACCTATATTCTCTAACAAAAATTTTTTGCTGTCTCTGCTTTAAATAAGATTGAAAAAATTGAAGTAAATTACTGTCAAAGCCAAATTCTATATCCAACTTATCCAAAAGAATACTGTGTGGGATCTTGTCAAAAGCCTTTGTAAAATCTGTGTATACATCATCGATTTGGAATTTCTTATCCAGATTATCCGCTATATATTGAGTAATATTACATAAATTTGTAGAAGTTGATTTATTTTTAAGAAATCGATGTTGTGGTTACTATTGTTACTTCCTCATATTATCTTATTACTATTGTGAACTTTAATTTCTAAATGTTTTATAAATTTTAAGAAAATTATACACATATTACATGGTTCATCTACAGTTATAAAACGTCGAAGAAACTCGGCAGGATTGCGTCTGAATAACTCTAAACACTCTTGCGAAGTGTTCATTTGAAGGCATTTTTGGTGGACTGTTAACACACGCGGCACCCATCGCTTAAAAAACTTTTTCCTGCCAAGAACATCATGTAAAATGTAATGGACACGATCTATCGAGATGGTTTCTATACCAGCAAGCTCCCGTACTTTCAGTTGGCGGTCGTGAAGTATGACATTGTGAATTTTTGTGACAATTGCGTCAGTTGTAGCGGTTTTTGGGTGTCCCGAGCACTCATCATCTTGAATTGATGTACGGGCACGATTAAATTTAGCAGCCCATTTTTTTTACTGTCGAAAACAAAGGAGAAGAATCCTTGAAAGCAGAATCTAACTCATTTTTAATGTCCGTAGGAGTTAAGCCCTTTAAAACGGCTCGAACTTCAATTTTATCCATCTTTCACAAAATGTCGAATCTTATGTGTTCACTCGATTGCCACAAACAAGCAACTGCACGCAAACATCTGAAACTTTGCAGAGCGTCACCTCAAGGTTAATGCTTACAAAATATTATAGTTATTTGATCCTACTAGCGCCCTCTCTGTTTCAGGCTGAGAATTTATCGAACCACGCTCGTATGTCATTTTAATTTTTGTATATAATCATTTTCAACACATTGTTAAAAATTGTTTATTGTTGTTTTATGAGTTTTCTTTCGCACATTCATTGTTCCCTCCCAACATTATATTTTCTAAATTTAGTTTGGAAACCCCTGAGTTTTACTATCGATAATTTGTGGAGGATACAAAATTAAAAATAAAATTCTCCGTACGATTCTAAACTTTATTGGATTAAGTTTAATTTATTAATCACAAGTTTTAAATAATTTCATTTTTATTCTTCTGTTTAAGATTTCGAAGTTGTTCCTACAACTCCACTGCCAACTCGAACTCTGGATTCACTTTATACAAGCAATGCTCCAATTCAAACGATGACGACGACAGTTTCATCAAGTGCTTCACCTTCGGCTATGGCTCAACCCGTTGGGACTTCGAAATCTACTTCAAATTCGTCAAATTCGCGCGCCTTTAATTTTGATTGGGCGGAAACGTTAAGATCAAATGGAAGAAATTCTGTAAACAATACAGACAACAACAAATCAAACATTTTTAGAATTCCTAAAACTACAAGTAATTAAACCTCTTTTTGAACGTTCGATTTGTCAAAGTTGAAAATTTAATGTAAAAATAATGGATTAACGGGTTACATGGGTATGGAGGGTCAAAAAAAGCACAAACTTCTTTATTCAAACTTTGCTATGGACATGATGACGTTTGCTAGCGTTATCTGAAATCAAAATACCATATATTTTCTGTTAGTAGGTGAGTGTGCTCGTGATTGAACGAAGGATTGGAAAAAAATCTGAAATTTTAGTTATGGCAACGTTTTTTGCAAAAAATACCATTTTCTTGGTAGAATTTATACCACATATTGCCTCGGTTGGTATCAAGAAAATGAAAATTCCTTCGTTCAGTCACTAGTCAATCGTATTTAGATGATGTGCATAAAACGTGAGAAAGATCGGTTGAGTTTGAGAAATCGTGTCCACCAACTTTAAAAACATAGTTTTAAGTAGGAAAAAAACGGGGAAAACAATTTTTTTGCTGTAGTAGGTCCTGAAGCATAACTTCAACACTCGTCTCCGTAACTCGGATTGACTCTGGTTTTGGATAGCAGAGTTTCTTTGCTTCTCTAATTAGAGTATAATAGGGAAATATACCCTTATTGGAATCGTGTAACAACTCCCACTGCCTCCTTGTAAAGTCACCTTCAACAAAGATTTGCAAAGCTTGCTCAGGTGTGTAATTTTTTACTTTCGGTTTCTGAGCAGTATTTATTACCTTCCTGTAAAGTTTGGATCTTGTTGGTGTTGAAGTTGCATCTATTATAAGCTTAGAGGCCGCGGCATTTCCAGACATTCGTTGACGTACGCTGGCTGCATAGGTAAGCTCCTCAATAGGTACTTGTTCGCGGAGTTCTTTTGTATTTCGTCGTTTACTACGATCATGTAATTCTTGGAAATGTTTCCTTGGGCGTCCCGTAGAATTTGTGGCCCAGTTATGTACTGGTATTGATGTATTAGGCGATTTCTCGTTTTTTTCAAAAATTTTTCTTCAATATAGTTAGATGATATCCGTCTTTTCTTCAAATCACTATTAAAATGTTTTAAATCGTGACTTAAGGTATGGTACTCGTTTTGGAGACATTTCATCATTTCGCAAAGCTTATGTTCCATAAATGATACCTTATCTTCAAGTGTTTTGGATGTGCTTTGTTTAAAAAGCATGTATAGCGTTTTCCGATATACCTCAATAATATTTGATGTCAAATTTGTCCCTATAGGAAAAAAAATATGTATGTCAGTAAAAAATAACCAAAATTATTGCAAAAAAAACCGTGGGACTCAAAGCGGTTTTTTGAATAGGTGGAAACGTGGAAAATGTTTTGACTGTTATGATATGGCCAATGTCTATAGTTTATTATAAAAAAAAAGAATTGTAGCCCGACCTAGCTCGGAACATTTTCAAAAACACTATTAGTTAAAAAGAAAAACAAAAAAATAGAAAATTTTCTTGCATATTGTTTTAGGTCCATAAGAATACTAAACAGTCATTATATTTTTAAATAATATATATTAAAATTAAACACATACCTTGTTCTTTAGATTCCATCACAAAAATTTGTTTTTTTTTAATATTCACTTTACAAAATACCAAACACCAAACACAAGTCTAAAAAAATCTATCAAGAATGAATGCATGTGTATTGAACGAAGCTTAGATTGCAATTAACTGTGCGAAGCGTAGCTGCGTGGAGGGGCCACTTTATCATATTTTTATGATAGTACGGTTACTCAGGTATACAAAAAAAAAATAATTTCGATGATTACTTGTATAGTTTGCATTTCTCCTTTTTGTCCGGTTTTTGAGGCCAAATGCTCGTTAGTGCTGCGGCCAAATTTGATATCCATTCCGTGCATAAGAAGTAATAACGCTTCATTGAAAGTGCAAGCCGCAACTAATGCAGCAATGTTAATAATATTTGAATCAGCAGGAAGTATTTTTGGAATGAATTTCCAAATTAACTGGTTGAAACTCTGATTACTTTGCGTAAAGCCACGACAGTGCCCTAAAAGCCCGTCCTTACTAAGCTCTTCATAAATAGGCTCAATAGCTGATAAAATATCACTTGGTAATGGAGCAAAATCGTGCTTGAGCGATGCGAGTGTTGGTAGCTGAAGTGCGCTGCCAAGCACACCATAAGTCAGAGCCAAATGGACACTCTTGATGACTAATATCATCCGGTTGCCATGAAACTTTGGGAAAATATTCTTAAATAGCTGTACTTTTAGATGAAGCAAAAAAATCGATTTTTTGAAAGTTTTTGACCCACGTAACCTCTTAAGTATCCGTGATAGACATTTTCTTGCATAAGTTATACGTACAAATATTCCTAGTATAGTGTTCTTGTTTATTTTTGTTAAGCCTTGGGCTACTAAATATATAAAAAAAAGAATTAACCATGTTTTTAGACTAGATACATTCCAGGACATTGATTGTGAAAACGAAAACGAAATATTACGGCGCGTTAAAATTTTCAAAAGGCAATTGTGCAAAAACTAATGCATCGACGGCGCCTGCTTTTGGTATGTATAAAGTACATATAAATTATTATTATTATTTCGCAAAGAGCGGAAATAAGAAATTTATTGAAAAGAACCCTTAATTTTCCCGTTTTTACTGTTTTTTTTTCCATTACTAATAATCCGATTGAGTCGATCCATCAAGATTGCTTCATTAGTTTTGATTTTATATGCGAAAAAGGAAACATACGCAATTTTTTGGTTTTAATTATTTATAACAAAGTAATGGATCACAGTCTTCTTTTTCTTTCTTCAATATAGGCGGATCGCCTGTTTCTTTTCGTCGTCTCTCTGCCTATTACAATGCTAAGTTGTCACTCCATCGTTTTCGCGGGAGTTCCAAACTCCTGACTATTTTTCTGTCGTCCACTCTTCTGATGTGCTCGTTCAATTCCCTTTTTCTACCAAGTACCCACTCATTTACATTTTCTACCTTGCATGTTCTTATATTTTCACTTCTCTGCCCAAGAGCGTTTTTCCAGTTATTCTACGAAGTACTCTCATTTCGGTTGTCTCTAGTAGTTGTTTAGTTTTCGCTGTGTCAGGTCGAATTTCTGCGGTATATGTCATAGTTGGTCTCACCATTGCCTTCTAAATTTTTGATTTGGTTCTTATTTTAATATTTTTATTCCTCCATATTGTGTCATTCAAACATCTTGCTATTCTTGTTGCCCTTGTTATCTGTCCTCTTACCTCCGCCTCATCATCACCATAACGTGAGATTTCTATGCCTAAATACTTAAATTTCATTCAACTTCCAGTTTGCACCTTAATGGTGTTTTTAACGTCGTCATCGGTTTAGTTTTCTGGGCCGGTATTATTTTATTAAATGATTTTGCAGTGCAGTTAAATTGATGTAATAGTGGCTGTAGATCGTCTTCATTCTTAGCCACCAGTACGGTGTCATCGGTGTAGCACAGAACAGTAGTATCCCTGTCGCCCATTCTGTATCCTTTCAATAAACGTACATTTCTTATTATTTCGTCCATAATGATGTTGAAAAGAAGAGGGCTCAGGGAATCCCCCTGTCGAATACCACGGTCCACAGCTATTGGTTCAGTCAGGACCCCATTTATTTTTGCTTAAATCTGATTTGCTTCATATATATTTTTTATGGTTTTGATGAGGTTATGTGGAATTTGCCTGTTGTAAAGAAGGTGTATAACGTCTTTCAACTGCACACGATCGAATGCCTTTTCCAAATCAATAAAACACATGTAGGCCGGTCTGTTGTATTCAACTGATTTTTCTGTTATCTGCCTTATGACAAAAACCGGGTCTGTGCAGGATTTATCTGCTAAGGGTATTAAGTTATTAATTTTGTTTGTTATAATTTTTGTTGCAAGTTTCAGTGTAGTGCTTAAGAGATTTATATCTCTGTAGTTTGAGGGCAATTTCTTATCTCCTTTTTTAAACATAAGGATAGTGATGCTAGTTTGCCATTCATGGGGTATTTTGTGACATTGATAGCCGTATTTAAGTAATTCGTTTGGGATGCCATCTTGCCCTGGGCTCTTCCTATTCTTTGGCTTTCGAAGAGCTGTATTTACATCGGCTGTCTCAATTTGTATGTGGTCGTTCGTTATTATTTCTGGTCTAATTAGTTCAACTTCAAATTCTTCTAGATCATAGTAGAGAGTAGAAAACATAACAAAATATCATTACGGATTATTATTAGTGTGATGGCACAGTGTTTTTGTCACAGAATCACTTATTTTTTTCTCTACTGATTGGTCTATTATAGTCGAAAGATTTCTCCTAAATGTAAATTGGGGTTTATATATAAGAAATTTTTTTATCTAAATAGTTTACCAACCTACATGTTAAATTTCCCTTCTTATGTATTGGGTGGGCTTTAGAAACTTTCAGTCTTTCAGGAAAAGCTCCAAATTAGAATTATCAGCTCTTCCGCCTGGCTTTATTTTAGCTTGTTATTAAAAGCGAACTTAACCCTAGACAAAATATTTATACCAACAGAGAATAGAAATATGCTATTCATAATTTCTGACTATATCTTCTCTGGGTCTAGATACTGTTTTCGTTTTCACAACACACGTATTTTGAAAAAAAAATGTTAATGGAATATTATAGATAATTTCCAAAATTACTAGAATAAGTTTTACTTTGAGTATTCCTATTGGTATTACTATTTTGTATTACGTTATTACATGTATGTTGCATACACATAATATTTTTATGTACAGATTTTTTACCATTTGACCGTTTAAATATATATTTTTGAAAGAAAAATAAGTTTGTTTTTTTTTACTTGAAAAGATTTACATGTTCTTTTCGCAAGCGTTTAGAAGAATAAGAGAGGTCGACAAAATTTTGTCGACCTTCAGGGTGAGTCCAGACGACAAGAAAAATTTGAGGGTAAGCGTATTACGCCCTTTTATGTTAAAAATGTATTCATTTCAATCCGCAGTCATAAGGGGAGTAGTTTTTTGTCTTAACCTAATTTTTATCAGAATTTTTGGTTATATTTATCTAAAAATTAAAATGAAGCAAAATAAAACATTAATCGCAGCAGAACTCTCGAAGCGCAATATATTTATCTGTGACAGAATTTGATTATAGACTCTTGCCGATGACATATTGAGGTAGCGTTAATTATCTTATCTATAATCATTTTTGTCCCATATTAATTAGTAACTATTTTGATAACCTACAATTAAATATCACAGTAATAAAGACACTCTGGAAGTCTAATCGTTCAACTTCTCTCTTGCAGCTTTAGTACCAAACACTACGGTTATTAAAGCTTACCACAACCATGACTCAGATCTTCAGGACTCAGGAAAGGCTGCTAATTAGTTGGTCAGTAGACATCTCTGGTCTTGTAGATCTCGCAGCAGCGCGCCCGCAAGTTAATTCGCGTGAAGGTTTTAATTAAATTGAATAAAACAAGTTTCTCAAAACACTTAGTCTATTAACAAAATAAATAGAATAAAACGAACTATTTACAATGAGAAACTTAAGAGTAAATCTGGATTATAATTAAAAAGCTTAAAACTACAAGCTCTTTAGGCCGTTCTGATATTCCCCTTAATGAAATAAACCCAAATTTATTTGTTTAATTAAAAGTTTAAGGGATGGTGGACTCCCTTCCCCGGTAGAAAATAAAGTAAATTTCCCCTTACTATTTGAAATGCTGTCTGGAAGAATAAAAAAAAATATAAGACAAAAATAGCAGAAAAGACAGCAGAAAAAACCTTCTTACACTGGTAAAACACTAAAACGCACGCCAAACTGACTTAGACGAATTCAAAATCGTAACTGCCCTTAATTAATTTCTCAAAATCGAACTCGACTTTCATCCCTTAGAACCGCCCTTCTCCCTATTAGATGCGTTGGTCCCGACATGCGTGCTTTTCCACTAATAGAACGCCCTTACGCGATTCATCCCCGCGCGCGAAAGGTAGTTTTCGTTCCCGAGCGTCGGTATGCTTTCGGTCCCCTGGTTCATAGATGGCATAAGTCATCCATGCGTCGAATTTAATTTAATTTAATATTAAAACTGACCAGAGCTCAAAACTAATAATTACTTTACATAAATGTGATCAATAACTATTCTACAACTATTCTAAAAGATGCGTGAAAGAACCCATAAAAAAACCCCAAGGTTTTAACCATTTTCTCTCTTTCTTATTCTTATTTTCGTCAATTGGGGAAAAATGGGTAACAGTCGCGAACTTTGTACATAATAACAAATACTAATATTGCATTTCAGCGATTTTATTTAAATATTCTTTTGTTTTCTTATGATGGGAAAATTTGCTCAGTTTAAGTAAAAGAAAGCTCTCTCACGGTCGCCACATGTGGTTATCACTTTACAACTTAACCTTAGACCCTTAACGATATGGTTTTTAACATTATTAAGTTACTTTGACAGCTTTATATTAAAAACTTCGAGAGGGTGGAATAGTTTAGTTTTTGTGTCACATAAATTCTCTAAGTTTATGTTGTTTTTTTCAGAAAAATTAACTACCCCAAAAGTAATAAAACTAGGCTTAAGTTTGTCAATGGATTTATATTTCCCTGATATGTGCCTATTTTTGGCCAGACAAGATGTACAATTTAACGGTCCAAATCCTTATACAGAGGGGGACTCAAGTAAATTCTTCCATTTAGCAAAATTTAATTTAGAGTTAATAAATGTTAAAATTAGTAAAAATCACAATAAACTTTTGTTCCCTTACATATCTACGGGTGACGACTTTTGCGACCACTCTCAGTTCTGACGATTATTTTTATGCATTTTCATCTATTTCCAACATAGACGTAGAAGGAACTAATTATTACTTAATAAAATGTAATTTGATTTACTTTGTTCTACGTCTATGATTTCCAATAACATATATAGATTTCAGACGGTTATATATAATTTTAAGTATCATTTTCATAAATTGCAGTGTTACAAAATACTGCACGATAAAACGTCAAACGATTTCAAATAATTTTATCGAGTTTGTGGAGGTAGTGTATCGAATTTAAAAATATTATTAACATCATGCAATAAAGAACTTAATAAACTATTTTATTTTATTCTTTCGTCTTTATTGTATTTTTATCGCAAAAAAATATGTTCAATTTATATTGAACGTTTCGAAAAAATATGTTTTTGTATTTTCCGTATGACCTTATATTTAATACATAAAATTTTTTATAAAAAATTATTTAAACAGTTATACAGTACAAAATAATTTAATCCACCGCACCCTCATCATCGGAGATATCACTATCACTATCCTCTTCTTCACTTCCATCAAGTGCAGAAGGACCTATTTTCTCCTGTACTCCACTTCTTAGAATACCAGCTTTATCCTGTGTCGGTATCTATTGATTGCCATTAAAAATATAATATTTATTTCAATATATATATATATATATATATATATATATATATATATATATATATATATATATATATATATATATATATATATATATATATATATATATATATATATATGAAGTAAAATACGAACAGTAAATGCAAACTTCTCTCCATTCCATCCTTTCTGTGTTAGAGGTTGCACAGTTAGAACAAATTGTTATAAAACGCAATTTACCCTATTCCACCACCATCGAGATGATGGCCTACCTGTACCACCATATCGAGAAGAAAGTCAAAACTTACCCTCCCCGCCACAGTGGTACGGCAGAGATACATGTTTCGTCTCTACTAGACTCATCAGGGTACCGACATGCCCCTGGCTGTGCAAAGGATAGATCTGAAGGAAGCATGCAAATACTGAACGCGGCTTCGCCGCCCTCCCGCCGGATGGAGGACGGAGGAATCCGTGAAAGCCGCATAAACATATATATATATATATATATATATATATATATATATATATATATATATATATATATATATATATATATATATATATATATATATATATATATATATATAATTTTTTTCTTTTTTTTCACTTACTATTTTTCTACAAAATATACAAAAAGGTTTTACCGAAGACATTTCGTATACGTTGTTCATCTGTTTGATGTTTTTCCTTTTATGTAAAAGTGGTAGCAAGAGGGGATACTTCTACTCGAACATCTAGTAACCATTCCTTTCGATGACGGTTGTAGGCATCTCAGAAATGTTTTTTTTTTAAATACAATTTGAATTAAATTATTTACTAACAATAGTTTTAAAATCGACATATGTCCTTCATAAAAGCGTTGAAATTACCTGAAATCGTTTGGTGTTTTATTGTATAGTATTTTGTAACACTGCAGTTTATGACAATGATACTTGAAATTATATATAGCCATCTGAAATCAATTCAGGTTATTGAAAATAGATGAAAATGCGTAAAAATAATCGTCAGACTTTTAGAGTGGCCCCACAAGTCGTCAGCCATAGATAAATATGTTGCGGCCACCGCTTTAATGTTGCAGTCTGACGACTTTTGCGACAACACTGTGTAGTCTGACCTTCGAACATACCCCTGTAGAAGTAGCATAACGTCAGAACTAGGGCCCGGTTGTTTGAACGCTGAATAACGTAATAATATTTTTATTTATATTTCAAAAAGTGTTGATAAACCTTCGAACATACCCCTGTAGAAGTAGCATAACGTCAGAACTAGGGCTCGGTTGTTTGAACGCTGAATAACGTAATAATATTTTTATTTATATTTGAAAAAGTGTTGATAAACAGTAGATATTTAATTTCTTGGTACAGACATGCCGATTTTATGCTATCCTTTTCTAATTGCATTATTTAAACGAGTATCATCGGTACGTCCTTCGAACATACCCCTGGGTACGTCAATTCTGAAAACAAAGTATGAATATATGGTTGCCTAAATTTTTATTATTGTTATTTTCAATATGTAAATAATCTAACAATATTTTTGTTAATATTAATTGTAAACTTTGCATTTATAGTAATTTCTAACACTTAAAAACACCGAAAAAAGTTACGACAAGCAATAAACTGAAAGACAAGATAAGTAAATATATTTATGTCTGTCAAACATCAAAAAAGCGTCTCCCCCACCGACCATAAATAGCCTTCAGACAAATCTATTGTTTATATAATATCTAGAGTATGATCGAAGAGTCTGACGATTATTTTTGTGTATTTTTATTTATTTCCTATAACATATATCAACTTTAGACGGTTATATATAATTTGAAAAATTGATTTTTTTTCGCTGTTACATTCGTTCTGATGATTAAGGTAGTTCACTCGTGAAACGGCTTTTCTTAGGAATATGATCGAATTTGAATATAAAGTTTACAAAAGTGTCTTTTATTTAATTAAAAAAAAACGAAATTTTTTAATCCTCTGTGAGATGAAATATTAACAATTAAAATATGCATAATTAACATACTGGAGGTCACTACATATAACAAAATGCCAACACATTTTGGAATATCTTAAAAACGGTTTTTACTCTATCTAATGTAACGTAGATCCAAAAATTATAAATTTTTTAGAAAAAACCCGGAATTTCTTAACGTTTTGTTTAGAAGTCAGAGATTTTTCAATTAAAATAATTTGAAAACATCTGACGCGTAGTGGGGTACAATGATCACAACTTGACAATGCGCGATAATTCAAACCTAAGTTAGTTAGGTTAGTTCTTCAGAATGTGACATTTTTTAAATATATTTCTCAATATTTTTATTTATTTTCTCAATGTGTTGGGATGTCAACATAACAAACTGTATAGGTATGAGACTCACACTATATGAATGTTACTATACACACATTTACTCTATAGACTTATTCAATATAGACATTTGCGGCGCTGCCAGATTTATTATATTTAAAGTTATTACTGTATAAGAATGTGTCTGTATATTGAAAGTTAAAGTGTGTTGGGTACAGTCTCGTACAAAACTTACTTAAAGGCTAGCCTGTCGCGAGTGAACTACTTTAAGGTGACCTCGATAACGGATCTGAGGATATTTTTTATGTTTATCCAATCATAAACAATACCTTGCTTCACTATCAGCCGGCTATAAATAATTTAAATTTTTCATCTTTATTTTTTATTAATAACGTTATTGTTATCAACAACCACGCAGTCGGGCGGTTTGATTTTTCATTTTGTTATTAGAAAACACGTTCCTAATGAAATGGAATTGAGCGGCTAAAAATATTAATTTTTTTTCCCTTCTGCTCTCACACTATAAGGGGCATGAGGACAAGTAGCTTATCAATATTGTCAAAATACATTCTTACATTTTGTAACGTCACAAAGGTTACAAATATTATAACCGATTTGTTCCGTTTGATTCCTAGTTTTTAATATGATTTTATCTTCAATATAAAATGATAACGATAACATATTTATCAGTTAGTTTCATTTCTGTTTGTCGCGCGTATACCATCGTTTTGACAAAATGTTTATAATTAGCGACGAACTTTTAGAACGACTTATTTGTTCGCAGTGCAAAAAGTACCTATCCGTAAAACCCGTAAAGGCGTACCCCAATAGGGATACTAAGTGTGGACGTTGTTCAAATGATGTAAATGCAGGAGTAGTGTCTTTATTCGCAGTGCTTGCTGATCAAGCTCTATTTAGATGTGTGAACCGTTTTGAAGGCTGTAATCAGTTGTTGTCTTATTCTGATGTGGCGGAGCATGAAAAATTTTGCAAGTATTCCCATATACTCCATGAAAAATAGACTTTCGTCAGTAACAAAAATGTAACATTTTTTTACGGGAATGAATTTATTTCGGACATATCTCGATGGTAACTCTGAAAGACGTGCAAAAAAAATGGCGGACCAAAAATGGTCACGATTTTCGGTTTTTTGAGTTTATCTCGAAAAGGAAAAGTTGTATTGAAAATGTTTCAAACAAAAGTTGTAGAGAATTAAAAAACCTATCGATTCATATAATATAAGTTATAGGTGGCGCCACTAGTTATCGAGATATATTTTTTTTTCGACAAAATTTACGGTTTTTGTTTTTTTAAAAAAAGACATTTATTAACAAATTACCGATTTAAAATTTAACATAAATATAGGTATTATTATTCTAAAAAAGTATGTCAAACCCGGAATCTATGAGTTTTCTATTTTCCGAGAAATTCGATGTCAAATTTGAAAATTCAACCTCAATTTTCCGCTCTCCTAATTAAGATACAATGCCCAATTTTAATGGAAATTGTTTGTATCGTTTTATATTTTAAAGATGTATTAAAAAAAATTTTTTTTTCAATCGTGGGCCGAGAAATTTTGCAAAAACAATTTTTGCACCAAAAAAATTGCGATAGCTTTTCACCGGATGGAGATGAAATTTTTTTAATGCGTGCATTGGGTTTAGATGTATCATTTCCGATCTCAAAAAAAAATTAATTTTGGATAAAAAAAAAGGTTTTTTTTTCAAAAATTCATAATGGCGTGGCAAATGAAGATTAACAGCTCAAATTTACAGAAGATGTTTTTAATACTTGTACCTTACCTGTGAATTTTTTGGATCCAAGAAATACACTTCCAGACGATCTATGAACATTCGAAAATTGGGCAGAATCTAATCGAAAATAGCTGCTGCAGGCCGCTGTCGGCGGGTTGCCATAGTTCAGGCGCATTATTCATTGGCGCTTCAAGGAAACTTATGAACCACAAGTAATATTTATAATGTTGATGTTGTTTTATTAATTTATATGATAGTAAAAATTTGTTTGGTCATATTAATTATTAATTTGTTTATTAACAAAATTTTTACATAAAATTGTAGAGAAAATCATACAAGTATTCAATTATATATTACATATTCTACTGTTTTTTCCTTTATATTATTATTATCTAACAGTTTATTAACGAAATCTTTACAAAAAATTATAAAGAAAATCATACAAATATTCAATTATATTTTACATATTATACCGTTTTTTTCTTTATATTATTATTACTTAGTAGTTTATTAACAAAATTTTTACGAAAATTTCTATAAGCAAATCATATAAAGATATAATAATAATAAGTAATACATCATATAAATATTCAATAATACATTAAAATTACCTAGAATATATAATATCTAATTGAATGATTTTCTCTATAATTTTTTGTACAAATTTTGTTAATAAACAATCAATATGACTAAACAAATTGTTACTGTCATATAAATTAATAAAACAACATCAATATTATAAATATTACTTGTGATGCATAAGTTTCCTTGAAGCGCCAATGAGTTAGTTAGTTAGTTAGTTTAAAGGTTAAAGGCGCGTCAGTAACTCAGACCATTTAGCGCCTACTGTAGAAATTGTTGGGATCAATTAAACCTTATTATAAAGATCAATATGAATCAAGAAACACAATAAACGCTTGGCTTTAGCAAAATCAAAAGACATAATGTCGCAAAGTTATCAGGAGTTAGATATCTCTCTCTAGCATTTCTGTATGAGGGACAGTCAGAAATTATGTGTTTTATAGATAGAGGGGAAAGACAAGACGGACATTGAGGGGGATCCTCGTTTTTAAGGAGAAAGGAAAGAGTCATTCTGCAATGTCCAATGGCGATTCTCTTCCAAACAACATTTTCCCTTCTGGACAGTTGGGGGAAGTGATATGTCTCTGAGAAATTTTTCTTGATGTGAAAGAGTTTATTGGGGTTTTCTAGAGATTCCCAGCGAACTTGCACAATGTTGCGAATAATGTTATCAATGTGTCTATTGAATTCTTTGTGGTTAAGTAAAGAGAAGAAAGGGGTGTCCTCAAGGATTGCAGATTTTGCCTGAGTGTCGGCCAATTCATTCCCCTCTATGCCGATGTGGCTTGGGGCCCACATGAAAGCTATGTACAGATTACGTTGGGATCCCATTTTAAGGTGGTCGAGAATTTGATTCATGAGAGGGTGGGATGTGTTAATGGCTTGGATCGATCTTAGGCAGCTGAGGGAATCAGAGATGATTAAATGAGTGGGGGTGGAGGAGTGCTTAATTATCTCTCTGATGCATTGCTTGATGGCAAACAACTCAGCTGAAAAAATGGATGAAAGAGGATTTAACTTTGTTTTGTTACATGAAAAGCTGGTTACGGCAGCTGAGCCTACCCCTTGATCCGATTTGGAGCCGTCAGTAAACGATAGTTTGGAAGATTTGAACTTAGAGTTAATTAAGCTAAGGAAGTGTTGATTGATGATGAAAGGTAAAGTATTGTTCTTATCATACTGCAGAAGATCAAAATTGATTTCAAAATGGGGAGAATCCCAGGGGGGAAGATCTGATGGAGGATGGGGGTAGTATTGGGGATGGATATGTTATGAGAGGCTATAAACGCAAAAGCTCTGTCATTGGCACCCAATGTGATATTTGAGACGACCGGGAAGTCAGAAGGGTTAAGGATTTTATCATAATCCAAAAGAAATGGTCTAGATTTGACAGATATAACGTATTTTATGAGGAGAAGAACGTCGGAGATACAGAGGAGGAGTGTTAGTAATGCACTGAAGACTGACTATTGGGGAGGTGCGAAATGCACCAGTCGATAATCGTAGGGCTTGGTTCTGGATAGGGTCAAGGGAAGAGATATACGAGGGTCTAGCCGAGTCATAAGCAATGCACCCATAATCCAGCTTGGGGAAAATGATGGAATTGTATATTTTGAGGAGCGTGTGGAAGTCAGAACCCCAGGTGGTATGTGAGAAAAACTTTAATAAATTGAGATCCTTGAAGCATCGAGACTTAAGGGAGGCAATGTATGGACACCAGTTAAGCTATCATCAAATATTAGGCCAAGAAACTTAAGTTGGCTGTCCATAGGGAGATGTCTGAATGCATAGCTGAAGTTGTCTTTCACAGGTGAATAATAAGTAATACATCATATAAATATTCAATAATACATTAAAATTACCTAGATAATGTAATATCTAATTGAATGATTTTCTCTATAATTGTTTGTACAAATTTTATTAATAAACAAATCAATAATTAATATGACTAAACAAATTGTTACTATCATATAAATTAATAAAACAACATCAATATTATAAATATTACTTGTGGTGCATAAGTTTCCTTGAAGCGCCAATGAATAATGGGTCTGAACTATGGCAACCCGCCGACAACGGCCTGCAGCAGCTATTTTCGATTAGATTCTGCCCAATTTTCGAAGGTTCACAGATCGTATGGAAGTGTATTTCTTGGATCCAAAAAATTCACAGGTAAAGTACAAGTATTAAAAAGCATCTTTTGCAAATTTGAGCCCTTAATATTCATTTGCACGCCATTATGAATTTTTGAAAAAAAAAACTTTTTTTTAGATCGGAAATGATACATCTAAATCCAATGCATGCATTAAAAATATTTTATCTCCATCCGGTGAAAAGTTATCGCAATTTTTTTGGTGCAAAAATTGGTTTTTGCAAAATTTCTCAGCCCACAATTGAAAAAAAATTTTTTAATAGATCTTCAAAATACAAAACAATACAAATAATTTCCAATAAAATTGAGCATTGTATTTTAATTAGGAAAGCGGAAAATTGAGGTTGAATTTTCAACTTTGACATCGAATTTCTCGGAAAATAAAAAACTCATAGATTCCGGGTTTGATATACTTTTTTAGAATACCTATATTTATGTTAAATTTTAAATCGGTAATTTGCTAATAAATTTCTTTCTTTGAAAAAACAAAAACTGTAAATTTTGTCGGAAAAAAAATATATCTCGATAATTAGTGGCGCCACCTATAACTTATATTATATGAATCGATATGTTTTTTAATTCTGTACAACTTTTGTTTGAAACATTTTCAATACAACTTTTCCTTTTCGAGATAAACTCAAAAAGCCGAAAATCGTGACAATTTTTGGTCCGCCATTTTTTTTGCACAGGTCTTTCAGAGTTACCATCGAGATATATTTTATAGGATGCCGAAATGAACACATTCCAGCAAAAAAACTAATGTTTATATTTATTATATTTTTGTTAACAAGACAGCTCTTTTTTGATTTAATTTCCTTGGAGTAATAGTCTAAATCATTACTAAAGGCATAATTAAATACCTGTTGTGGTGTGGTGTGTACAGGGTGAGTCAACGATTGGATGAAGTAGGTTTGTGCCTTTTCGGTGAAATTAACAAAAAAACTATATTTATTGTTTGATACAGTTTATTTTTACGCAGATTTTAAAAATATTTAAAACTCTACAGGGTGAGCCAAAAAACTAGGACAGCATAAAATTGTATTTTTTTAAATAGAACACCCTATATACGAATCGTATTTTCGATTTAGCTTATAATTTTAAATCTTTTTTATTAAGGGTTTACTATAACAAAACTTTATAGTTTCTGAGATAATTAAGTTTAAAGAAAAAAAGTCACATTTTCAAGCATCAATTCAATCCTAAATAACGTTTTCAATTTTGTGACAAATATATTTAAATTTGGAATTTAGCAAGGCCAAGGACAAGTTAACATAATTTTTACCTAATATTTGCAATAAAAGCTACAGGGTGTTGAACACATAGGCTCAAATTTGAACAAGTTTAAATGAATAAATATCTTTTTTTTAAATGGTACACCCTGTATATTTTCATGTTATTTAATAGAGTAATAAAAACCCTAAAAGTTTTGTTCAATATATCCTATACCTATTTATAATAGTTTTTGAGATATTTCAGTTTTTCTTATTTTCCATACTTTTTTACAGAAATAGTCTTCATTATCATAGTAGCCATGTAAAATAATAAAAAGAAACTACAGAGTGTGGTTAAATATGATGAAATACATTATTCATTATATTACAACGGCAATAGTTTAATTAAACATAATGTGAAAAAATTAACACACCAATAACGACAAGGCAAATACATATTTACTTTTATACTAAATTGAAACAAAAAAATTACCTATTAAATACTGAGATTAATTATTTCTTTTTAATAAGTGTTCGAATAAACGACCCTCTTGTGCAATGCATAAATTTAGTCTTTTTTGCAGATTTTCTCGGACCCTGGACAAAATTAGTGGCGTTATTGTTCTACAGGTATCCCTAATCCTGTTTCGCATATCTTCCACTGTTGTTGGTGGATTAACATACACCTTATTTTTAATATAACCCCATAGGAAGAAATTTAATGGGGTGGTGTCGCAAGACCTTGGTGGCCACTCAATGAAACCCCCACGTCCAATCCATTTTTGCGGATATCGTTGGTCCAAAAACGCACGAACTTCACGATGGTAATGCGGAGGCGCACCATCGTGCTGGAACCACATACTGTCGAGCTCATCCCTATCGAGACCTTGAAGCAGTTGGGGTAGTTCTTCTTGTAGAAAGTTCAGGTAACTATGGCCATTTAGTGGTTCATTAAAAAAGTGGGGTCCAATAATTCGATTATGATGAATACCACACCAAACATTTAATGACCAGTGGTTTTGATGTTGCACCTCTCTAATCCAAAATGGGTTTTCTGTGGCATAATAATGCATGTTGCGTCTATTTACGGCACCGTTACTTCTAAAAGTAGCTTCATCACTAAACATTACCTTGCATAATAAATTTGGATTTAATTGAATCTCCGCATTTATTGTACGACAAAAGTTTACACGACTTTCAAAATCCTGTCCATGCAACTCTTGGTGTAATTCCATGTGATATGGATGATACCTAGATTTCTTGGTAGTACGATTAGCGGTGGATTGTGATGTTTCACATAATGCTGCTAACTGACGGCTACCAATATAAGGATTTTCCTGAACATTTAACAATACTTGTAGTTCTTTTTCTTCATTAGTTACTGGTTTGTTGACCACTTTACGTTTTGGATAATCAACAGTACCAGAAAAATCAAATCTTTGAATTAAGTTTTGAAAAGTATGGGTATTAGGCTGGCGTCGATCAGGATACTTCATTTTGTAAATTCTTTGAGCAAGAAGGCAATTTTTTTAAGCATCTCCTATTGTATAAATCATATCTATTAACTCATTCTTTGGATAATTCATTTTACAATATAAGATGAATGCAAAAAAAACCAAGCTTCACTACATAAAAACCAAAAGAAGCGATTGCGGTTATAAATTTGACACACAGAAAAATGTTCTTTTACATTGTTTTTGCCATGGCTACTATGATAATGAAGACTATTTCTGTAAAAAAGTATGGAAAATAAGAAAAACTGAAATATCTCAAAAACTATTATAAATAGGTATAGGATATATTGAACAAAACTTTTAGGGTTTTTATTACTCTATTAAATAACATGAAAATATACAGGGTGTACCATTTAAAAAAAAAGATATTTATTCATTTAAACTTGTTCAAATTTGAGCCGATGTGTTCAACACCCTGTAGCTTTTATTGCAAATATTAGGTAAAAATTATGTTAACTTGTCCTTGGCCTTGCTAAATTCCAAATTTGAATATATTTGTCACAAAATTGAAAACGTTATTTAGGATTGAATTGATGCTTGAAAATGTGACTTTTTTTCTTTAAACTTAATTATCTCAGAAACTATAAAGTTTTGTTATAGTAAACCCTTAATAAAAAAGATTTAAAATTATAAGCTAAATCGAAAATACGATTCGTATATAGGGTGTTCTATTTAAAAAAATACAACTTTATGCTGTCCTAGTTTTTTGGCTCACCCTGTAGAGTCCTAAATATTTTTAAAATCTGCGTAAAAATAAACTGTATTAAACAATAAATATAGTTTCTTTGTTAATTTCACCGAAAAGGCACAAACCTACTTCATCCAATCGTTGACTCACCCTGTACTAATAAACTTTTTTTATTTTAGGCTTAGCTAAAGAATATTATTGCCCATGCTGTGTAGAACTATTTAAGGGGAGCGCTTATGACATATATGTCCACTTTAAAGAAGAACATTCCACTCAACTACTTGTAAACATTTCAGAATTTTCTTTAGAGATAGATAATGGGTCATTTAAAACTTATTTGTATCGAAAAAACGATTTGTTATTTTTCGTTGATGTTACATACGTTAAAGGCGAAGAAGAATTATTATTAAATATATCGTATCTTGGAGCTGACAAAGATGCTTCCAGAATATCTCAGATGTTCACTTTACACTCGTTAGATGGCAAAGTTAAAAATAAAGCAAGTAAGAAATCGTGTTCTTCGGTGACAGGAGGCGCTTTCAAGTGTTTTAAAATTTTCATATCACCTGCTGATTTTCCCAAGAATGTTGTTGTGTGTAAATTCCGTTTAAATACAGAAAACGTTGAAAATTTAGTTGTGTTGCCACAAAGCTTTAAAAAGGGTAAGTCATTGTTAGGAGAGAGATATAACTATATAAAATAATATATAATATATACAAATATGTATTTTTTTGTATAATTTCATATAATTATATCTAGGTTCTCATATAAAATATTATATAAAAATATACAGTTATGTATAATTATTTATATTTATATATATATATATATATATATATATATATATATATATATATATATATATATATATATATATATATATATATATACACTGTGATTCAAAAATCGATTACGAAACTTAAGGGGGTGATTCTACTTGACAAAATAAGGGTAGAGCTTCATATAATTTTTTTTCAAAATGTCATTCGTTTTCGAGTTACAAGCCGTCCAAGTTCAAGTTTTTATTTTTTGTTTTTTGAATTACTCGCTTACAGGAAAACCGATTTGACTAATATTTGAAAGATAGGCTAAGTCTTCTGCGCTTCATCATTTTAGTAACAATTCACATTGATTGTTTGCCGCTAGAGGGCACTTTACCTACATTGAAAATTGTTTTTTTGTCATAATTTTTTAGTGTTGACAGCTACAGTAGTTTTTGGCATAATTTCTGAAAGACTGATGCCAGGCCTTTAAAAAAGGTGCTCTTTATTTACATCGCTTAACCCAACGGTTTAGACGTAAATCACCCTTAAAAATTAAGTGGTAAATTTACTTTTCTCATTTCATTACCACCAGCTACCAGGTAAATAGCTATTAAAGTATACTAGAGCTGTCAGTTTAACATCAAATAAATTCGCTTTTTAAACTATTTAATTTATAATCTTAAAATAACTAATAATGGCTAATCAGTAAATATTCATATTATGGATTATTGCGATATACATTTAATTGATAAAAATTAATGAAACAATACTAAACAAACTAAAAAAGATTCTCAAAATGTCCCCCATTTTCTTCCATACATTTCCTAACACTCTTCAAAAAATGTCGCCTAACTCGATGAAAAATTCCTGGTGTTTCTTTAATAATTTGGCACTTTTCGATTATCCTGAAGCGAAGATCCTCGACGTTGATTACTGGAATATCGTACACCAATTGTTTCAAATGACCCCAAAAGAAAAAATCCATAGGATTAAGGTCTGGTGACCTCGCTGCCCATGCCAATGGTCCACTTCGTCCTATCCATCGCTCAGGATACGTTGCATTCAAATACTGTCGGACACGTATACTAAAGTGGGGCGGAGCTCCGTCTTGGAGGATCCACATGTTGGCCCTTACTTCCAATGGCACATCTTCCAGATACACTGGGAGACGATTTTGGATAAAATCTAAGTATACGTCACCAGTTAATGGGCCATCAAAGAAATGAGGACCAATAAGGTAATCTCCTATTATCCCTGCCCACACGTTTAGTGAAAATCTACGCTGATGTTTCGTTTCTACCACATTGTTTGGGTTCTCGTAAGCATATGTGTGGATGTTGTGTAGATTTGTTATGCCATCACGAGTGAAACCAGCTTCGTCAGTGAATAATATGACGCCAATTAATCGATTATCGTGTTCATACTTAGCTAGGATCTGATTGCACATTTCCAACCATCTCGGCCGATCATCGTCATAAAGAGCCTGCACCTTTTTTGAATGAAACGGGTAGAGTTGTTCTTCTCTTAGTATCCTCCATGAACTAGCCTGACAGAGCCGCACTTCATTCCCAATTTTTCTAGTACTAATACCTGGATTATCTTCAATAATTTCAAGCACTCTTTCTTCTTGTTGCACGTTTCTAGCAGTTCTAGGTCTTCCCCTATTTCCATTATAACTTTTAAAGGAACCACATTCCGCAAGCCTCCTGTGCACACTGGAAAATGTTTGAGCATGAGGGATATTTCTTTCGGGATAACTCTCCATATAATATCTTCTTGCCAACTCTGCATTACCATTTGCTTTTCCATAACAAAAATGGATATCACAATATTCGATATTTGAATATTGGTGATTAGCCATTATTAGTTATTTTAAGATTATAAATTAAATAGTTTAAAAAGCGAATTTATTTGATATTAAACTGACAGCTCTAGTATACTTTGATAGCTATTTACCTGGTAGCTGGTGGTAATGAAATGAGAAAAGTAAATTTACCACTTAATTTTTAAGGGTGATTTACGTCTAAACCGTTGGGTTTAGCGATGTAAATAAAGAGCACCTTTTTTAAAGGCCTGGCATCAGTCTTTCAGAAATTATGCCAAAAACTACTGTAGCTGTCAACACTAAAAAATTATGACAAAAAAACAATTTTCAATGTAGGTAAAGTGCCCTCTAGCGGCAAACAATCAATGTGAATTGTTACTAAAATGATGAAGCGCAGAAGATTTAGCCTATCTTTCAAATATTAGTCAAATCGGTTTTCCTGTAAGCGAGTAATTCAAAAAACAAAAAATAAAAACTTGAACTTGGACGGCTTGTAACTCGAAAACGAATGACATTTTGAAAAAAAATTATATGAAGCTCTACCCTTATTTTGTCAAGTAGAATCACCCCCTTAAGTTTCGTGATCGATTTTTGAATCACCCTGTATAAGTAATCATATATAATTTTCTATAAATTAAAAAAATTTAGAATCATATTTATTATATATAAATATATATGCAAATATATTGTTTGTTTGAAGGTCATAGATAACGATGTTTCTTGCGAAATAGTAGATATCTGTTGGACTTCCATTGTCTTTATTTTTTGTTGAATATCACGACGTTTCGGCTAGTAGTTGTCTCTAGCCGTTTTCAAGTGAAACTAAATAAATCCCTTAGCTACATGACTATTTATACTAAAAGTAAATGCAGTGGAGTGTGACTGAGATGGGTGCAGTCATCCAACGAGAACTTGATGAAAGAGATAGATTACATTAAAAATGATCTGACAGCCAACGGATACCCAGTATATCTAGTGGACAAATTTCTAGAACAACGCAGAAATAGGACAATATCAACAACGAATGAAGAACGAAAACCAGTTTTGAACATCCCCTATGTTAAAGGCATTTCAGAAAAAGTTAGAAGGATAGGAAAACGATATAAAATCAACGTTGTTTTCAATTCAAATAACCCTCAGAGAAGTCGGCTCACTAGGGTCAAACCAACAGCTCAAAGGGACATGAAGAACTGTGTATATCAAATACCATGTGATTGTGGCAATTCCTACCCAAATAGCACACTTCAGTCCACTGGATATCCATCGTTTATCCAAAGCTGGACATACTGGGTATCCATGGGATGTCCAGAATTTGTTCACTAACATCCTATGGATATCCACTGGACTCTACGATTGTCCCACTCATGGATGTCTTTTTGGATTACATATTTTGTCCAAGTATGGATCATTTTTGGATATTAATAGGACTAATTTTGGATGTCCATATATTGTACATTCTTGACCCGATTGTGGACATATTATCCGATGGTATTGTGCTTTTTGGATAAATAGGTCATAATCTATTGTTACATTAGCGAACCAGGTAACAGGAACTGGATCCACATACTACACTTATTGATTACAACTGTCAAGTTTTTAATACAATACTCTATAAGAATATAAAATTTTATAATTAGTCGAATTGCAAGTGCTACAAAATATAGCTTCAATTGATTTAAATTGTTCAAGCTGTAGAAGGATCGCTATGAATAAGTTATCTGGTTCCATAGTAATAGGTACAATTTCAATTGGGTAATAGAAAATATAACAATTATTTAAATAAAGACTTTTTATTGTTACAATGATTATTTTTTTCTACATTTATTTCTGTCGTTTATTCTCTTCAGCCATTGCCTAATCTCGTCTTCGTATTTTATGGTTTTTGTTTTGTAGGAATTTAAATCTCTCTCTCTCTTTCTATATATATATATATATATATATATATATATATATATATATATATATATATATATATATATGCATCGTTATTGCTTAGAGTGCTTAAACCAACAGACCAGAAAAAAAATTTTAACACACCTTTTGTCTGGGTATTATCAGAACAAGAGGATCTAGAGTTCAACGTGTGAAATCTGACACCCAATTTGTTCATATTATTTACGAGTATGACAAATAAAACAGAGATTTTTTTCATCAAATTTTTATATTTAAGTGGTAACTTACCTACAAATAGTGAACACAAGTTCTTTAAAGGGCACTTTACTGTTCCATCATATGTATAATTCTTGGAAAGGCTATCTGTCATTGTTACAATAAAATATCTTTTAATAAGTTAATAGGTATAATTTCCTCCAATTTTCGCCAATTGTAAAACCTAAAATTATATTACTTTATTGAGATAATTAAACGTTAATTCCACATATGCTAACCTAAGAATATTTTTGACTTTAAGAATCAAAGTAAAAAAATATATATAAAATACTCCTGTAAATTAAGTTTTTTTTTTTATCAATACACTCATACACATAAAGAAGCATTACTCGAGTAAGTTTCAGCTTTTATTTCAGGAGAAGTGTAATAAACTTACTGCATCTTTAAAGTTTAAATTGTCCTGAAGATCTTAGGTGACTTGAGGCAGCTGATTATTTTCTTAAGTAAAAGGGTAGTTGAATTCCTGCAGAAAATTCTTTGTAGATACTTGTTGTTTTTTCCCTATTTAAGATTACCTGAATATCCTCTCTAATTTGGTACAAATTGGCTTTCACATAGGAATTTTATTTGGACCAATCTGTGGAAAATTTATCTAAAAAATAATTAAAATAAATTAAATTATAAGTCTAAACCTAGAGTCGAACTGTCAAAACTTTATTATATATTTTTTAACAATTATACTGCACAAAAATACACATCAATGTAAACTTTTACTAGCATTTAATCCAAAAAATTAATATAATTATTCAAATTTGCTATAGCTTTTATTCCATTATAAATTTTGATAACATTTATTAATGCCAGCAATCTTATTAGACTGATTACTCAATAATGACTTTGTCAGAGAGAATTTTCTATAAAATTTACAATTTTATTATTACACAAATTTACAACTCTATCCGTGCTCCATTTTAACCAACAAGATACAAAATTCATTGGCCTATCAAAATATTTGCACTTATTTATAGTAATTTCCATTTAAATAATTGATTGTATGAAAAATTATAGCTACAAAAGCTATATTTTAACATACGTGTTTTGATACTGAATATTTTGTTCACTTTCAAATTTGTGGGAGTTTGATACTAAATTATCAGCTTTTCGTCGGGCATGTCTGTAGTTTCGTTCGGTAATTTTTGGTATAATTAAAAAAATTAAATTAAAAATAACTATACTTACCCTTAACGGTGGCATCTTCTTCAAATAAAAAGCACACTTGATTTTAGCTCAACTAAAACTCCAAAGGTCTTTTTTAGCTCGACGTCAACACGATAATGAGCACAAAATATCTGAAGGGATATTTTGTGATCATGGCGGGCCGGCGGGTTAAGAAATGACAATTCTACAGGCCGATATTACAGTATCCGATTTTACCGACAACCCGAAATTTAATTAATGGATGTCTGATGGACTTACACTGGACATCCAGATATGGACGTCCATATAGATTACAGGTCACCACATTTACTGGACATCCATAAACGGTCCATGGACATACAGGACATTATATGTACCTATTCTGAATATCCAATGGAAATCTTGTGCTATCTGGGTACGTTGGCGAAACAAAGAGACCTCTTGACGTAAGGATCAAAGAACACCAAAAATGCACATCTCGAGGAGAAACAGAAAAATCTGGTGCCGCCAACCATGCCTGGACTCATAGACACCCCATAAAATGGTCTAAAGCTAAAATACTACACCGAGAACAACATTGGAGAAAACGGAAATTCAAAGAAGCCGCGGTTATACATCAGAACCCGAGTTGTTTTAGTAAATCATCTTTAGATATAAGAGAAGTGTGGAAACCACTTCTTAATAATTGTAAACTTAAACTAAATGCAGCATAAAAAAATGGGATTTTGCCATAGCAGGCATGACTGCACCCATCTCAGTCACACTCCACTGCATTTACTTTTAGTATTAATAGTCATGTAGCTAAGGGATTTATTTAGTTTCACTTGAAAACGGCTAGAGATAACTACTAGCCGAAACATCGTGATATTCAACAAAAAATAAAGACAATGAAAGTCCAACAGATATCTACTATTTTGCAAATATATTGTTATATAAGATATATATTTTTCTATAAAATTATATCTGGTTTCTCATGTACAATTATATATAATCTTATATAATTTTATATAAATATATGAATTTATATATAACTAGATTTATTAATATATTTTCATATAAATTCTTTGCGTACATTTTTCGAATTTATTTTATCAAAATTTGATTGTTTTATTCAATAATAATGTTGTGAAATAAGTCTTAACAAAAATTATATTTAATATTATATTTTTGATGTGATAATATTTTTCTTTCCTATTTAAATATATAATCTCCAATATCTTTTGATTAATTGCCGCTTGAAACTGAGATGGTTATCGTTACCATGACTACGGACCTCTTGACGCTTTGCCATTGGTCAATCGTTGGTACAATTTGTAACCCTTGGCTCAGTTCTACTTTTGGTTTTTCTCGTTCTTGGTGCAATACCATGGCCAACTAATAATAAAACCAAAAAGCTGTATAGCGTTTTTAAAATACAAAAATGTTAAATTGCTAATATTTCAAAAATTAAAATTTTTTCGAATAGAGAACCTCAATTAAAGTCATCCTTATTTTAATGCTAAATATGATAAAATTTTAAAAATATGGGGGGGGGTTACGTTTAAAAAAATTTCCATTTTTGACATAAAATTTAAAATATGTCAAAAACAGTTAGACTTAGCGTAGAATTTAAAAATGAAACAACATATAGGGTGTTTCATTTGAAATAAGCAAGAAGGCATCAACTTCTGGTATTGCCGGAAGTGCTACCATCTTGAAAATATTTTAGCCGAATTACCCCATCGATTTTAGTACACTGCCAAATTTTAAAAATTTGCCAAAGTCTGTTTTTCGAGAAATCGACTACGGCAGTTCGTTGTGAGACACCCTTTCTCTTTATTTCAGTGGGCTTAAAGTTTTAAATTAGTTTGTTTTTATTCTGTTATTTAAGATGCCCAAGCTCCTCCTGAAAGTGCACCAACAACTCCATCTGTGGTTTCTTCCGTTACAAGCGATAATCCAATTCCAAAGGACACGACTGCAGTTTCATCGCCAGTTTCATATTCGAATATTCACCAACACGTGGATTCTCTTGCACCACGATTTAGACTTCGAAAACTCGCAGGTAAATGTGTACTATACTTAACAAAGTTGAAACGTTAATGTAAATTTATTATTTATTATCAGTGGTAGAAATTGTCTTGCTTAAGTTTTACTTTCTTGATGCAGTGTTTTTATTTTCCTTTGCTCAGTCTTGAGACATAAAAAAGATACGGAAGTTGAATAATTATGTAACACTTCGCTAAAATTAACTATTGTTTCAGAATAAATGTATTTTGGGGCGTATATTGTGAAAATGTAAAGTGTGTTTCAACTTCTGTCGTTTTGCTTTTTGACGCCAGTTAATAGTTTTATACCTAGGGTTCGTTCGGGTTAATATAATATATTGCAGTCAGGACTGGATCCAACCGGTTTTGTAACAGATATATATATATATATATATATATATATATATATATATATATATATATATATATAGACTTTGGTTATTCCGGGTTTCAATCCGTTCGTTCAAAAAATCGTTTTCACGACGTTTCGCCAAAATCTCATTTGGCATTTTCAAAGTGCGGTTCGTCTCGTTACTCGCTGAGAATCAGTTCTCAGCGAGTAACGAGACGAACTGCACTTTGAAAATGCCAAATGAGATTTTGGCGAAACGTCGTGAAAACGATTTTTTGAACGAACGGATTGAAACCCGGAATAACCAAACTATTCTTTCTACCATCCGTGAAAATCTACGATACAACATATATATATATATATATATATATATATATATATATATATATATATATATATATATATATATATATAGTATATAGATATATTTCGATTACTAATCGTTAACTAATGCTTTGTCTTCTTTTGTGGACGAACACAGACGCCGTACAGTGAGCTTTGAAAATGGTGAATGAGATTTCACCGAAACGTCAGCTGCCTTACAGTCCTGAGAAGGACTCGGCACATACATGGGATACCCGAAAACCTTCGATTACAGAACAGCCCTATAAATACTTGTTCATGAAACAGTCACAAAAAATTCACCAACGAACTACGAAAAACGAATTAACCAACTAGTTCATAAGACGAGCGGGGGAAGTACTGCAAACCAACCTAAACAGTAAACTGGCGCGGGACGGACATAGAAAGTTTGCAGAGAAAAGTCGGAACACTCCTGACAAAGGCACACAAACATCATCCACGGAGGAACTAATAAACTTATGCTCATATTTTCACAGGCTCTGGGTTAAGGGACCATGAACGGACTTCTTATCACCAACCAGGCCAAGAGGAGCTTCAAGACTGGCTACAGAAGCCCCTTCATGGATGGCACCTAAATAAAGTCAAGGCCAACGTTTACTGAAATCGAAAGCTTCCTGATCAGGGGCCGCCGATCTAGACCGACTAATGCCGTGGATGTTGAACATCAGAGGCAATCGGAGTACAGGGTGAGTCAACGATTGGATGAAGTAGGTTTGTGCCTTTTCGGTGAAATTAACAAAGAAACTATATTTATTGTTTGATACAGTTTATTTTTACGCAGATTTTAAAAATATTTAGGACTTTACAGGGTGAGCCAAAAAACTAGGACAGCATAAAGTTGTATTTCTTTAAATAGAACACCCTGTATACGAATCGTATTTTCGATTTAGCTTATAATTTTAAATCTTTTTTATTAAGGGTTTACTATAACAAAACTTTATAGTTTCTGAGATAATTAAGTTTAAAGAAAAAAAGTCACATTTTCAAGAATCAATTCAATCCTAAATAACGTTTTCAATTTTGTGACAAATATATTCAAATTTGGAATTTAGCAAGGCTAAGGACAAGTTAACATAATTTTTACCTAATATTTGCAATAAAAGCTACAGGGTGTTGAACACATCGGCTCAAATTTGAACAAGTTTAAATGAATAAATATCTTTTTTTTAAATGGTACACCCTGTATATTTTCATGTTATTTAATAGAGTAATAAAAACCCTAAAAGTTTTGTTCAATATATCCTATACCTATTTATAATAGTTTTTGAGATATTTCAGTTTTTCTTATTTTCCATACTTTTTTACAGAAATAGTCTTCATTATCATAGTAGCCATGTAAAATAATAAAAAGAAACTACAGAAACAAACAGAATGTGGTTAAATATGATGAAATACATTATTCGTTATATTACAACGGCAATAGTTTAATTAAACATAATGTGAAAAAATTAACACAACAATAACGACAAGGCAAATACATATTTACTTTTATACTAAATTGAAACAAAAAAATTACCTATTAAATAGTGAGATTAATTATTTCTTTTTAATAAGTGTTCGAATAAACGACCCTCTTGTGCAATGCACAAATTTAGTCTTTTTTGCAGATTTTCTCGGACCCTGGACAAAATTAGTGGCGTTATTGTTCTACAGGTATCCCTAATCCTGTTTCGCATATCTTCCACTGTTGTTGGTGGATTAACATACACCTTATTTTTAATATAACCCCATAGGAAGAAATCTAATGGGGTGATGTCGCAAGACCTTGGTGGCCACTCAATGAAACCCCCACGTCCAATCCATTTTTGCGGATATCGTTGGTCCAAAAATGCACGAACTTCACGATGGTAATGCGGAGGCGCACCATCGTGCTGGAACCACATACTGTCGAGTATATCCCTATCGAGACCTTGAAGCAGTTGGGGTAGTTCTTCTTGTAGAAAGTTCAGGTAACTATGGCCATTTAGTGGTTCATTAAAAAAGTGGGGTCCAATAATTCGATTATGATGAATACCACACCAAACATTTAATGAGCAGTGGTTTTGATGTTGCACCTTTCTAATCCAAAATGGGTTTTCTGTGGCATAATAATGCATGTTGCGTCTATTTACGGCACCGTTACTTCTAAAAGTAGCTTCATCACTAAACATTACCTTGCATAATAAATTTGGATTTAATTGAATCTCCGCATTTATTGTACGACAAAAGTTTACACGACTTTCAAAATCCTGTCCATGCAATTCTTGGTGTAATTCCATGTGATATGGATGATACCTATATTTCTTGGTAGTACGATTAGCGGTGGATTGTGATGTTTCACATAATGCTGCTAACTGACGGCTACCAATATAAGGATTTTCCTGAACATTTAACAATACTTGTAGTTCTTTTTCTTCATTAGTTACTGGTTTGTTGACCACTTTAAGTTTTGGATAATCAACAGTACCAGAAGAATCAAATCTTTGCATTAAGTTTTGAAAAGTATGGGTATTAGGCTGGCGTCGATCAGGATACTTCATTTTGTAAATTCTTTGAGCAAGAAGGCAATTTTTTGAGCCTCTCCTATTGTATAAATCATATCTATTAACTCATTCTTTGGAAAATTCATTTTACAATATAAGATGAATGCAAAAAAAAAACCAAACTACACTACATAAAATCCAAAAGAAGCGATAGCGGTTATAAATTTGACACACAGAAAAATGTTCTTTTACATTGTTTTTGCTATGGCTACTATGATAATGAAGACTATTTCTGTAAAAAAGTATGGAAAATAAGAAAAACTGAAATATCTCAAAAACTATTATAAATAGGTATAGGATATATTGAACAAAACTTTTAGGGTTTTTATTACTCTATTAAATAACATGAAAATATACAGGGTGTACCATTTAAAAAAAAAGATACTTATTCATTTAAACTTGTTCAAATTTGAGCCGATGTGTTCAACACCCTGTAGCTTTTATTGCAAATATTAGGTAAAAATTATGTTAACTTGTCCTTGGCCTTGCTAAATTCCAAATTTGAATATATTTGTCACAAAATTGAAAACGTTATTTAGGATTGAATTGATGCTTGAAAATGTGACTTTTTTTCTTTAAACTTAATTATCTCAGAAACTATAAAGTTTTGTTATAGTAAACCCTTAATAAAAAATATTTAAAATTATAAGCTAAATCGAAAATACGATTCGTATATAGGGTGTTTTATTTAAAAAAATACAACTTTATGCTGTCCTAGTTTTTTGGTTCACCCTGTAAAGTCCTAAATATTTTTAAAACCTGCGTAAAAATAAACTGTATCAAACGTTAAATATAGTTTCTTTGTAAATTTCACCGAAAAGGCACAAACCTACTTAATCCAATCGTTGACTCACCCTGTACAAGGAGAGTCATGATTCAGTTGCCAAGATTATCCATCAAGAGCTCGCAAAGAAATTGAAACTGTTGTAGCTAGAGAAAGTGCCATACTAGGAATACAGCCTGGAGAACAATGAGTTGAAGCTGTATTGGAATCGAACTGTGCTTATGTTTATCATACAGTTGATGTTTATCATACAGTTGCACATAACAGACCAGACTTCATTCTAATGGATAAGACATTCAGGCCAGAAACATTAATAGATGTCGCCATCCGTAATAACAATAATTTGAGAGACAAGCATAACGAGGAGATTGCCAAATACAGAGACCTGGAGGTACAAATAAGCAGATAGAAGGTAATGAGTAGCGTCATCTTAGTGTCGAAGATAATATAAAGGTTTTGGGCCTTAGCGAACACCTGTATAAGAAAATGCAAAATACAGCACTACTTGGGACCGCTTGAATTGTCCGGAAGTTTATGAGAAATGCAGGGGACTATAACATCACCTAGGGCCTGACAACATGGAAAGGGCCCCTAAAAAGCTTCATCTTTATATACGAATATATTTAGGATGAGTGACTGTTCCAATGGATGGAAAGCTATAGCCGTTTGGCTAAGCCTGCGAGCTTTATGTGCCTCTTAACTAGTATAAATAAAAATGTTACGATTTTGTCTCTTTATAATCGCTCCCTGGGTCCACAGAATAAAAAACTATAATATTATTTTACTTCTTATGATTTCTTAATAATTCACATACATTAGAAAATATAGATAATTTTGACATATTTAACACAAATCACAACTGTATTTTTATTATTTTTAATTTTGGCATAGAAACCGTTTTAGGCAGTTTTAATTTAAATACTTACAAAATACCCATTGTCAAAAATACAAGAAGTTAAACATATAAAAAAAAATAAATTCGTCCATATAATATTCAAATTTTAGTGGGGCTATCAGTCATTTTATTAATAATTAAAAATATTTTTTTTGGACATTTGACGTTTGAGTTTATTTATTTCTTAAACCATCTGCAGAATTACAATTAAACACTAAAAATGAATTGTGCACTTTAGCTAATGAATTATCCCGTGATCACGTTGATTTGGATATTTTTAACATGTCCTTAAATAGTTTTAAAAATTTTTAAAGCGTAATCTATAGTCCAAATTTTTTACTTCTCATTGTTCTTTATGTAGTCTTAAATGTGAGCTTACTGTAGTTTTACCGGATGCTTTGGATTTATTTGTTTATTGTTTACTATTGTTTTTTTTTTATCTATTTGGAAACTTGTTTGTAGTTGTAAAGTGTTGTAAATTTTTAAATGGTTTGACCGTTAATAAAGCATTTATTTATTTATTTAAATGTAATTCATTTTTATATGTTAAAAATATTTAAATAATAAATTGTGTTTACGCTGGTAAACATTACGTATCTAGTTCGTAATCCAAGTCAGTGACGCTATCTTCGCCCAAATTAATTATAATTGGTTCCTCTATCTCACGGATCATGAGATCGAGTTTCCGCATTTTCTTTTATTCTTTTATTATATGGATTTTTCCAAATTTTCTGCAGTAACTTTATTCCAAAAAATCTTTCAAAAGTTCTGATAAATTACTAAATTTGTAAGTTGTGTTATTTCTAGCAACTCTGCCTTTTACTTGAGAGAAATATTTCCTTCGTAAAGGGACATTTTCCGGACGATCTATAAGAACAGATTTCCTTCAACATTTTTCCCAGCAAAAATTAAGTTCTCTGAGCAATTTCCAGAGCTCAGTTCTTTTGATTTCAGGTAAATCCCGATCTTCATCGAGTTTAGTTACAATTTTGTTGACGGTTGGGATTTGCTTCTCATAATAAGATGTATGTACAACTCCTTTTATTGCAGTTTGCATCTCTTCTTCCAACGAGGTTTTTCGTCTGCCTGTGATCGAATGTGACTTGGGAGTACTAACAATTCCAGTTGTTTTTTTCTCCTTCACTATTCGGTACATGGTAGATTTTCCAACTCCTGTCATGTTGGAACACATCTCAACAGAACTTTTAACATTATTATCTAGATATTGATATTTTAAGGCATCATAAACATTCATAGTAATAAGTTTTTCGTTGAGGAAAAAATGCCATTGTTTAACGATTTTAGAATAATTATAGATGTGGAAGCCATAACTTTTGAGTATCTCATTAATCTCATATAATATATAAAAACAAGCACAAACAAGATAAATCACTAAGGACACACTGCAAGGTGTACTTTGCTCACTGACAGAAATCATAAACTCAATTGTTGCAGTAAGTTTATAAAACCTTATAATGTTTAAATATAATTAAGTATAATTTGATTCACGGCAGTTCTCAGTTACCTGCGGCATTGGAGCAGGTAAGTTGGAGGTTTCGGTAACAGTTTTATTACTCTCTCTAGTTCTTCAACAGAGTATAGAAATGTATATGCTTGCGATCGCCCCTCCCCTTCCCAAAAGCTTTAAGTTCAGGAAAATAGAACCGATTCTGCCTTTTATATTAGGAATGTGTATGTTGCTAGCAGTCCCCTCCCGTTGACAACTTGTTTTTCTTGCGATAGCCACTCCCCCAAGAGCTTTGAGTTCAGGAAAATAGACACGATTCTGCCTCTTATACTAGGAATGTGTATGCTGCCCGTATCCTCCCCCCCTGTCGACAACTTGTTTTTTCTTGTGATCGCCCCCCCCCTCTCCAAGAGCTTCAAATTCAGAAAAATAGACCCGACCCTGCCTTTTACATACTTTAACATACTTTGTGATATCACCGCCCCCCCTCAAAGAGAGAGGCTGGATCTGCCCCTGCTCATCACATAGGAATATTTGTATACGATGGCGTATCAATAAGTTTCTTCTAGTCCTCCGTAACAATAAAAATGCATTGTCAGTTTTTCAAAATAATAAAGAAAGCAGGAGATTAATGTTAAGAAGCTTTATTACTATTAAGATAAGTTAAGCTTGTTAAGCACACTTTAAAATGAATATTTAAGAAATTAAATTTTTTTTTCCGGCGTATTCTCTAAAATACATGCATCCTGGAATGAACTGATAAATTTTGGCGTGGTAGAATATAAATAAATAATTACCAAAATGACCCTCTTTCTATTGCAATAAGCTTCAATTTTTAAATTAACTTGTTTTTATTCTGTTATTTTAGAAATCCGAGGTCCTTTGCCAAGGCCACCAACAGTTCCATGTCTGAATTCATCTTTTAGAAGAAATGCTCCAGTTCCAATGGTTACGTCTACAGTTTCATCGCCTTTGAATTTTGACCAAGTCATTAGGACTCACAATGGTGAAAATCGACGATTTAGAGGTTGTCGTGGACATCCGCGTCGTCATTTGTGTTAAAAATTTAATGGAAAAATAATATTCATTATCAATAATAGATATTTTGTTAGTGCTTTATTATTGTGATATTTATACATTTTTTTGATTAAAATCGTAAAAATCAGTCTTTCTCCACTATAAAAAGATTCTGTAAAAAAACTGTCCCTTCAATAAATGACGCCAATCAACTAAACAGTTACTTTCTTACCTCTAGGAATTTCACCCCCCAAAAATGGCAAAAATAGTTGCCAAGGCGTCCATTAAGTGGTGAAAGTCTTGTGTTTATTTAGTCAATGCCTAAAACAATATTACCATAGAATGGTTACTGATTGGTATCTTAACTCGATTGATGATGTTACGATTATGCAGATCATACAAACAATCAAGTCAAAAGCCATGGGTTATGACAATATGAATATATCAGTCATATTGATTTGCTGTCCCTTTTTAAAACCATATACAGGTGTGGAAAATCCAAAACAGAACCTCTAAAAAAAGGGAATGTAACAAAAAGCGACGGACAACCCGTTTAGTCATGTTGCAAAAGTGAAATAAAGCATACTGTTGTATCGTAGCTTGCTTCCTGGTTTCTAGCAAAAATGGCGTCTAGCAAGGACTTTTCGCTGGTTTCAGGTCGTCAAAACACAGTGGGTAGAAAGCCCGGATTTGATATTAAAAACAAATCGCAGACTGAAACTTTAAAATCATGAAAATAAATTCGAAAAACATCCAATGTGGTTCAACGCTTTAAAAATAAAATAAAAAGAATAATTGTATTTCCATGAATAAAATATTGCGCTCGACTTCAAGGTACATTTTAAATATAATACTATAATAATAAATACATGGATATCGATAATCGTTAAAAAGGTGAAAGTACTTTTTCCTCTATGCTTAAGACTTCTTAATAAATACCAATGCAAATAATTTGTAAGTAATATAATATTTATTGATTCACATAAACGAATAAATAATACGACTGTAATAAAAATAATAAAAAGAACTTTTTAATCATTACTTTCTTTGTTAACATCTCTTTTCTCATTCTCCAATACGTATGTTTTGAAACACATCCTCCATATTTTTTCTCGAGAAGATTTTCGGGCAAAGTCTAGACGATAGCTTCTTATCAACTTGTCCGTTGATTTTTGTGCATCTTTCGATAGTTTACCTATCGGTAAAATTGCAAATGCTATGATGTCTGGTCAATGGAGTAAGTAATTTGTGAATTCCTGTTGGGATGTTGTACCGAGAATATTTTTGGAAAATAATCTTGCTGTTTGAAGTTTGTATTTCCAAATCTTCTCTATTGCAGTTTAATGTCCGCTTCCAATAGTTTGCAAAATGACTGAAACCGGAGGATCAGTTTTCGCTTTACTCTTGTTATAATGGCTGTGGCTTGAAATACTCTGTATTTACTGGGAGTCCTGGGACACAGTATCAATGTTGTTGAACTGAGATGTTGTTTGGCAGAGGTAACAACGTTGGACCGATTTTGCTCCAGCCAAAGCATTTACCTAGCCGTCTATCATCGTCATAGATAAGTTGTACTGTACTGAAGCTCGGGTGGCAAAGAAAACTCTTTTATATGGTGCAAGTTGTCTGGTTCAAGTTCATAATTTTCTATTTTCGTTAAAAACTTTTGTTCAGTTTTCTTAATAAATTCAAGTTTCATAGGCCCGCAATTCATAGTAGACGAGGGTTTGGAATTGTACAACACCATCTGTTCTTGTTGAGTTTGCGTGTTAACACCTGCTAATTGAAGTGGAATAAGAGAGGTTAGGAATAAGTTTTTATCAGAAATATTCGGATCAGTGAATTTCATCTTGTACTGGCTCTGACCTGACGTTCCATCGAAGCCCCATTTGCAAATGAAACTCATATCTACAAATCTAATTTATCGATTTGTTCAAGGGCGTCTAATTGAAGCAATATAGTTCGATCCACTGTATGAACCAGTAAGCCTTGGAATTTAACCTCGGCTTTTCATTTAGTAAAAGTTAGATACTGGTCATGTGGATAACATGCTTTTTTTTGTATTTTACACACCAGAGTACGGCGAAAATATATTACTGCCTTTCTGTTTAGCCCAATTTGGTAATCGTTGATATTTGTTTCTCGACAATCCAATCTCAAATAGAAGAGCGGCGCACCAATATAACTGTGCGCGACGCAACCATAACACTCTTGCCTTTGACCTGAGACGAAACTTTAGAAAGAAAAGACTGGCCGTTCATATTACCGAGGTTTAATAGAAACGTTACTATAGCCAACCTTCTATTTCAAATTTCTTAACTAGTAATTATTTTGTCCGTTTCTTAAATTCTGACCCACTAAGCCCGTCTAACTTTTTCAGGTTAGTTCGGGACAGAAGATCGTAGGGAACGCCTACGCGCAATATTACCACCGCGAACTTCCGTGCGACACGAAGACGAGCTGTACCTTGAAAGGAATGGGAGGATGTATTTACTTTTCGTCTAAACTTATAACGTAATCGACGGAATTTGGAATATTTAATGATTATTTGATACATTGATTGTTTTAAATTCATCAAATAGTCGAAATACAAAAAAAAATAGTTTTTGTTGGACGTTGAGCGTAAAAAAATTGATATTTCTGTTAAAAAATAAACATTTATTCTAATAAAAAATACTAGTGAAACACAACGGTAATTTCTAAGTAAATAAGCTAATAGACCACTTCAAAATTAAAAATCATTCTCAAAAATAAACTTTTATTCTGATAAAAAATAAACGTAACACATTCAGTAATTGTAAATAAATAAACAAATAATTAAATTTAATTTAAATCAACAAATACATATAAAGGTCTACAAGAGGTGTTCAAACAGGCCTCTACTTTGAGCGAGACAATAACCTAGTCTATTGTAAAATACGGTTCGCGTATTTGCCAAAACTTCAGGAGTTATATCCCTATTAGCCCTTTCTATCATGTCCACACAAAACACCATACGTGTTTCCTGGTCTTGCAAGGAAAATTAATTTCTGCTAAACTACAAACGTCAATAATTTGAGGAACCGGTTGCTCCTCATTATTATCAGTGCATTTTTTACAAATGTTTAGACAAACGGTTGTCTCAAATTTTTTAATAATTTCCAAAATTTTAAATTTTCAAGGAACAGGATGATTTTCGCATGTAAATGCAGATCTACTGATTATTTACCAGTATAGTAGCACTTAATAATCTGTTTTTTTTTGTTCCATGGAATAAACTACCATTGTAACAAAAACATTTGGCGCGAAACACGGAAATACCAATACTCGGTACTTACGCTTTGAATGCCTGAATGAAAGCAAATAACTTGGAATCCTCTTGTTGGGCGTGACGTATGCTGCCGCCCGCTCTCACCGCACCAGCATTGTATTACCCCTCATCCTAGGGCCCAACTGGTAATTAACACATATGTCGATGCTTACGACTGTCTCATTCTGATTTGATGAATAACATAATATTTTCTTTATCTTACTTAAAAAACGTCCAGGATCCGGTTTGGATTTTCCAGACCTAAAGTTGTTGAAGTTTTTTATAATCTTTTTAACAGTTCGTAGTGTTGGTTTCTGTTTCTTCGGATATCGGATCGCGAATGTCTCGCATGTTCTTGAAATATCTCTTATCACATTCTCCATAAATAATAAGTTTAAATAATCTTCGTGCTTGTAATTCAATAATGAATGTTAAATGGCACGAAATAGTGACAATTCTGTAAGGTTCGATTGTTTTATTTTCGCCACGCCTCGCCGTCATGGCCAACTAATAACAAACTTAAAAGCCGTATAAATTTTTTTCAATAGAAACATGTTGAATTACCAATATTTTGAAAACTACAAAATTTTGGAATAGACAATCTTATACAATGTTACCCTTATTTTTAATGCTTAATAGGATGAAATTATAAAAATAGCTGCTTTCTATTTGAAAAAACTGACTTTTGACGATTTTTTAAATATAAATTTTATTCTTCTTTTTTGACCACTCTGTACTAATAATTTTCAAAATATCATAAAAAGACTACTGAAGTTGATCTTCGTCTACAAGAAAACTAACCCAAATTAAATAGTAAAGACTTTCTTATAGGAATATTTATAGTTAAGTTTTGGTTCGCAAACGTCATTTTTGACATAAAAATTTAAATATCTCCAAAACGGTGAGACTTAAGTGTAGAACATTATACATGAAATATGTCTAGAATTTTACGTAGAAATCAAAAATGCAATAATATATAGGGTGTTCCATTTAAAATAAGCAAGTTGACATTTACTTCCGGTATAACGGGAAGTGTCACCGTCTTAAAAATATTTTAGTCGGCTGTCCCCCATACACGTTAATACACTGTCAAATTTTCAAATTCTTCCTAATTATAGTTTTTCCACAATCGATCGATGAAGTTCCCGGAGAATCAACCTGTATAGTAAAACCCCAAATAGCACACTTCAGTCCACTGGATATCCATCGTTTATCCAAAGCTGGACATACTGGGTATCCATGGGATGTCCAGAATTTGTTCACCAACATCCTATGGATATCCACTGGACTATACGATTGTCCCACTCATGGATGTCTTTTTGGATTACATATATTGTCCAAGTATGGATCATTTTTGGATATTAATAGGACTAATTTTGGATGTCCATATATTGTACATTCTTGACCCGATTGTGGACATATTATCCGATGGTATTGTGCTTTTTGGATAAATAGGTCATAATCTATTGTTCCCTCTTCTTGACGTTCCGTTAACGTGAATGGTAGATATTTTCAGAATTTGCTTAGGGTCCGAGAGCTTACAGTACCTAATTAATCTGCACTTCTGAAGACACAGACCACTCATGTCATCAAAACGTCGATAACAAGTAACCATAGATGGCCCTATTAGTCCCAAAAAATAAAGAGATATAAATTACATTAGCGAACCAGGTAACAGGAACTGGATCCACATATTACACTTATTCATTACAATTGTCAAGTTTTTAATACAATACTATATAAGTGCTACAAAATATAACTTCAATTGATTTAAATTGTTCAAGCTGTAGAAGGATCGCTATGAATAAGTTATCTGGTTCCATAGTAATAGGTACTATTTCAATTGGGTAATAGAAAAAATACCAATTATTTAAATAAAGACTTTTTATTGTTACAATGATTATTTTTTCTACATTTATTTCTGTCGTTTATTCTCTTCAGCCATTGTCTAATCTCGTCTTCGGCTGTTTTTTATCGGCCCCCCCCATTCTTCTACCGCAGCTGAAAATTAATAAGGTTTAACGTTAAATGATGCAGTATTTTATGGTTTTGTAGGAATTTAAATCTCTCTCTCTCTCTCTCTCTATATATATATATATATATATATATATATATATATATATATATATATATATATATATATATATACAAAATGCATCGTTATTGTTTAGAGTGCTTAAACCAACAGACCAGAAAAAAAATTTTAACACACTTTTTGTCTGGGTATTATCAGAACAAGAGGATCTAGAGTTCAACGTGTGAAATCTGACACCCAATTTGTTCTTATTATTTACGAGTATGACAAATAAAACAGAGAGATGTTTTTCATCAAATTTTTATATTTAAGTGGTAACTTACCTACAAATAGTGAACATAAGTTCTTTAAAGGGCACTTTACTGTTCCATCATATATATAATTCTTGGAAAGGCTATCTGTCATTGTTACAATAAAATATTTTTTAATAAGTTAATAGGTATAATTTCCTCCAATTTTCGCTAGTTGTAAAACCTAAAATTATATTACTTTATTGAGTTAATTAAACGTTAATTCCACATATGCTAACCTAAGAATATTTTTGACTTTAAGAATCAAAGTAAAAAAATATATATAAAATAATCCTGTAAATTAAGTTTTTTTTTTATCAATAGACTCATACACATAAAGAAGCATTACTCGAATAAGTTTCAGCTTTTATTTCAGGAGAAGTGTAATAAACTTACTGCATCTTTAAAGTTTAAATTGTCCTGAAGATCTTATGTGACTTGAGGCAGCTGATTATTTTCTTAAGTAAAAGGATAGTTGAACTCCTGCAGAAAATTCTTTGTAGATACTTGTTATTTTGTCCCTATTTAAGATTACCTGAATATCCTCTCTAATTTGGTACAAATTGGCTTTCACATAGGAATTTTATTTGACCCAATCTGTGGAAAATTCATCTAAAAAATAATTAAAATAAATTAAATTATAAGTCTAAACCTAGAGTCGAACAGTCAAAACTTTATTATATATTTTTTAACAATTATACTGCACAAAAATACACATCAATGTAAACTTTTACTAGCGTTTAATCCAAAATAGTCATAAAAAAATTAATATAATTATTCAAATTTGCTATAGTTTTTATTCCATTATAAATTTTGATAACATTTATTAATGCCAGCAATCTTATTAGACTGATTACTCAATAATGACTTTGTCAGAGAGAATTTTCTCTAAAATTTACAATTTTATTATTACACAAATTTACAACTCTATCTGTGCTCCATTTTAACCAACAAGATACAAAATTCATTGGCCTATCAAAATATTTGCACTTATTTGTAGTAATTTCCATTTAAATAAGTGATTGTATGAAAAAGTATAGCTACAAAAGCTATATTTTAACATACGTGTTTTGATACTGAATATTTTGTTCACTTTCAAATTTGTGCGAGTTTGATACAAAATTATCAGCTTTTTGTCGGGCATATCTGTATTTTCGTTCGGTAATTTTTGGTATAATTAAAAAAATTAAATTAAAAATAGCTATACTTACCTTTAACGGTGGCATCTTCTTCAAATAAAAAGCACACTTAATTTTAGCTCAACTAAACCTCCAAAGGTCTTTTTTAGCTCGACGTCAACACAATAATGAGCACAAAATATCTGAAGGGATATTTTGTGATCATGGCGGGCCGGCGGGTTAAGAAATGACATTTCTACAGGCCGATATTACAGTATCCGATTTTACCGACAACCCAAAATTTAATTAATGGACGTCCATATAGATTACAGGTCATCACATCTACTGGACATCCATAAACGGTCCATGGACATACAGGACATTATATGTACCTATTCTGGATATCCAATGGAAATCCTGTGCTATCTGGGACAAGAACGAAATAAAACACAAAAATCCAACAATCGTACTGTTTATTATGAGAATTCTCTTAAGGTACATTAGGCCACATTTTAGTTAGAAAATGCTGTCTATCTCTGTCTATATATAGCAAGCCTATAATATTGTCTTTAAACATAAAAATAATATCAGTTTCTTTGTTATGTAATTTTTTAATGTCAAAATTGGTTTAAATTTAACTAAAAGTTTACAAAATAATATATTGTACCAGAAGGAAAAAGAAAAATCAACAAAGTTTAAAAACATTATAAAACATTATTTTTGTTTAATTTGGAATCCAAAAACTGTATGTAAAAAGAAATCAAGATCAACAATAAAACTTTAAAACGCCAGTATTATATTATTATTTACTAATTTTATCATTCACTGAACAGTTGTTTAAAAATGGAAAATAGTTTTGACTATAATTTATTAACATACAAGGGCCAATCAATAAAAACTGCACTTTGTTGCTTTTTCTATTTGCAATTCGGCAATATCGGGTAAATGCTTTGCTCGGTAAGTAATTTTTAATATGGGTAAAATGAATTTTTTACAAATCTATTCCTATCTAATATGACCTAGTTATATACACAACCTATTGAGATTTTTAGGACTTAAGGCATTTACTGTTTGCACCTATTATAAAATTTATCTTTAGAATGTTTAGTGGTGTTACGGATATTTAGAATCATTTTTATTTGTATTCAAGAAGGGAGAGAACAGTTAAAAATCGGAAAAATTCGTTTAAAAAAATAAGTGCAGAAAGGACCCCGAACAAACCTTTTGGAAGAAATTTTTTTATCAAATTAGTTCACACTTTGGAATTAAGTAGTAAATGCGGCGTAGAACGAAAATCTCTTTGGCACGAAGTTCGAAAATTATTAGTTTTTACGATATGAGGTATCACAGTAGAGCTTAACAGAAAATTATCTTTTCGAGACCTTTCTGACGAATTGGCTCAAACTTTGGAATTTAGTTTGAAAATCTATATGGACTATATAGCTCGATTTTAAGAGACGTCAAACCTTGGGATTGAGTAGAAAATGTGATATAGATTAAAAGTCTCCATGGGATCAAATTCAAAAATGAACAGTTTTTGAGATATGTGGGTTTAATGGAATGATATCTCTGGAGGAGGAATCCTAAAAACCCTATATTAGCCACATTTTTCCCCCATTAAACCCATATATCTGAAAAACTTTCATTTTTGCAATTCGATCTCAAAGAGATTTTTATTCTACATTACATTTTCTACTTAATTTCAATATTTTCCCCACTTTGATCCCTCATATTTCAAACACTGTTTATTTTCGAGCTTCATGCCCATGAAGACTTTCCATCTACACCCCATTTACTACTTAATCCCAAAGTTTGAGCCAATTCGAAGAAAAAAATTATGCCATGTTTTTGATACTTATTATTTAAAGCAAATTCTTTCGATTTTTAGACCCGTTGAGAATCTTAAAAATTCAAACATACAGTAAATAACATACACTTAAAAAAATGAGTATTATATTTAATAAATATAACTGAGGGGAATCAGGGCGAGTAGCTTATTAACAGTATCAAAAGACATTCCTTTATTTTCAGTACGTGCTAAATTAATAAATCCAGGTTCAAAAAAATAACACTGGAACAAGTAAAACTTTGTCTTAGAGAAATGAAAAATAATAAAGCTTCCAGAGATCAGATCGTAATTGAAGCTAGTGTGATGTGTAACCGAAGGTTTCCGGATAAGACCAATAGTAAGCTCTAATGGCTTCCCAATTCAAATCCTAGGAAAACATCTAACCACCATTCTCCAACTCTACGTTAAAAATTCGCAACATTTCTGCGAAATAATAAAAAAAATTTTCTAGTTAGTTTCGATGTAATATCACTTATCACATTATATATATATATATATATATATATATATATATATATATATATATATATATATATGTATGTATGTATGTAATCGAAGGTTTTCGGGCATCCCGTGTATGTGCTAAGTCCCTCTCAGGACTGTAAGGCAGCTGACGTTTCGGTGAAATCTCATTCACCATTTTCAAAGCTCACTGTATGGCGTCGCAGGCGTCAGTTCGCTCGTAGACGCCATACAGTGAGCTTTGAAAATGGTGAATGAGATTTCACCGAAACGTCAGCTGCCTTACAGTCCTGAGAGGGACTTAGCACATACACGGGATGCCCGAAAACCTTCGATTACACATCCTACCCGTGAAAATATCCGACATAACATATATATATATATATATATATATATATATATATATATATATATATACCGTTCGAATTTAGAAACTCCTTTTCATATTTTAGATTTCTAAAAACTCAAGTATATTACCCGTTGAATCTAAAAAAGAGGATAATATATAGTACTGTTTCATATCAATAAAAACGCATCAATATAAATATAAAATGATCATCTGATTCATGGCAATATGTGCGTTGTAAATCTATAAGAATATACACGGAGGGATTTAAAACTTGTACCCGTATTTTAGATTAACTATCCAACACGGCAACACTGCATCTTCTCATTTCTTGTTTTTTTTTTACTACTATTTACTATAACTAAATTTATTGAATGAGTTGGATTTAATACTTGGAAATTTCTCATCTTGCGCTCCCGCCACAAATAGCAAAAACAGTTGGCAAGGCGTCTATAAGTGGTAGAAATCTAGGGTTATTTAGTCAATGGTCACAATTAATTGCGTTTGAACTACCAACACGCGAACTCCGTAATAGTATAGAAAAGAAATTTCTTTGCTATTTCTTTCTATTATAGAAAATCATTCAAAACTTACTCTATGCGCACATTCGGCAACGGTCGGGTATGTCCGAACAAGCAATCGTGCAATAGAAATAGAAACAGTCTTTGGCTTCTTGCTGTTCTTTTATCTCTGTCAAAGCAATTTAAATGCTGTATAAGTTTGTCTCATTTTTTTTTTGTTTTACGGTGTTTGAATTTGTGGTTATGTTGAATGTGAGATATGTTTGTTGCTAAGAATGAAATAAATGTGTTTTTATATTTTATTTAGCTAAAAGTATAGATTTACACGTTATATAAGAAAAAAATATCAAAATAGCAATAATTATTTTTATATCTGTTTACCAGAACAATAATAAATTATTAGAGCTGAATTAAGAAAAAATAAATAAATATATACATATTATACATCCAATTGAGAAAGTCTTTAATTTCGTTTTACTGAGCTGCACAAACTTCTGTCAGGGTTCAGCTAAATGTCTGTTGAGCCCACAAAATATCCCTCTACTCTTCAATATTTTATACAAACTACTTAAATATCGGATCCAAATTTTCTAATAGGTAATTTATTAAAAAAAAAATCTAGAGTTAAATACTTTAAAATATAATATTGGAGATAAAATTTTTTGGTCAATTAACCTAAAAAATTACAAAGTAAATATCTAACCTTTTTTATTCCGGGGTAAATATGTTTAGTATTTTTTTCTTTTAATTATAAAGTCCCTAGAAAAGATAAATGTTTTTAGAGATGGTAGTTTGTAGTTATTTCTATGCGAACTAGCCCGAAGTTTTAAGGAAAATATCCTAGAGAGTAGATTCCGTTGATAGAAAGAAATTTTCTTTCTTCTTTATTTCTTTTCTGTTTCTATTTCTATCTTGTTACGGAGTTCTCGTGCAAGTTTTCCATCCTAATGAAATTTAACAACCGCGAATCCATGTCAACGTGGCAATATCGCATAGTAAATAACACGTACATTTTTGACATCTGGTAACATCGCAACAAATATTTAGCTATTTTACCAACCCTGCAATGTTAAATAGTAGAAATGTCGAAGATTACAAAACTTATTTTTAATGTTTCGTTGAAAATACAAGTTTTCTTCATTTGATTGGTAAAATTTGTGTAAAAAGAGTTGAAATGTATTACTTATAATATATTTCAACTAGTGTTTGTAGGATATTTAAGAAAATACATAAATGTACGTCCATGTATATGGAGCGAGTTAGAATAAAGATGTCGAGTGAGAAGCACGTTGTAATTCATTTGTCCTCTTACAAGATTGAATAAATAAATAATTAATTTAGCAGAAGTAGCTAAATTACATGGCGCAGTCTGGTTAAAAAAAAAAAAAAGAATGAGATAAAATAAAGTGTCTTAGTGAATGCCGAATTAAGAAAAATAAATAAAATGGGGGACCAAAGAGGCATTGCTCAAATGCAAATGGAGGGTAATTTGGCGGAAAACTGGAAGGTATGGCGATCCAGATTCGAGAATTATCTAGTGGCTAGCGAAATTAGCAAGAAATCAGAAGAAATTCAATGCGCTCAAGTACTTCACTACATTGGTGAGGAAGGTTTCAAAATTTTTACAACTTTTCAATTTGAAGAAAATCAAAAAAATAAATTAAAATGCCTCCTAGATAAATTTGAAATGCATTTTCTACCTAAGGAAAATCTAACCTATGAGAGGTATAAATTTTTTTCATACAAACAAGCAAATGGACAAACTTTAGAACAATTTGTCACAGAATTAAAGAAAATGACAATGAAGTGCAAGTTAGGAAATCTTCAGGATGAGTTAACTAAAACAATGCTCATTTGTAGAATTAACAATATCAATATAAAAGAGAAATTACTACAGGAGGAAGATAGTGTTTCGTTAGAAAAAACCATTGAAAAGTGTACAATTTTAGAAATCGCAAAAGAAAGAAGTGCATCAATGGGAGGAAATCAAGTAAATACTACAGAACAAGGTATGGTAGATGTTATAAGGTGCAAATAAATAATGGCTCTGTAATTATAAGAAATCGTAGATTTTTAAAACCATTTACAGAAAATGAAAATAATTTTTCACAAAGCCATTCTTTATCGGCAAAAAAGAAAGAAAATAATATTGAAAGGAAGGAAATAAGATATTATATAGAGTTAGGACAGAACGATGAGCAGAAAAATAATTTAGATAATAGCAGTGTTAATAGTGAAAGTAACGTTATAAGTGAAAATAATGGAACATTAAGAAGTGTAATTAGAAATCAGGAAAGACAAAGTCGTAAAAATATTAGTGAGAAGAGTTATGATAAAGAATGTATAGAGTTTGAAGTTGGTGATAAGGAGTCATCTGATTCAGACTTGGAGAATAAAATAATTAAAAAAACTTGCATAACGTCATCAGGACGCATATCAAAACCTCCTCCAAGACTAAATGAGTATGATTAATTTAGTTACATAGTTGTAGTTATACTAATAGTTCATCTAAAGAAAGAGGGATGTAGGATATTTAAGAAAATACATAAATGTACGTCCATGTATATGGAGCGAGTTAGAATAAAGATGTCGAGTGAGAAGCACGTTGTAATTCATTTGTCCTCTTACAAGATTGAATAAATAAATAATTAATTTAGCAGAAGTAGCTAAATTACAGTGTTTTTCCAAGCAATAAATATAACTTTGAAGTGAAGAGTTCTTTACCCTGCGTTTCCTGAGAAAATAGGTAAAAATTGTCGAAATGTTTTCAAAAAAACGTAATTTTCATGGGTTCTTTTATTCTCAATCTAGTTGCTCTGCGAGTCTCAAAGAATGATATTTCTAACTGTAAATCGCTACCCCTGACGCCCCTCGTGAATCTTAACCTAATGACATAAAAAGTATAAAAATAAAGCTCTTTAAAATATAAAAATATAAAATCTGTTAACAAATATGCAATAAATAAATATGTTTTAAGTACCACCATCCTTTTAAAGAAAATAAGCGTCTTTTACACAAAATAAAAATATGACTAAAAAATAAAAGGAGCCGATGGGCACATTTTTGTACAGAAATAGAACTTTCAAGTTAAAAAAAAATATTTACATCCAAGAATTGAAACAAATATATACAAAAACGCATCTGACAATATTTTTTTAGGGCTTAAATTACTTTTTTTTCGGGTTATTTTGAAGAAATACACACATTTTTAAGTATACATTTTATGAAATACCTAAATAAAAATAATCAAATTAAATCTCATTCTGTGATATGTTGGAGTATACCAAAAAATATCAAATACGTATTTTTTAAGTCCTGAATTGCATTTCTAAGGGGTGAAAACTATCCCCAAGTTCACACCTAAAAACATTTTTTTTTTCAATTAAATTTCATAAGGCTGATTTTTTTGTATAAAATCACTTATACAGGGTGATTCAAAAATCGATCACGAAACTTAAGGGGGTGATTCTACTTGACAAAATAAGGGTAGAGCTTCATATAATTTTTTTTCAAAATGTCATTCGTTTTCGAGTTACAAGCCGTCCAAGTTCAAGTTTTTATTTTTTGTTTTTTGAATTACTCGCTTACAGGAAAACCGATTTGACTAATATTTGAAAGATAGGCTAAGTCTTCTGCGCTTCATCATTTTAGTAACAATTCACGTTGATTGTTTGCCGCTAGAGGGCACTTTACCTACATTGAAAATTGTTTTTTTGTCATAATTTTTTAGTGTTGACAGCTACAGTAGTTTTTGGCATAATTTCTGAAAGACTGATGCCAGGCCTTTAAAAAAGGTGCTCTTTATTTACATCGCTAAACCCAATGGTTTAGACGTAAATCACCCTTAAAAATTAAGTGGTAAATTTACTTTTCTCATTTCATTACCACCAGCTACCAGGTAAATAGCTATCAAAGTATACTAGAGCTGTCAGTTTAACATCAAATAAATTCGCTTTTTAAACTATTTAATTTATAATCTTAAAATAACTAATAATGGCTAATCACCAATATTCAAATATCGAATATTGTGATATCCATTTTTGTTATGGAAAAGCAAATGGTAATGCAGAGTTGGCAAGAAGATATTATATGGAGAGTTATCCGGAAAGAAATATCCCTCATGCTCAAACATTTTCCAGTGTGCACAGGAGGCTTGCGGAATGTGGTTCCTTTAAAAGTTATAATGGAAATAGGGGAAGACCTAGAACTGCTAGAAACGTGCAACAAGAATAAAGAGTGCTTGAAATTATTGAAGATAATCCAGGTATTAGTACTAGAAAAATTGGGAATGAAGTGCGGCTCTGTCAGGCTAGTTCATGGAGGATACTAAGAGAAGAACAACTCTACCCGTTTCATTCAAAAAAGGTGCAGGCTCTTTATGACGATGATCGGCCGAGACGGTTGGAAATGTGCAATCAGATCCTAGCTAAGTATGAACACGATAATCGATTAATTGGCGTCATATTATTCACTGACGAAGCTGGTTTCACTCGTGATGGCATAACAAATCTACACAACATCCACACATATGCTTACGAGAACCCAAACAATGTGGTAGAAACGAAACATCAGCGTAGATTTTCACTAAATGTGTGGGCAGGGATAATAGGAGATTACCTTATTGGTCCTCATTTCTTTGATGGCCCATTAACTGGTGACGTATACTTAGATTTTATCCAAAATCGTCTCCCATTGTATCTGGAAGATGTGCCATTGGAAGTAAGGGCCAACATGTGGATCCTCCAAGACGGAGCTCCGCCCCACTTTAGTATACGTGTTCGACAGTATTTGAATGCAACGTATCCTGAGCGATGGATAGGACGAAGTGGACCATTGGCATGGGCAGCGAGGTCACCAGACCTTAATCCTATGGATTTTTTCTTTTGGGGTCATTTGAAACAATTGGTGTACGATATTCCAGTAATCAACGTCGAGGATCTTCGCTTCAGGATAATCGAAAAGTGCCAAATTATTAAAGAAACACCAGAAATTTTTCATCGAGTTAGGCGACATTTTTTGAAGAGTGTTAGGAAATGTATGGAAGAAAATGGGGGACATTTTGTGAATCTTTTTTAGTTTGTTTAGTACTGTTTCATTAATTTTTATCAATTAAATGTATGTCGCAATAATCCATAATATGAATATTTACTGATTAGCCATTATTAGTTATTTTAAGATTATAAATTAAATAGTTTAAAAAGCGAATTTATTTGATGTTAAACTGACAGCTCTAGTATACTTTGATAGCTATTTACCTGGTAGCTGGTGGTAATGAAATGAGAAAAGTAAATTTACCACTTAATTTTTAAGGGTGAGTTACGTCTAAACCGTTGGGTTTAGCGATGTAAATAAAGAGCACTTTTTTTAAAGGCCTGGCATCAGTCTTTCAGAAATTATGCCAAAAACTACTGTAGCTGTCAACACTAAAAAATTATGACAAAAAACAATTTTCAATGTAGGTAAAGTGCCCTCTAGCGGCAAACAATCAATGTGAATTGTTACTAAAATGATGAAGCGCAGAAGACTTAGCCTATCTTTCAAATATTAGTCAAATCGGTTTTCCTGTAAGCGAGTAATTCAAAAAACAAAAAATAAAAACTTGAACTTGGACGGCTTGTAACTCGAAAACGAATGACATTTTGAAAAAAAATTATATGAAGCTCTACCCTTATTTTGTCAAGTAGAATCACCCCCTTAAGTTTCGTGATCGATTTTTGAATCACCCTGTATACTCAAAGTACTGAAAGAACTCGTCAAATTGACAGACAAACGACTTAAAATTGACATCGATTATGTGATGTAGGGAGTTTAAAATTTCCTTAGATCAGTAGATTATTGAGGTCTGCCGTACTAGCCCAAATTGACTGAAATTTTTTTTTGTAGTGCTTTAAAATTGCTAAGCATTTTGTGTGCAAGAAAATACAACCATTTTTTTTACCATCTTTTATGCATTAATATGCAATAATTTTAAATAAAATTGCGAAGAAAATTTAAAGTTCGATCCTGAACTTTATAGCAACCTATTACCAACCGAATAAAGTTAATTATTTGTTTCTTTATTTCAACGGTTTCACCATTTGTACATATACAATTAAACAAAATATTGAATATGAAACATTAAACATTAAAATGACTTACTACTAACATCACCAAATCAGACTTCTTAGAACAGGCAAACTCTTAACAGCAGTAACCAGTCTATTAATCGGCATATTCTGACCATATAGGATGTTATAGAACCTGGAGGACGGCAGTGGACACCTCCTGAGATTCCTAGGTGGAATGTTAAAATTAAAACCACCCAAAATACCAAGGGACATTATTAAGTTATTTATCACCTTATAGAAAAAAAGGAATTCAAAATATCCTCTGTGGTCCTCCAGTTTGATCAAATCATAACACTCCATTACCTCATCAACACTAAGCTGTAGCCCTCTCTGTGCTAATCTATACCTTAAGTGTTTCAGAAATTTCACCCGAATAAATTCCAAACGTTTTTTATGTATTTCAAAATAAGGGCTCCATATCGAAGTGAAGTGATTATTATTGATTAAACAATGTAAAGACTATGTGGTGATTATTAAAATCCTTGAACATTCTTACTACCATTCCCGACATACGGTGAGTCTTATTAATGATCAACATAAAGAAGTCTATTATCTAAGCAATAATCCTAAATCTTTAACTACATTCACTCTCTGCAATTTACTCACTTCAATTCTGTATTCAACTCCTTCACACTCTTGTTGCGACTAAATATAATATATTGCAACGTTCAGTTCGAAGTTATTTCTCAAGTACCACACCTCCAGAATACTCAAGTCCCTCTGACACAATTCACAATCTACAATGGATTCTATTCCTCTAAAGATGTTTCAAATCATCCACAAACAGGAGATACTAAGAACCAAAACACAAGTAGTTGAAACAGGTTACGGGCTAAGTGCGACCCTTGAGGCACACCTGAGACCATATCAAATTTATGGGGAAAAAAACTGTTTTTTGTTCTGTCTTGTAGATATAATGACATCTAAGAATAGAATGGGTTATATATACCAAGAGATTCAAGTCAGCGAAGCATACACACAATAAGTCAAATACCTTACTAAAGTCCATACACCCGGCATGAAACCCCGGTCCATGGCTGCACTTATGTAATTTATAAACCAGTAAAGGTAATTTTCCGTAGAACGCCCTCCCTAAAAGCCATGTAGCTCTTTAACTATAAAACTCTCGAAAATACCTAATGCTGAAAAGACAGCGTTAGACAAGGATTTACTAAACATAAAAGAAAGAGGTTCAAATAAAGGCTCTCTAAGCATTTTATTTGGCAAGAAATTAGGACCAACACATTCTTAACATTCAGCGACGACAAACAATTTAGTAAATACTCAAATCTAACTTCAACCTGACTCACATTACAATCTGGATTGCTAATCTCTTGTTCCTGTTCACATACGTCAGAAGTCTGACCATCAAAACTCCGGTATACAGAACTGAACTGTATAGCAAAGAAATTAGCTACCTTTTGTCCTTCCTCTGCCTATCGATCACCAAGAAACAAACCTTTCTGAATTTTATCACTCTATCTTGTTTTTGACATAACAAGCCTCCAAAATTCACCAATGGTCTCCCCCTCATTCGCCTTTCTACACTTGACATATACCTCCCATACCATGTACTAGGCAAAGTTTACAATATATATATATGTAATCGAAGATTTTCAGGTATCCCGTACAAGTCTACGAGCGTACAGTGAGCTTTGAAAATGGTGAATGAGATTTCACCGAAACGTCAGCTGCCTTAAAGTCCTGAGAGGGACTTAGCACATATACGGGATACCCGAAAAGCTATATATATATATATATATATATATATATATATATATATATATATATATATGTATATAGCCCCTATGCCGGAGAGTAGGGTTATTCAGAGCGCCACTGCATCAAAAGCTAGGCTGAATTCAGAAACCTTCCACGATGTTGTTAGGAACTACATTGACTGCTTGCGCACTACAATGTTTCCGTTAGGTGCATTCGATTGCCACGTTTGAAAAAAATGACAACTCAAAAAGATGACACTGGGCAACAATAGTCGGCGGAAATAAATTTGTTTCATAAGCCAATTCATTAATCCTTAGCATTTTCCGCTCAAGACTGGCGATATTTTCAGTCTGGCATCGATGTCGGCAGTTTTTTTAATATCCTACCGACATGCTTCGGAATTTATATTTTATATAGCAGTTGTTTACTGCAAATGTGGCTCTCGATTCGATACACTGACGAGACCATAAGGTGATTGAAGCGTGTGTGGAGAGAGGATCAGAATTGTAGTTGCAGGAAATAACCTGTTTGTATATATATATATATATATATATATATATATATATATATATATATATAAACCAGAATCACACAGGCCTGTCGTATTGTCATTTTCTTAGTAAACAGCTTTTAGCGTTGAACTTTGAGGGTAGTTTTCACCCTCTAAAAATGCAATTCAGGGCGTAAAAAAAGTAAATGTTGGATGTCTTTTGTGACACCCTAAAATATCGCAAAATGAGACAAATCAGATCCTTGTGAGTATAAGGGTATGTAGGGTTAAAATAATTTGTCTTGATCCCCAGGAGAATTTAAATCGCCCATCTAAAGACTCTGCAGACTTTACAGTGTGTCTAAAAAAGTTAAATAAAGCACATGAACAATTTTTTATTTTATTCATGGTAACTGCTCAGTGTAGTTAACTTGTGTAATGTAAATGAAAAAAAAAACACTTTTTCTGACTTCTAAGTCACACTGTATAATTAAAACAAGATCTTGCGAAATAGTAGATATCTGTTGGACTTCCATTGTCTTTATTTTTGTTGAATATCACGACGTTTCGGCTAGTAGTTATCTCTAGCCGTTTTCACTTGAAAACGGCTAGAGATAACTAGTAGCCGAAACGTCGTGATATTCAACAAAAAATAAAGACAATGGAAGTCCAACAGATATCTACTATTTCGCAAGAAACATCATTGTCTATGACCTTCAAACAAACACTAAAACAAGATCTGATAATTTCGAAACAAGTAGAGAAAAACAATGAATTGATCTAAGTGCTAAAAAAAACTGGAAGTTGATGGAACAACTCCAATACCAAATTGGGCTTCTGGGGGATCAAAATAGATAGTATATTATTTCATCTAATGAGCAGACCATATTTTTGAGTGCTTGTGTTTTTTAATTAACTTAATTTGAGTTACTTCTAGATATGCATTTAACTGGTAAGTTTAATAAACTTACCACACAACCAGTTGCCTATTGCTTCTTTCGATGTTTGTTTTTACATGATACAAAATGTAAAAGTTTCAAAATAGATTATGATTTGAAGAAAACACGTAAAGTAAGAAAGAAACGTCCGAATCAGAGGTCCAATTACGTAACCATTTTCTAACACTACCTTTCCTTATCGTTTTCAAAACAGCGCCATACATCACTGCAAATCCGTCGAAGATGCAAGATTTCCTTATTCTTACATTCCTTTTATCTATATTTTATAGACTTACAGTCTAGTTTTCAATGAACACGCATCAAATTTACATATTACCCTTTTTCACCCTTTTAAAAATTGAATATCGAATAATCCAGAAATAATTTGTGAAATTTTTCAAAACAAAAATCAAGTCTATGGGGAGTTCTACTTTTCTACCGACAATGACGTGTCCCCTCCGGAAAATAAATCGGTATTCTTCCAAAATTGCAGTTTCTCAAATTTTATTTTGACAAGCTTTTTTTGGACAAAAAAGTCATTATAATAATACTAAAATTCTGTTTTTATTGTTTTTGCTCTTTACAAAATCATTGTGACATAGTATTCGAAATGTGTGACAGAGGTCCCTTTAATATAAAATTATTTATTGAACTTCTGAAATATTATCATTAAATTTATAAGAATAAAATAAACGTAAAGGTTCATACTATTAAACAAAAAAATATTTTATCGTTGGGTCCGGCTGTATATGTTTTTTCTTGCTATCTTCCGTCACGCATTTTGCAAAACAAAAAACGCGCTTTAGCTGTTTGACCTTCAACACTAAGCAACAGAACGGTTTCCCCTCCCCCCTTGGCCTCACGCCTTGAGGCCCCACCCAAGAGCGAGCCGAGTTAGCCGCCCGCAGGTAGTGAACAGAGGTGCGTGTATTTATTCGGCGACCCCTCTGTCACGTAAGTTACTACTTTGAAATCTTATTGTAGTTCCCATTTATATACGTAATATTATTGTTTGCCAGTAAATCTGTCATATTCACCCACTTTTACGAACAATTCGTAATTAGGTGAACGCTGAGATCCTCGAACACTATTATTTTACACCTCTGTCACAAAAAATCTGTGACGGAGTGGCATAAGTCGTGACGGAGTGGTAATTTTTGTCTGGAACTTTGCCTTGATTGATTTTCACAATAGTTAATTAATGTTTTTTGTGTTCTATACATTAAATAATCAATTATTTTATTCATTTAAGGTATTACCATCGGAGTATTTAAAAAATGGCGTTATCTGCGGCGGAAAGGCAGCGACGCTGTCGTGAAAAAAGGGAAATAAGACTCCGAAAAAATTGCAGAAGTGAAGCCTAAAAACCAAGAGAACACAGACAAATGAAAAGAAAATGACAAGTTAAAAACTACAAGAGAAGAGAACAACAGAAAGCTTTGTAGGACGTTTTAATGAATACTCCGGCTTCCACACCTGTTCCTTCAAGCTCCAGGTCACTTCCTTTAAATTCTAGATCTCGTTCACTGACTCCAGCCTCATCCGCTGCTAGCGCAAAGGGAAGAGAAAAAGTTAGACGAGACAGATTGAGCAATACAGATTTGAAAGTTCAACCTGGAATTTTTTTGAATCTGGTCACGGTAAGGGAGCAGCTGACGGTATAGGAGGGTCTATTAAACGTTTAGCTGACCATTTCGTCGCCAGTGGACACGACATTGTTGACGCTTTACAATTTTATGAAGCACTTAAAGACCGCAGTAAGATAAAGCTGTTTTTAATGGAAATTCCAAGTGGAATTATTCCGTTGAAAGGCACTATGGACGTCCACCAACTAGTGGCTCAGCAACCTGGAGTGCTGAGCTACCGAACATTGAGTTGTTTTTGCAACAAATTTTGTGATTGTTACAATTTGAAGACTTATCGCCCATTGCCTAAACATGAGATAGAAATTAGCGACAGCCCAACCTCAGGTTTAGAAGAACCACTGGCTGATATAACCAACATAATTAGAGTTCCTACAAAGAGATTTTATGAGACTCTTTATACTTCTAGTTCAGAAGATGAAGATGGTCAGCCTCTTGTTAATCTGAGAAAAACTGTGCACATAAAACCATATGACCTGTCTGTAGACAACATCCACTAATTATTAATAAAAAATGGTACACATATGTTAGTAAAAGTGCCCAGTAAAAACAAAGTTGAGTACACCTACTTAGGAGTTGCAAAAAGTTGTGTGGATGAAGATGGAGATGTTCGGGTGATGTTTTATAAAACTGTTGATGACACTGGAAAAATATTTAAATTAGTAAAATCAGATGTGATGTTTGAAAAATTTATAAAAATAATTCCAAGTCCTAAAGAAGTCAAAAGAGGAAGGCGTGTTTATTACGAATTTGTTGAATCAATAGAAGTATTTGAACAGTAGAATAAGAGAAAAGAGAAGATTAGTCTGATTTTACGTGTACCAAAGGATGGTTCTACTAAGAAATAATATTTTATGTAGCATTATAAGAGAATTATTATGTTTTGTTATCGGTTTAAAAACTTTAGAAATGTTAAAGGATTAAGTTCAAATATTGGCTAATTAATATCTACCACTCTGTCACAATTTTGTCCCTCTTGTAATTAAACGTCGAAGTAGCATATGATTCAGTTTAATGAAAACATATACTAAAATAACGTATTATAATATTATATATTGACCATACAATGTATTAACAGAATTTCAGCTATGTTTATTGCAATTATTTGCAAAATATTTCAAAGTTTGTTGTCTTAACGAGCAAAAATGTGACAGAGTGGTATTAAATGTAATTTTTTATATATTTCTAATAAGATTTTCGATAAATCGAGCTAAATAATAATAAATGCTCATATTCTAGTTAAGCAAAGTTAAAAAAAATGAACACTTGATTTTACATAATAACTAATAAATTATTTTTTTTTGTGACTGAGGTGTTTATTTTTTCTTACTATTCCGATAAAACTTGAAATAAATAAAAGGTATAAAATAAAACTTCGATGCATTATACGTTTCTGAAATCTCCGATAACTAGACAATAATTTAAAATACATTTTATAAAAGAATATACACTTTTATTTTTTTTACAAATCTAAAAATTTATCACTCAGATTGTCGGTAGAAAAGTAGAACGCCCCCTATATCAATATTCGACCAAGGGAAATAGGTAATTTTGATGAAATGACAATTTACCCATTTTTCACCCCTTTTTCTCAAAATTTCATGTTTTTCCCCTAAAAAAAATTATAACCGTCAAATCTGCATATTACCCTTTCTTACCCTTTTAAAAACTGAATATCGAAAAATGCACAAAAGTTTTTAGAACAAAAATCAAGTTCATATTCCTATTGGATCCTGAGAAATTGGCAATTCTATGAATGCCAATTTACCCCCATTTTACCCCTTTAGAAAGCGAATTTCCAAAAATCTTTTCTGAGTAAGTGCCTACATTGTGCTGGCAACGTTTCCTAAAAATTTTTATAGTTTGAGTTGTGCCTTGATATGTCAATCAGTCAGAACAACACCTCTTATGTCCAGGGATCGAGTCCCAACAAGGAAAAACTTTTTTATTTGTGACTTTTTGCAAAAAAAATCTTTCTTCATTAAAATTTCTGCTTAACTTGAAAGGGGCAAAAATCATAAAAGGGTGCATAATTCATATACAGAGTGTTCAGAAATTTTAAAAATGTAAAATTGCTAAGTACCTTCAATTTTACAGATACAAAAAAAGTTGTTAGTAAGAAGTACGTCAAAATAACACATTATGGAACTCCATAAAATAATTAAACTTTCTTACTACTTTTTGCAACTGTGTTTTTATAAATTTACGTCCTTAAAACTTATGCTATATTGCATGTTTTAAAGTACAGAGACGCTCCATCTAAGAGTAGTTATTGTTCAGCGTTATGGTTTGCAAGAAAATGGTTCAAAATTGCTTGTAAAAGATAATTCAATAGAAAATGGTGAAATATATACGTTTGGCCAAGATAATAACGAACACTCCATTTTTATCAACCAATTGAATAGGCGAATTTTAAGAGGAGAGTACAATAGATTGTCCCCTTTCTGATTGAAATAACCAATACCAGACTCGATTTGAGATACACCAGTCCTTTTCGAAATAAAAAAAAAAGTAAGATGCAAATCGTAACATACATCATGGAAAGGCAAGGCAAAATGGCAATGGACAAGACCTGTACTCTCAATGAACGAAGTAATATGGACATTAAAAATCGCACCCGGATAGGACCAGTAAAAGTAGTGACAGCAAAATACTGGTTTCAACAAGCGATATGGAAGACACTTAAATCCAGCTCTGGATGGAAAATATTTGATAAAGAGGAAAAAGAAGAAGAAATATTAAAACACATGAGGAAATGTTGAAGAAAAAATAAAAGACAGCATATCAAGGATTTGAAATTGGAGCAGATTTTCTTAGAAAATTGCTACCCCCCTTTTTTACTAAAATAATTGACAAGTTACTATAATTATTAGACTCTTAATATAAGTACGAAAATTAACAGATTATTGCTCAACATGTGAATTAAAAAGTGTATTCCTTCAAAATACCGCCGTACGTCGCTTAAAATAAGTCGAATTAAAAATATTTCCTTACGTTTGTACGTGGGTGTGGGTGGGGAAGTACATGTTTTTTGTTTGGATTTCTGGCAGCGCACAAGTTTTTCACACTTGCTCCGATAGATAACTCAAAATCACAGCCAGTTTTATTCGAAAACCGAAAATAAACTGGATAGATGGAATAATTAATCTCTTTGAAAATACTTATTCCTTTTGTGTGTGTGTGTGTGTGTGGCGTTCGGATCCTCGTTTAAGACTTGATGCCTATCAAACACCTCTTTACGTTGTGCAACCAGTTTTTGTCTCGTCATTGCTCTGACCTATACCTGAAAATATATACATATTAAAAATGCTTTCTTCATCTTTCCGAGGGCGAGTCCACACGATAAGAAAAATTTGAGCGTGGGCGTATTACGCGCTTTTGTGTTAAAAATACCTCGTCTACACGGGACTTTTAGTTACGCGGTATAAGGGGAATGTTTTTTTTTGTCTTAACCTAACTCTTATCAGGATTTTTGCTTATATTTTATCTAAAAATTAAAATGAAGCAAAATAAAACATTAATTGTGGTAGTATTTTAATTTAGAAAAAAAAGTTACAAAATGTAAGGAGAATATTGATATATTCTGTAATAAAAAAAACAGGAAAGTCGTCGGTACTGGGTCCGGTCTGTATTTGAGGAAAACATTGGAGAAAGGCTTGGACATACTAATAATTTAATTCTACTATTGGTGAATTTGAAGAGCTCTTCGCTGTTGTTGGGCCAATAATTAGGAAACACGATATGGAAATGTGTATAGCTATACCTTTATTACTAGGTTGGACATTACATTGTGATAGTTAGCTGATGAAATCAGCACGTGAAAGCAACAGTGCGAATTCCGAGTCGGTAAACAGTGTTTCTGAAATTATTCAGGTTACTTGTGCGGTAATATGGGACTATTTAAAAGAAGTTATATTTTCAAAGTTTACCACTTCTACCTGGTAAAGAATTGCCAAGGAGTTCAAGGATGAAAATTTCAATATAACAGTGTAATTTTAACAATCGTTTTAATAATTACAATTGTTTGTAGTTTTTAGCAGAATACTTTACATATGATACTAACTGGATTTCTGTTATTAAATTTCCATCAATGTTAGTTTTTATTTTTTAATTGTTGATAATAGGTTTATATAAAGTTTGCGAAGGGTAGGATTACCAGACGACAAGAATTTTCCTGATATGTCTGAAACTTTAGCCTCCTGTTAGAGAAACAGGAAAAAATTGCAATTGTCAGTATTTTTTATTGAATTAAAAGAGGAAAATATAAGTAATAAAAAAATATTTATTAATCATTCTAGTAAGAAAAAATAAATTAATTAAATGTTAACAAAATGAGTGAATTGTTAACTTAGTATATTAATAAATTTAATTTCATACTTTTTATTGCTTGATATTTCTTTTGGCAGTTGCTGGTCTTTTATAACCATTTTATGACATTCTTCACATGATATGTTCTTTAAGTTAAACTGTGTCTAGAGTATAACCTTAACAAAATATATTGTTGTAAATCAACTATTACTGCAAATTATTAATTATTAAATTACTATATATAAATATTTTTAAGTTACTCTTATGGATTAATAGATAATTATAGTCTAATATTTAATACTCTCTTAAGAAGAAGTTATATCTTAAGTAAATTTATATTTTAATAGGCTCAAACAAAAGCATGCCTTAATCTCCGAAACTCTAAAACTTTACTTTTTACAGAGACCATTAGCTTTGTTCATATTGTCATCCTCCCATAAATACACACTTCTTCATTTCAGTAATCATGTAAATAAATAGTTATAAGCTATATTTGTTAGTACGCCGATGACTGTAAAATAATAATGATACAGAAATAGAATATAACTAGGACATGAACATAGAGACGAGGGGAACTAAAATTAAAAAACTACAATAGTGACATTAAATTAGAAAGTAAGAAGAAAAACTGTTGTTACCTCATGATTTAGTGTGCATTTTAATAAAATATTAGAAGTAATATTAGAAGATTCGTTTGAATTCATCGAAACCAGTGATAAACCAAAAGCAGAACCAGCAAAGTTATAACATCGGTGGCAGCGAAAAGCACAGCTTATAACGATATAGACAGCCTATTTCTCTCCTTAGTCCACTACGCTCCCATTAATGAGAACACTCGCTTGATATTCGCATTTGGAGTTTCGATTGCAAATATTTTGAAAATCTCACTGCCTTAACATGCCACATACAACATTTAGATAAAATGTCCAGATATTTACTGAAAAGTCAGGGAGATTGACAGGAAATCTCATTATTTGATCTGATAACCATAGCTAAGGGCATGTCTGTGGATTAGCGTCTCGATATCAGAGATTGTCGTTGAATAGAAATTGTATTATATAACAGCTGCATAATTATAATTGTCATAAAATTAATAAAAAAATGAACAAGAATTGTTTTTTTTTTGAGGACCAAGTAGTAATGATCTTCTGCAACAAGCATTTTTAATAAATTAAAACAATTTAACATAGTTCATAAATATTCATTATCTCAAAACTCACAAAATAAAAAAATGTAAATAAAACAACAAACTTCTGAAAAAAAAAACATAGGTTATGTTCATAGAAGATACTAAAAATAAACAGTTTCCGCCATATTTAAAGCAATTTTCTGAAAAGTTAAACATTTTTTTTGCGTAATGACCTTGGAAAAGGCGAATTTAGGCGGGAAATCTTCGGTCTTTGTCTTTTTTTTTTTAAATTTTACGAATCACTTCAAATTTGACATATGTCTTATTACGCCACGCTTACGCACAGATTTTTCTTATCGTGTGGACCCACTCTGGTACTAATGTAAATTAGTTCTTTTTATGGAAGTTGGAGGGGAAGGAGAATGTCGTATAATGAACGAATGAAACAGACCAAACCGTATTTGCACAGCAGGTCAATGAACGAACAGAGCCGGATTAACAAACCTTTTATTGATACCATCGTAGCCGAAAAGTGACACTGTGGGTAAACCTGTAGCATTTTTACAAATTGCTGTATACACACTAAAATTTTTTTAGTATACGCATAATCCAGAGGAATGATTTATTTTTTCATTGGATTGTTATTTTCGTAATTATTATTGATTGCGTCGTCATCAATCCATTCTGTAGCGAAAACGCTCCTTTACTGTGAAAGCAGCTTCATCGGAAGTAACGGGCAGGTGACACAATTAATTTACGCCAGTCTGAACATGAATTGCTGCACATATCGGAAATATTTCACGTCAATGGTAATCGTGGCTTTCCGTTGCCAGCCTCCGAGGACTTGAGAAGTGCTTTTTTGGTTCCTTCAGGGCCTTTTTTATTTATCTTTTTCCGTCATCCTTTTGAATAAGATGGTTATGCGAGTTGTATTTTGGCTACCACGTGGTCTATAGACGTTACGTTTCTCGGTAGACCACAGGTTCATACATATGTACAGGGTGAGTCAACGATTGGATGAAGTAGGTTTGTGCCTTTTCGGTGAAATTAACAAAGAAACTATATTTATTGTTTGATACAGTTTATTTTTACGCAGATTTTAAAAATATTTAGGACTCTACAGGGTGAGCCAAAAAACTAGGACAGCATAAAGTTGTATTTTTTTAAATGGAACACCCTATATACGAATCGTATTTTCGATTTAGCTTATAATTTTAAATCTTTTTTATTAAGGGTTTACTATAACAAAACTTTATAGTTTCTGAGATAATTAAGTTTAAAGAAAAAAGTCACATTTTCAAGCATCAATTCAATCCTAAATAACGTTTTCAATTTTGTGACAAATATATTCAAATTTGGAATTTAGCAAGGCCAAGGACAAGTTAACATAATTTTTACCTAATATTTGCAATAAAAGCTACAGGGTGTTGAACACATCGGCTCAAATTTGAACAAGTTCAAATGAATAAATATATATTTTTTTAAAATGGTACACCCTGTATATTTTCATGTTATTTAATAGAGTAATAAAAACCCTAAAAGTTTTGTTCAATATATCCTATACCTATTTATAATAGTTTTTGAGATATTTCAGTTTTTCGTATTTTCCATACTTTTTTACAGAAATAGTCTTCATTATCATAGTAGCCATGTAAAATAATAAAAAGAAACTACATAAACAAACAGAATGTGGTTAAATATGATGAAATACATTATTCGTTATATTACAACGGCAATAGTTTAATTAAACATAATGTGAAAAAATTAACACAACAATAACGACAAGGCAAATACATATTTACTTTTATACTAAATTGAAACAAAAAAAATTACCTATTAAATACTGAGATTAATTATTTCTTTTTAATAAGTGTTCGAATAAACGACCCTCTTGTGCAATGCACAAATTTAGTCTTTTTTGCAGATTTTCTCGGACCCTAGACAAAATTAGTGGCGTCATATCTTCCACTGTTGTTGGTGAATTAACATATACCTTATTTTTAATATAACCCCATAGGAAGAAATCTAATGGGGTGATGTCGCAAGACCTTGGTGGCCACTCAATGAAACCCCCACGTCCAATCCATTTTTGCGGATATCGTTGGTCCAAAAACGCACGAACTTCACGATGGTAATGCGGAGGCGCACCATCGTGCTGGAACCACATACTGTCGAGCTCATCCCTATCGAGACCTTGAAGCAGTTGGGGTAGTTCTTCTTGTAGAAAGTTCAGGTAACTATGGCCATTTAGTGGTTCATTAAAAAAGTGGGGTCCAATAATTCGATTATGATGAATACCACACCAAACATTTAATGACCAGTGGTTTTGATGTTGCACCTCTCTAATCCAAAATGGGTTTTCTGTGGCATAATAATGCATGTTGCGTCTATTTACGGCACCGTTATTTCTAAAAGTAGCTTCATCACTAAACATTACCTTGCATAATAAATTTGGATTTAATTGAATCTCCGCATTTATTGTACGACAAAAGTTTACACGACTTTCAAAATCCTGTCCATGCAATTCTTGGTGTAATTCTATGTGATATGGATGATACCTATATTTCTTGGTAGTACGATTAGCGGTGGATTGTGATGTTTCACATAATGCTGCTAACTGACGGCTACCAATATAAGGATTTTCCTGAACATTTAACAATACTTGTAGTTCTTTTTCTTCATTAGTTACTGGTTTGTTGACCACTTTACGTTTTGGATAATCAACAGTACCAGAAGAATCAAATCTTTGCATTAAGTTTTGAAAAGTATGGGTATTAGGCTGGCGTCGATCAGGATACTTCATTTTGCAAATTCTTTGAGCAAGAAGGCAATTTTTTTGAGCCTCTCCTATTGTATAAATCATATCTATTAACTCATTCTTTGGAAAATTCATTTTACAATATAAGATGAATGCAAAAAAAACCAAACTACACTACATAAAAACCAAAAGAAGCGATTGCGGTTATAAATTTGACACACAGAAAAATGTTCTTTTACATTGTTTTTGCCATGGCTACTATGATAATGAAGACTATTTCTGTAAAAAAGTATGGAAAATAAGAAAAACTGAAATATCTCAAAAACTATTATAAATAGGTATAGGATATATTGAATAAAACTTTTAGGGTTTTTATTACTCTATTAAATAACATGAAAATATACAGGGTGTACCATTTAAAAAAAAAGATATTTATTCATTTAAACTTGTTCAAATTTGAGCCGATGTGTTCAACACCCTGTAGCTTTTATTGCAAATATTAGGTAAAAATTATGTTAACTTGTTCTTGGCCTTGCTAAATTCCAAATTTGAATATATTTGTCACAAAATTGAAAACGTTATTTCGGATTGAATTGATGCTTGAAAATGTGACTTTTTTTTTTAAACTTAATTATCTCAGAAACTATAAAGTTTTGTTATAGTAAACCCTTAATAAAAAAGATTTAAAATTATAAGCTAAATCGAAAATACGATTCGTATATAGGGTGTTCTATTTAAAAAAAATACAACTTTATGCTGTCCTAGTTTTTTGGCTCACCCTGTAGAGTCCTAAATATTTTTAAAATCTGCGTAAAAATTAACTGTATCAAACAATAAATATAGTTTCTTTGTTAATTTCACCAAAAAGGCACAAACCTACTTCATCCAATCGTTGACTCACCCTGTACATATAAAGTCACTTAAAATTCGGAAAAAGTGAAAAAATGTCATATTTTGCGTCTCTACAAGACAATATGTGTATCTAATTCTTTTATATATGGATATTACGACAACTTTTTAATAGGAAATAATTAATTCCAGAGATCGTGCCATGGAATTGCATGAATGATGCATAGTTATTAACAAAAAGGGCAAAAAGTTTGCACAGATGTCTTGTATTAACAGTAATCACAATAAACAGAGAGTTTTAATATGATTTTTAGTGCACTAACCGCAAAACCAAGAGAAATCGAAATAGCTATGAAATTCAAAGACAGAATAATCTACTCTGGTTCTGTTCTTGCTGTGTTGTCAACTTTCACGCAAAATTTACTATTAAATATCTTCTAATGTCACAGAAATTTTTTTAAATTCTCCAACTTCTTTGACTGCAGTGATGCATTTCCATTAGGTTAACGTCATTTTGGAACGTGTGTTATTGTGTTAATGATTATGCTTTTGATAAACAGTCTTCTTACTAAGAAGCTCATTTTTTATTAATTAAAAACGTGAAAAATCTGTAGCTTGGAAAATACATCGCTATCGATAGCGCAGAGGCATAAAAATAATAAAGCTGAAAATAATAATAAATTGATTACGGCATATCCCATTAAAATACTTACTTTTCCCATCTCGCATCATCAGATTCGTGGGTCAAATATCGAACACCCATTTGGTTTTCTAAGGTTCTTAAATCACACCATGTTTGGTAATCCTAAAAATTAAAAGCGATTTTCACTAAATATATATATATATATATATATATATATATATATATATATATATATATATATATATATATATATATATATATATATATATATGAGTTTGTGTTTATCCGGGAATACATCCGTTCGTTAGCTATTTCCATAGTTGGAATTTGCAGACGTTTCGCCAAAGTCTCATTTGGCATCTTCAAGTGCTCGTGTCCGTAGTTGACGATGAACTGAGAGATTGTCTGTTGCGTGCGTGGTTTTGTCTTGTTCGTAGGCTGTATCTATTGGTCGAAGTGTTTGTTTTTGGCTCCGCCCCCTGTCTTGTTTGTGACGCTGGTCTTAGTTGTGGCTGTGCCGTTGAAGTGGTTATATCTCGGCGGATGAGATTTTTCCAAGTAGATGGTAGGTTTTGGGCATCATCTCTCTTGTTTAAACTGCCTTGCTTCTCTATTTCTATTGCTTCTCGCGTTGTTCTGGTTCTGAAGTTTGTTTCGTTTGCTATTTGTTTGACGTTTTCAAAGTCGATTTTATGGCCGGTTTCTAGCTTATGTTGAAAAAGTGCAGATGTTGTTTGTTTGTTTTTGATGCTGAGTTTATGTTCTTCTATTCTGGCAGATATTCTTCGGTTGGTTTGTCCAATGTATGTTTTTTCACAAGTGCCACATGGAATGCTATAAACTCCTTGATTTTCTAAAGGAATTTTGTCTTTTGGGTTTCTTAAACTTGCTCCTATTGTTTTGTGTGGTTTATATGTAGCCGTGATATTGTGTTTTCTGAGAATTCTTCCGATTCTGTCTGTTGTTCCTTTTATATATGGTAGTGTGGCTATCGATCTGAAATCCATATATAAAAGGAACAACAGACAGAATCGGAAGAATTCTCAGAAAACACAATATCACGGCTACATATAAACCACACAAAACAATAGGAGCAAGTTTAAGAAACCCAAAAGACAAAATTCCTTTAGAAAATCAAGGAGTTTATAGCATTCCATGTGGCACTTGTGAAAAAACATACATTGGACAAACCAACCGAAGAATATCTGCCAGAATAGAAGAACATAAACTCAGCATCAAAAACAAACAAACAACATCTGCACTTTTTCAACATAAGCTAGAAACCGGCCATAAAATCGACTTTGAAAACGTCAAACAAATAGCAAACGAAACAAACTTCAGAACCAGAACAACGCGAGAAGCAATAGAAATAGAGAAGCAAGGCAGTTTAAACAAGAGAGATGATGCCCAAAACCTACCATCTACTTGGAAAAATCTCATCCGCCGAGATATAACCACTTCAACGGCACAGCCACAACTAAGACCAGCGTCACAAACAAGACAGGGGGCGGAGCCAAAAACAAACACTTCGACCAATAGATACAGCCTACGAACAAGACAAAACCACGCACGCAACAGACAATCTCTCAGTTCATCGTCAACTACGGACACGAGCACTTGAAGATGCCAAATGAGACTTTGGCGAAACGTCTGCAAATTCCAACTATGGAAATAGCTAACGAACGGATGTATTTCCGGATAAACACAAACTCATATTTCTCCATCCGTGAAACACTAAAAACTAACATATATATATATATATATATATATATATATATATATATATATATATATATATATATATATATATATAACTACCAAGTAGTCTCTAGTGGAATGACGTTAACAGGCCCAAAATGATTCCCTAACCATCTTCAAAGCAGACATACTCGCCATACACATGCAATGAGGTCGTTAAGTCTGTACTAAATTAAAAAAACGCTGGGTTTTTTGAAAAATTGCTCGAACACGTCGACGTAGTTTTTTTGGTACGAACTCGATAGAAGCCGTGCTATAATCAACTTTAATTTTTTAAAATACTGACACATCCTCCTCCAATTTTTTGTACACTTTAAGACTCCCTGCAACATTCCGAATATTTTTTTCTATTACATGTCCTATATCTAAATGTAATTGTTTTCGATTTATTGACAGAACCGGAAATGAAATACAATAATTATTTGCCAGCATCACGGATTCAATGATATACTTCTTTGTTATATTTTGTCAAATTGTCACTGAATTAATTGTAACTGAAAATGAATTTATTGAGGCTTTTTTTATACTCCCGGGTCCGTCCTAAAGCCGGACGCACTGCGGCCAAAGTAGGCCTATTGTGCTCACCCTAGACATTACAGCCACTCTGTCAACCTAGCCCCCTAGCTCAATCTGTACAGTCCTGCTAAGTAGTGAGTGAGTACTTCTCCCGGTTCCAGACTTACTGACCCGAATGTTTGTTGTCTAAATCTCTCCAGTGACTCACAGTCACATATGATATGCTTCACCGTTTCCTCGGCTTGTCCACATAGTCTGCAGCCGAGGTTTCCGTTATATAGATTCATTCTATTCAGATGTACTTTGACGACCATGTGTCCCGTCATTATACCCGTAATATTCCTTAATTGGTTCCTACTTATTTGGAGTAATTTCCTTGCCAGTTTCGGGTCAGGATTCCCAATAAATAGCTTGCTGTGGTTTAAACCCTGTCTGGTCATCCAGTGGTTTTTATGCTCTCTTTTGATCTATTCTTTGAATGCTTCTCGGGCCGCGCACCGCGGCACCCCAAAGGCCGGTTCTGGACCGATGTATTGTGATGCTGATCCTGCTCTAGCTAGCTCGTCAGCTTTTTTATTTCCATGTATGCCTTCGTGTCCTGGTACCCACTTTAACATAACTGTGTCGTCTTTTGTCAGAATTTCTAGCTCACTCTGACATTCCCAAACCAGCCTCGATGATACCTTTTGGCCCTTGAGGGCTTTTAGGGCTACTTCGCTGTCAGAGTAAATGTGGATTTGCTTTCCTTTGTAAGCTCTCCTGTTTATCTCGTTTGCGCACCGTAAGATTGCGTATATTTCTGCCTGGAATACTGTTGGATATTTCCCAAGGGGAAGGGTTAGTTCCTCGGTTGTAACCCATATATCCCAGCTCAAGTACCCTCACTAGTTTTTGAACCGTCAGTGTACCAGATACTTGCACTCGAGAATGTTTCTGGTTTTTCTCTTTTACTTGCCATTCGATCCTCTATTGTGACTTCAAACGGTATATTATAACGGTAGCTCGAGTTCATATGGTCTGTGTTCATTTCCAACTCGGGGCTCCTGATTTTTTTACATATGTTTTTGTGTCCTGACAACGTCCTTTGTGATTTTACTGTTGAGTGATTTAGTCGGTGGAGTCCTATTCTCGCCTCTGCCTGAATCACTATGTGTAGCGGAGGTAGATCCAGAATGCACTCCATTGCCGAAGTGGGAGTTGATTTCATGGCCCCAGTAATACACAAACAGGCGACCCTTTATAATCCGCTCAGCTTTGTCATGGTTGTTCTCTGCATTACCCTGGGCCACCAGGCCAAGGCTGCGTAAGTGATGGCTGGTCTCACAACACTGGTGTATAACCAATGTACTATTTTCGGTGAGAGACCCCATGTTTTCCCACATAATCTTCTAACAGTCATAAGAGTTGTTTCCGATTTTCTTGTTATGTTTTCCACTTATTGAGGCTTAGAAGATAAAAACTCTTATGATGATAGGATATTGGGATAAGGTAAAAACCCAAGAAGAAGTGTGTCAGTTATTTAAAAAAAAACATCGTAATCTTCCGCCAATTTCACAAGGGGACCTATCGAGTGGCCGCCGGGGTCTCAAGACTTAAACCCTCTTGACTTCTTTTTGTGCAGTTACGTTAATCCAGACTAAGTCAACTGACATAGAACATTAAAAGAACCGAATTATTTAATAAATTCGGTTATTTACTACAGAAGTAGCTATAAATATTCAGAATGAATTTATAAATCACATAGGTTATTATAAATATACCAATTTTCCACAAACTTTAAGAAATTCTTTCTAAATCCCAGTTTAACCCACATACGTCGTTTTTGTTTTTTAACAATAAACACTATAGTATTAATAGCACTTACACGAGCAAAAATATGTGCATTTTCCATTTTAGATTTTTTTTTTGACATAAAAATTTAAAATATTTGACAAATATGTTTTCTAGTGTATTGGTCTAAATTTAAAATATAACGAAATGATATATCGGACCAAGAATGGGTAAAAGGAAGAATTTAACCCGGATAGTAGGCGGAAAAACCGACATTTCTCTGGAAAAAAGGTAATAGTAAATTCAACATCAACAGAAATAAATACAACCACCTACAGTCTAGTAAATGTCAAACAAAACAACATAAATAAAGGTCCAACAGTGATAATCAAATGTGACATAAACTCGTACTTTGTACTGTGAGAATGTAGCGAAAATTCAGGAAGATAAAACAACCGAGCTGGGAAAGAAATTCACAAAGAAGTAAAATTAGGGAGATTTGCAGTAAAAGGGGCCGTCCGTAAATCTCTTAACGATCACGTAAAGGGGGAGAGGGGGTCGTGAAACCAATCACTAATAAATGATCTGTAATAAATTGAAAGTGAGATTTCTCGAACGCAACCAAAATTAATCTTATTAATAAAATTAATTATTTTTATAACTTTTAATAATTTTAATTTAAAATCTTTATTTTTAAAACATAATTACAGCGAAATAATAATGTCTCAGGGATAAGACATCTACAGTCAACAAGCCGTTAGAATGCATCAACGCATTCACATCGTATTAAATTGAACTCAACGCAAGACACCAAATTTAAAATTGAGGTATTACGAAAATTGCAGGGGAGGGGGGAGGGGGTAAAAATTTCTGTTTCATCATGTGAGAGGGAGGGTCCAAAAATTCCGAAAAACCCATCATGAGATTTATAAACGACCCCGAATCAAAAATGCAACTAACCAATAAATGGTACATAAAAAAGGAGACCGATCAGTATGTAAAAATTACAGGGGAATTATGTTACTAAACGTTGCCTACAAGGTGCTATCCAACATACTAAGAACCAGAATATCCCCTTACGCAGAAGAAAACCTCGGGGACTACCAATGTGGCTTCCGACCAAGAAGATCAACTGTTGACCAAATATTTACTATTAGGCAGCTTCTGGAAAAGAGTTGGGAATTTAACAAAGATGTACACCAGCTGTTCGTTGATTTCCGCCAAGCATATGATAGCATTGTAAGAGATAGTGTATAGATCGCCATGGAAAAGGTAGGCGTGCCAAAGAAGATTATTAATCTGACTAAAATATGTATAGAGAATGCAAGGGCGAAAGTCAGAATCGGTAAGCACACTACGGACATATTCTCTATTGCCAGTGGTTTAAAACAAGGCGATGGCTTATCGCCATTACTCTTCAACATAGTGTTAGATATGGCCATCAAAGAGGCTAACATAAAACTGGAAGTATTCTCAAACCAGGGCCCCGGAATGATCCTAGCATATGCAGACGACATCGATACCGTAGGAAATAGCACAACTAAAACAAAGGAAATGTTTATCAGAATGGAAAGGGAAACAAAAAAAGTAGGACTCAACATCAACGAAGAGAAGACCAAATACATGCACGTAAACCGAAGAGCAGGTAGGGATAGAATAGGACAGAATATAACTATGGACACATACAATTTTGAATGTGTGAAAGAATTCCAATATCTAGGGGCCAATATAACACACGACAATGATGTGAGCAGTGAAATACGCACACGAATACAAAAAGGTTTTAAGTGCTTTTATGCATTGCAGGAGATACTAAAATCAAAGCTGCTGTCCAGATCAGCCAAAGTCCGTATATATAGAACAGTTATTAGACCGGTAATAACATATGGCTCAGAAACCTGGACCATCACAAAACAGAACGAATTGTTATTAAGACGTTTCGAACGCAAGATATTAAGAAAAATATATGGGCCTAGAGTAGATGAAACAACGGGACAATACCGCATCCGAACAAATGAAGAATTAAAGAGCTTGTATGATCAGCCAGGCATCATTAACGAAATAAAAGCCCAAAGACTTAGGTGGGCAGGACATGTTCATAGGGCCCATGACGAACGTCTCATCAAACGAATATGGGAAGAGAACCCGACCGGAAAGAGACCCTTAGGTAGGCCCAGACTAAGATGGAGGGATAACATCACAAAAGATTTAAATGTACTGGGAGTACGAGATTGGAGTGACGACATGGTGGACCGAAGCAAGTGGAGGCAGGTCGTGGATGCAGCGAGGACCCACGAAGGGTGGTAAAGCTACAGAGAGAGAGAGAGAGAGAATAAATGGTATGTTTTTATACGGAGAATTTATGAGTGATACTTAAAGAAAAGGATATTGTGATTGACCATAATGTGAATATTTGTAAAAATAAGGTAAAATTAACAGAATTAGCCATTAAGTAAACTTAAATTGATATTTGAACCGTGACACGACCCTATATAATTTAATGTATTGTAAAAAAGTCGTACCAAAAAAACAGTCTACCAACCAGAAGCGACTTTTAAATAATGACTTTACGCCTTCATGGTATATGTATGCCATCAAGGATGTCATGCGCAAACATTCATAATCCATCGTAGATGAACTACTTCAGCTCCATAAAAGGAACCTTATACTGGTCAGTTTCTCTCATGGGACATCGTACTTTGAAATACCATCTTAAAGAAATGGGAAAAACTCTAATTTCAGCTCTTTCTGCGACACAGCAGCAGAAACAATTGAGTATCATTATGCAGCATTTTTTAGCAAAAAATTTCTTGAAGGTGTCACTTTAACCCTCGATGAAATAAGGAAACTACACCCAGGAAACTAACAGCATTAGCGAAAAGTTTTGGTATTTCGGGGTTTTTATTTGTTTAGGATCATGTAGAAAAGTGTTTTAGGGAACCTGTAGCTGAAACGACCTGCTATAATCTATATTCTACCGAGCTACAACATTAAAACAGCTTAACAGAGTAACTAAGCAAGTAGCAACATACCTGCAGCCAAATGTGTTGCAGGGACTTGTCCACAGTATATCTCTTCCTTTGTTTAACTTGTAATAGGTTGTTTATTAAGTCTATTGCTAAAATAAAAAAAAAAATACGGTAAAAAATATACAATAACAATCATCTATGAGAGTTCTCCTTTATTTTTAAATAGAGGACTTTCCCAGTATCCTTCGTGGAAGCTACAAATTGAGATTAAAGATTTATTCATCGCAAGAGAAAAACCTACCGTCTGAAGAAATTTCCTTCCAAGGATTCGGCGGATACATGAACGCAGCATTCTGAATCTGTTCATTGATGTCTTCGTCCTCGTTGAAGGGAAACGTACCGCTCAGACTCACGTAAACTATAACGCCTACACTCCACATGTCCAATGATCGGTTGTATCCCTTATTTCTGAGTACTTCGGGTGCTAAAATATATAACTAGTTTTTAGATTTAACGAATAAGCTAGACACCCAGCGGGGTTCCCCACAAATCGTCTCCCCCAACTATAAAAACTTCATACCTTACCTAAATACGCAGGAGTACCAACGACGGATCTCCTAAAGGACTTCTCGCCGATGATCCGAGCAAATCCGAAGTCGCACAGCTTAACTTGGGGATATTCGGCATCGGAATTGAGTAGTACGTTTTCAGGTTTCAAATCACAGTGCACTATATTTTTACTATGTAGATGCTTTAAGGCAATTAGAATCTAAAAAATAATATAATGAGCTTTGACAAGGGCAAATCTAGAAACATTTTGGGGGGAGCCATAACAATTTTTCAAGGAGCTTGAATGTCTGTGTGTGTCTATGTCTAACTAGGAAGTCATGAATCTACGAAAGAAATAATAATTAACCATTTATCTATGTTAAAAGAAGAGAAGGGGTCTGCAAGTGCATTTTGGAATATTGTCAACAGGGTGCTCTAGTGAAAAGCTTATTGTTACCTCGAAGAATATTATACTGACGATCTGTGACCTATAATATTGTGTTTTATTTAATTTATATATATATATATATATATATATATATATATATATATATATATATAAATATATATATATATAAATATATAAATATATATATATATATATATATATATATATATATATATATATATATATATATATATATATATATATATATATCAATCCGTTCGTCAGTAGAAATATCTTCAAGACGTTTTGCCAACATCTCAGCTGGCATTTTCAAGTGATGCTTCCTCGACGGCTGCTCGACTTAGAGATTCTAAGTGTGGATTAATTCTAGGTGGTCATTTTCTGGTACTTGCAAAAATCAGGCTAAGAATTAAAAATACAAGAAAAACACAACAAATAACTGATAGCATACGATGGGAAACTAATAAATTAAAAAACGAAGAAACACGGAAAAAGTACCAGGCGGAAATACAAAACAGACTGCTACAAAATAGAACGGATAACGACAGTGTAGAAACAAGATGGGACACTTTAAAATTGATTATTGAGTCAGCCACAGAAAAACAACTGGGAAAAAGAAGAAAAGCAGAGAAAAAGAATTGGTATGACAAAGACTGTGAGGATGCAGTAAACAGAAGGAATGAAAGAAGAATAAAAATGCTAGAGCTTCCCAATAATGAAAACATCGAATCATTCAAAAGAAGCAGAAATGAAGCAAGGAAATTAATTAGACAAAAGAAAAGAGCAGCCCAAAGAGAAACGCTGGAACGGGTGGAAGAAAACGCGTTTGGAAATAGCAGAAGGTTTTTCAGTGAACTAGCCAGTATGAGAAATGGGTACAGACCTACACCCGGTAGCATCATAAGAAAAGAAAATAACAACGAACTAGTAACAGATGCAACTGAAATACTAAAAATATGGCAAGAATACTTCAACAAGCTGCTGAATACAATCAGGGGGAAATAACGCGCATAACCTACCAAACAGCAGAAATCCAAGATAATGAACCCTCTATACAGGAAACTATAGACGCCATTAACCGGCTCAAAAATAATAAAGCACCTGGTTGCGATAATTTGCCGGCAGAACTATTGAAAAATGGGGGAACACATCTCCATAAAGAAATACACAAATTAATAGTAGATATATGGAACACTGGAATAATACCTGAAGAGTGGAAGAAAGGTATAATTGTCCCCATCCACAAGAAAGGGGATCGATTAAATTGTTCAAACTATAGAGGGATAACACTATTAAACTCAGCGTACAAAATATTATCTGATATATTATTGAAGCGAATATCACCCTATGCTGAAGAGAACATCGGTGACTACCAATGCGGCTTTAGGCCTAACAGATCCACGGTGGACCAAATATTCACAATACGCCAACTCCTGGAAAAAAGCTGGGAATTCAACAGAGATGTACACCAATTATTCATCGACTTCAAAAAGGCCTATGACACCATAATACGAGAGAGTATTTGGATTGCCATGGAAAGCATGGGGATACCAAAAAAACTTATTAGTCTAACGAAACTATGTGTCAACAATACCGAATTATGTGTAAAAATAGGAAACCAAGTCTCTAGCAATTTCACAGTTCGAAGTGGTCTGAAGCAGGGAGACGGATTATCTCCACTTCTGTTCAATATCGTACTCGACATGGTAATCAAGAAAGCGAACATTAATACCGAAATATTCACAAATCAGGGACCACAAATGTTGCTAGCCTTTGCAGATGATATTGACACAATAGGACAAAATACTGTAAGAGTCAAGGAAAGTTTCCTACAAATCGAAAAGGAGAGTCAGAAAGTGGGCCTTAAAATTAATGAAGATAAGACCAAATATATGCATGTAGCACGCAATCTCCGCAGAGATAGAATCAGACAAAACGTAACAATGGAGGACTATAACTTCGAGAATGTCCAAAAATTCAAATATTTGGGAACTGTCATAACATCGGATAACGACATGACAGAAGAAATAAAAGCCAGAATACAGAGTGGTAATAGATGCTTCTTTTCTCTGCAAACGCTGATAAAATCAAAAATCCTGTCAAGGTCCTCAAAGATAAAAATCTACCAAACAATAATAAGACCAGTGGTATGCTACGGGTGTGAGACATGGACCCTCACAAGGCATAACGAACTTCTGCTTAAATGTTTTGAGCGAAAGATGCTAAGGAGAATATTTGGTCCTGTACAAGACCCAATTACGGGACAATACCGCATAAGAAGTAATGCTGAACTAGAGATGTTGTACCATAGCCCAAATATAATAAAAACAATAAAATCCCAGCGACTGAGATGGGCAGGACACGTCCAGAGATCCCCTGACAACCGACTAATTAACATGGTATGGAATCAAAACCCAACAGGAACTAGACCCCTTGGACGACCAAAATTAAGGTGGAGAGATAATATAGCCAAAGACCTACAAACTATGAGTGTCGACAACTGGAGAGAAGCCATGATGGACAGAGACCAGTGGAGGCAAATCGTTTCTGCAGCAAAAACCCACGTAGGGTTGTAGCGCTACTAGATAGATAGATAGGTTATACACACTCCTCTAAGACCCATTGCATGGCATCACCGTTTTATAAATTATTAAAATATCTAAATAATTGCCTCTCTAAAATTACATGTAAAATAACTATTATATAAAAGATTCCTTTAGTTTTGGAGAATTTATTAAGACAATAGAAATACCTAGTAACATTAAGCTTATTTCTCTGGATGTCTTGTCTCTATATACAAATATCCCTAATGAACTTTTAAATAATATAATCAAAGAAAAATGGAATCTATTAAAATAACATAATACCTTGAGTGAGGATATTTTTATAGAATGCATCAATTTATGCTTAACTAACAACTATTTTCAACTCAAAGATCAGATCGAGCAATTTCCTCGATTTGACATTAATTGGAAATGGAAAAATAGCGAGAAACTTAAAACTAAATGTTACACAAAAAACACCTGGTCAAGACATTATCTTAATAATAAGTCACACCACCCTACATCTAAAAAAAAATAGTGTAATAACAGGATTAACAGATAGAGTACTAAGCTTGATCTCACCAGAATATCGGCCAGGAGCATTCATTGAAAAAAGTGAGGAAAATACTCAAAAAAAAAAAATTTTTAGATGAACAGATAAGTTAAATAATTAAACAACGTACTTATAGATTCTACAACACCACAACCGTCCGGACAACTAATAATTTTACAAAATATATCGTAATGCCATACGTTTAAAAATTATCTGAAAATATCAAATAAATTTTGAAAAAACATAATATTATTGTGCCATGTTGTAAAACGAACATCTTATCGACATTTTCCGACCCGAATTAGCTTCAAATATGTTTCGACTTATGGTAAGTACCGGGTGAGTCAACGATTGGATGAAGTAAGTTTGTGCCTATACTATATTTATTGTTTGATACAGTTTATTCATACGCAGATTTTAAAAATATTTAGGACTTTACAGGGTGAGCCAAAAAACTAGGACAGCATAAAGTTGTATTTTTTTAAATAGAACACCCTATATACGAATCGTATTTTCCATTTAGCTTATAATTTTAAATCTTTTTTATTAAGGGTTTACTATAACAAAACTTTATAGTTTCTGAGATAATTAAGTTTAAAGAAAAAAAGTCACATTTTCAAGCATCAATTCAATCCTAAATAACGTTTTCAATTTTGTGACAAATATATTCAAATTTGCAATTTAGCAAGGCCAAGGACAAGTTAACATAATTTTTACCTAATATTTGCAATAAAAGCTACAGGGTGTTGAACACATCGGCTCAAATTTGAACAAGTTTAAATGAATAAATATCTTTTTTTTTTAAATGGTACACTCTGTATATTTTCATGTTATTTAATAGATTAATAAAAACCCTAAAAGTTTTGTTCAATATATCCTATACCTATTGATAATAGTTTTTGAGATATTTCAGTTTTTCTTATTTTCCATACTTTTTTACAGAAATAGTCTTTATTATCATAGTAGCCATGTAAAATAATAAAAAGAAACTACAGAAACAAACAGAATGTGGTTAAATATGATGAAATACATTATTCGTTATATTACAACGGCAATAGTTTAAACATAATGTGAAAAAATTAACACAACAATAACGACAAGGCAAATACATATTTACTTTTATACTAAAATGAAACAAAAAAATTACCTATTAAATACTGAGATTAATTATTTCTTTTTAATAAGTGTTCGAATAAACGACCCTCTTGTGCAATGCACAAATTTAGTCTTTTTTGCAGATTTTCTCGGACCCTGGACCAAATTAGTGGCGTTATTGTTCTACAGGTATCCCTAATCCTGTTTCGCGTATCTTCCACTGTTGTTGGTGGATTAACATACACCTTATTTTTAATATAACCCCATAGGAAGAAATCTAATGGGGTGATGTCGCAAGACCTTGGTGAAACCCCCACGTTCAATCCATTTTTGCGGATATCGTTGGTCCAAAAACGCACGAACTTCACGATGGTAATGCGGAGGCGCACCATCGTGCTGGAACCACATATTGTCGAGCTCATCCCTATCGAGACCTTGAAGCAGTTGGGGTAGTTCTTCTTGTAGAAAGTTCAGGTAACTATGGCCATTTAGTGGTTCATTAAAAAAGTGGGGTCCAATAATTCGATTATGATGAATACCACACCAAACATTTAATGACCAGTGGTTTTGATGTTGCACCTCTCTAATCCAAAATGGGTTTTATGTGGCATAATAATGCATGTTGCGTCTATTTACGGCACCGTTACTTCTAAAAGTAGCTTCATCACTAAACATTACCTTGCATAATAAATTTGGATTTAATTGAATCTCCGTATTTATTGTACGACAAAAGTTTACACGACTTTCAAAATCCTGTCCATGCAATTCTTGGTGTAATTCTATGTGATATGGATGATACCTATATTTCTTGGTAGTACGATTAGCGGTGGATTGTGATGTTTCACATAATGCTGCTAACTGACGGCTACCAATATAAGAATTTTCCTGAACATTTAACAATACCTGTAGTTCTTTTTCTTCATTAGTTACTGGTTTGTTGACCACTTTACGTTTTGGATAATCAACAGTACCAGAAGAATCAAATCTTTGCATTAAGTTTTGAAAAGTATGGGTATTAGGCTGGCGTCGATCAGGATACTTCACTTTGTAAATTCTTTGAGCAAGAAGGCAATTTTTTTGAGCCTCTCCTATTGTATAAATCATATCTATTAACTCATTCTTTGGAAAATTCATTTTACAATATAAGATGAATGCAAAAAAAAACCAAACTACACTACATAAAAACCAAAAGAAGCGATTGCAGTTATAAATTTGACACACAGAAAAATATTGTTTTACATTGTTTTTGCCATGGCTACTATGATAATGAAGACTATTTCTGTAAAAAAGTATGGAAAATTATAAAAACTGAAATATCTCAAAAACTATTATAAATAGGTACAGGATATATTGAACAAAACTTTTAGGATTTTTATTACTCTATTAAATAACATGAAAATATACAGGGTGTACCATTAAAAAAAAAAGATATTTATTCATTTAAACTTGTTCAAATTTGAGCCGATGTGTTCAACACCCTGTAGCTTTTATTGCAAATATTAGGTAGAAATTATGTTAACTTGTCCTTGGCCTTGCTAAATTCCAAATTTGAATATATTTGTCACAAAATTGAAAACGTTATTTAGGATTGAATTGATGCTTGAAAATGTGACTTTTTTTCTTTAAACTTAATTATCTCAGAAACTATAACGTTTTGTTATAGTAAACCCTTAATAAAAAAGATTAAAAATTATAAGCTAAATAGAAAATACGATTCGTATATAGGGTGTTCTATTTAAAAAAATACAACTTTATGCTGTCCTAGTTTTTTGGCTCACCCTAAATATTTTTAAAATCTGCGTAAAAATAAACTGTATCAAACAATAAATATAGTTTCTTTGTTAATTTCACCGAAAAGGCACAAACCTACTTCATTCAATCGTTGACTCACCCTGTACATTTAAGTTTATAAAGATGTAAAAGTGTGATTTCAATTATATAGATTTAGTGTAATTTATCGTTAATGACGTTAATTAATTTTAATATTTTCAAATAATGTTCGACTGAAGTATTTCCCTATTTGTAGGTTTGTTTGTAAACACTACTTAATTTAAAAATAAATAAAAAAAATATCCTGGAGCCACAAAATCAGTTGTAACACCCGAAATCATTCGATAAAATCCACGATTTGGTTTTAGCCAACAGACGCGTGAAAGTGTGCGGGTTCGCAGAGGCCAGAGGTATCTTAAATGAGCGAGTTCACTTCATTTTACACGCGTCTACTCACCCCAAAGCAAAAACGAGTTCGCATGTGAACATATTTGCCAACAATTTGCAAGAGTTTATGCGTCGTTTTATGGCAATGGACAAAATCTAGAAATATCACTATATATCGGAGACGAAACAGCAATCAAGACAATGGATCGCACATGGCAAACCGGCTTCGTAAAAGACAAAAGGAGTTTCATCCGCTGGATGGTGTCAGTTGTTTTGGGACTACCTCAAAAACCATTACCGGAAAATACTATGCATCACTTCCAGTCGTGTCGCCGAAGAAAAATTGGCAGAGCTGCGATTTGAATTGCTTCCGCATCCTGTCTACTCACCAGATTTAGTTCCCTCGGACCACCATCTATAGAGTTAAATGAAGAGATCATACAAAGTAGAGTTTGTTGAAAGCCTAGAAGAATTTTATTTCCGGGAAGAAAAGGCGATGCTCCAACGTTGGGTCACACCATCTTCATACCTTAGACAAATATTAACCATCAAGCTTAGATTATTGGAGCCTAGCCGGCAACCCTGCTGAACTGAGAGTAGTTCAAGAGAAAAAGAGAGAATAACTTGTAACAAACAGCTAATTACCTATTACCTATTCTCTTTCTACCTGAAAAAATAAGTGTTGTGATAATAATAGCCAATCACGTACGGTTAGAGAGAAATAGCTCTATCTCTTTATCTTGAACTACTCACAGTTCCATCCATTTGCCTGCTAGCTAGCTCCAGGTAAGCATCAGCTCAATGATATAAACAAAAAAAATAGTGCGCAGAAGATGCCTAGCATGGGTAGCATTCGGCAAACTGTCCTATAAATTAAAAAAAACCAGAAGATTCCCCATGGTTTAAGGAATGTTAAAATGCTACATGGTAAATGCAGTGACAAGATGATACGGTGACGTCGAGAGAATCGCAGGATTTCAGTGGCCTAGAGTTGCATAAGATAAAGAAAATTGGAAACATCTATGAGGCCAATGCTTAATACTAGACGCAAGATCGCAAGAAGGAGAGAGATACACGGTTACAGCGAAAATTCGCACGGCTGTAAATTAATACAAACAATAAGATAATATAGAAAAAAAAACAACAAAGAAAATGATAAGCGACCGATGCGTAATCCTAACGTAATGCGCGCCCAACACGTACGTCTTCGTTTTTTTTTTTTGCAATCTAGTTACCTCTTACCTGAGTTATTAAGAACTTAGTAACTCGTTCCGTAAGTCTTCCTTTCTCATGTGACAATATCATTTCTAACATATCCCCCTTCAGTTTCTCCATGACGACGAAAATTCTTTCGGGCGTCTCGAACATTCTTTCTAAATTTACGACGCCGGGATGCGACAGATTTTGTAAAATGGCCACTTCGTTTTTTAACTGTGCTTCCTGTTTTGTTGGGAATCTTAATTTATCTATGACCTAGAAAGGAATTTATTAATTTTATTTTATAACGGGTGATATTTTAATTCTTCCTTCATAATGTTTTTATTTCATATCAATTTTAAGAAAATGTTGTGAAGCGACATTAAAAAATTTAGGATGCGACTATCTAAGACAAAAATCCAGGAAAAACTCAAAGTAAACCTCTTCCAAAACTTCCTTATTTTGACAGAAATAAACACATCTCCAAGTTTCCTGATATTTCCGGACACCCTGTATTTAATTACCTTAATAGCTACCGATCGCGCAGATCTTCTATGAACCCCACCATAAACTATGCCGAATTGACCGGACCCCAAAACTTCATCTGGGTAAATCTGATATATCTGACTCATGTCGGTTATTTGTTCTTCACTTTGGGTAGGAGGTTCTTCCGGTTCTAGAAAATAACCAAGAAAAAAAATTACTCATTGGTGTTCTCATTCCGATCTTATAACGAGAGAGTGTCACTTATTCAAAATATTAAAAACATAAACAGGCTTACTTCCGGAATTTGCAGCGACCGGTATTAAAGCTTGTTTGATGGTAGTTTCCCAACTCTTCGCTAGGTACGCTCCGATCCCACTATCTGGAGGTGGAAGATTCACATTGTTGCCATCTTGTAAATTGTAGAGGGGATCCTGTCCGACGAAGTAGTCCACATTGGCTGTCCGAATCTCGAAACAGTGCATAACATCTGTGGAAAAAAAGGAATCATATTTTTTTCATCAACGCTGATATATTTTTTTTAAAGTTAAATGAATTATTATCTTCAATTTATTGTTCAAAAAAGTTATATATAATATGTGGTGATTTTAATGTAGATTTTTATGTGAATGATACTAATTCCTTTTCTTTGTCACAACTTATGCTGAGTTTTGGGCTGGTACCACATGTCCATGGGATAACTAGACCCAGCTCGGGCACTCAACTCGACAATATTTTTAGCAACACTGATCTGGAGCAAGAGGGTGATATCTATGTTGCTCACTTCTCTGATCATAATGGACAGACTCTATCATTTTCGTATGAAAAACCTATTTTCCCCAATAAATTTTTCAAAAAACGTTTTTTTACACCGAATAATATAGATAATTTCATAGATTCTTTAAGTGAGGAGAACTGGAATGATGTTCTGACTTCAGGAGACCCAAATGAGAAATATCAAATATTTTATAATATACTATACTACTATTTCGATAAATCATTTCCTTTGTGCAGCTCAAGGCAAAAAAATATAGAGAAATCTTACATAAATACTGAAATAAAAAACTATGCCAAGTATATAAAGGATCTTTATGTGTGGTCACAAATTACCAACGATGAAAAGGTGTACCGGCAGTACAAGATAGATAGAAAAGAGTACCGGAAATATCTTAAAGAATTTAGAATGGCCGTGAATGAAAATAAAATTTTAAACTCTAGTAATAAAACTAAAACTGCCTGGAGTATTTTTGCCCAAGAAACCAATCGAGTACGGACTTATCAAGATATTAGGGTGCTTCACAAGCACAGTATCGTTGACGACCCACAGATGATTGCTGATTTATTCGTGGATAGGTTCGATATCCCTGCTGTCATCCCTATGGGTGGGGAGACCCTCGCCGATTCAGTAGCTCCAACTATTTTCTTGAATCCTGTGGATAGCCCGGAGATCTTTAGGGTAATAATGAATCTACCTAATAAGTTTTCGGTGGGGCTCGATGAAATACCAACAAAGGTTCTCAAACACTCAGCCCACCTTGTTGCTGAACCTATTGCGGACATTATAAATGAATGTTTTCAAACAGGTGTTTTTCCTGACGCACTTAAGGCAGCAAAAATAATACCCATTCATAAAAAGGGAGACAAGCTAAACATGACAAATTACAGACCTGTGTCTCTTCTATCCTCCTTATCAAAAGTCTTTGAGAGAGTAATAAATACTCGTGTCATCACTTTTTTACATAGTTTTAACATTCTAGCAGACCACCAGTATGGCTTCAGACCTAATAGATCTACTCAACTTGCCGTATTTAGAGCAATTTCTTATATCATAGATAATGTTGATACTAACAGGAAGGTTGCGGGGCTTTTTTTTGATCTATCAAAAGCCTTTGACACAATAAATCATAGACTCTTGATTCGTAAACTCTCATACTATGGTATAAGAGGACTATGTGCTTCTTTGTTGGAGTCCTACTTGGAGGGAAGAAGGCAGGTAGTGTGCATCACAAAGGACCATAATAAATATTTTTCTAAACCAGTTTATATGACCCAGGGTGTTCCGCAGGGTTCGATTCTTGGTCCTGTGTTGTTTCTGCTGTATGTGAATACTCTCTCGGATGGAATGCCTGGTGGCCTGCTTTGCCAATATGCTGACGATTCCTCGTTTGTTCTCGCGGGGGCGGGTTTTCCGGATCTGTCTTGGGGATGCTCGCGTGCGGCGGGGGCAATGCGGGATTGGTGTGCTGGGATGGGATTGGTATTGAATTGTGAGAAGACTGGTCTGGTGTCGTTCCGAAAGACTCGTCAGTGTTCAGAGTCTGTCTATGTGCACTTGCAGGGAGGGACAATTCCGGTGGCTGAGAGTGTTGGATATCTGGGTGTTACCTTGGATGCTACCCTTAGTTGGGAGCAGCATGTTGCGACTCTACAGCCGAGACTTAATAGGTTTTGTGCTCTGGTACGTCGATTGAGGCGATCACTGGCTTTGCAATCGCTGCGACAGTTTTATTTTGCAGAGGTGCAGTCATTGATATCTTATAGTGTGATGTTTTGGGGATCATCTTCGACTGCTCAACAAATTTTTATTACTCAAAAAAGAATTATCCGAGTTATGCTGGGGTTGCACCCTGGAAAATCACGTAAACCTCATTTTAAGTCTCTGAATATCATGACTGCACCATCATTGTATTTTCTGTCTCTGGTGATGTTTGTCAAAAAGCATCATGACCTCTTTGCTGTTAACAGTGATCACTATAGCACTGAAATGTCAACTGTCACAAGGGGCAGAGGGGATCTAAGGGTGCCAGCCCATAGTTCAGCATATTTTGAAAAAGGGCCTTATTACATGGCTGTCAGGGCCTATGGCCTATTACCACAAAAAATAAGGTCTATTGAAAATAGTTTAGGCTTCAAGCAAGCCACAACTCAGTTCTTACAGAATAAATGTTTTTATGATTTTAAATTTAGATTTTAGGAAACCTATTTACTATTTTAGTAACTGTTGTATATTTCCATTTATATATATATATATATATATATATATATATATATATATATATATATATATATATATATATATATATATATATATATATATATACATATATTTTTTTAGCATAGATTTGTTTCGCTTTTGTGACGTTGCTTTGTCAAATTTGATTTGATTTAGTTGGCAATAAAGGAATTTATTTTGATTTACAAGCCAGACGGCTTCGCACTCCCTCCAGGGAATATTCACTCATACCAGGTACACAAAGGTACCAGAAGTATGAAGCTCTGTGGGAACCCTTTCCATGTTATCGGGTCCTAGGTGACGTGGTCTGCTGTATTTCCCATGAACTTTCGGACGGTTCGCGCGGTTGCTAGGAGAGTTGCTTTCTGCATAGGTTTATACAGATGCTCACTAAGACCCAGTCCCTTGATGTTCTGCAGGAGGTTCTTTGGTATCACTCCAGTTGTTGAGAGTATTATGGGAATCGTTTGGACGCTGTTCATTGCCCATTGTCTTCGGATTTGCACCTCCAGATCTCTGTATTTGGCGATCTTCTCGTTGTATTTTGGTCTTAGGTTGTTGTTGTTAGGTACAGCGATGTCGATTAGTGTAGTTCGCCTAGAAATTTTATCTATTAGTATAATATCTGGTCTATTATGAGCAACTGTTTGATCCGTCAGAACCGTTCGGTCCCAATATAACTTGAACTGGTTGTTCTCAAGAATAGGCTCTGGATTGTATTTGTAATAAGGCACTTTTCCTACCTGTAATAGGTTCAATTTTTCTGCTAACTCTTGGTGGAGTATCTTAGCTGCTGAGTCGTGTCTTTCCTTATACTCGGTTGCGGCAAACGCTTGGCATCCTCCAGTTATGTGCTGGACTGTCTCCGATGTTCGACAGCCATATCTGCACTGGTCATTCTCTATTGAGGGATCTCTAATGATGAACTTCCGATAGTTCTTCGTCGGAATAACCTGGTCTTGGATAGCCAACAAGAAGCCCTCCGTTTCTGGAAACATCTGTCCTGAAATCAACCAGTAGTTCGACGCTGAGTTGTCGACATTGTCCTGATTGACCTCATTTGGATGCCGTCCATGAAGTGGCTTCCGTAGCCAGGTTTGCAACTTCTCTTGGTCTGTTTGGTGGTGAGAAGTAATATCTTGTTCCCTCAACTGTAGCGGCGTTGAATCGTCTGCCTCGCATATTGCTCGATGTAGTGTGGAAGAGTCCGCTAACCTGTGGAAATATGAACGTAAGTTTATTATTTGTTGATCGAGCTGTTTACCAATATCCACCAATCCTCTTCCTCCTTGATGTCTTGGAAGCATTGTACGTTCAATGGCACTCCGAGGATGATGTTTTTGTGCTTTTGTTAGGAGTGTCCTTATTTTTCTTTGCAGGTTTTGGATGTCCGTCCTGCTCCATTTTACAATTCCAAAGGAGTAGCTCAGCGCTGAGCAAGCATACGTGTTGAGCGCCTTAAACAAATTTCTACTATTTAAATTAGTTCGTAGTACCCGCCTTACCCTCCTGACAAATTCGGTTGTCAATTCAGCTTTCATAGTGCCATGGTCAATTCTTTTAGCCTGTTTCATACCTAGATATTTGTATGTTTGGTCTGCCTCCATTGCAGCTATAGTTTCACCGTTCTGCATTTCAAAAGCCCCCAGTTGTATCTTCCCTTTAACGATGTTCAAAATACGGCACTTATCAAGTCCAAATTGCATTCCGATATCCCCGGAGAACTCCTCTACAATTTTAAGCATTTGTTCCAGCTGGTTTCTGGTAGCAGCCATCAGTTTAAGATCATCCATGTATAGAAGATGATTCACTCTGACTACCTCTTCGTTGTTATTTCTAACACTAAAGCCGTATCTGGTGGAGTTCAAACGGCGTGATAGTGGGTTCATTGCAAGGCAGAACCACAATGGGCTAAGTGAATCGCCTTGAAATATTCCTCTTCGTATCGGAATAGTGTTAGTTTCGATGGTGTCGCTGGATGGCACTTGCAGTTGGATCCTAGTTCTCCAGGTTGACATGATGCGTTCTAAAAAGGAAACAAAATTATTATCGACCCTGTACATTCTCAATATAGTTTTGAGCCACTCATGTGGCACCGAGTCGAAGGCCTTCTTATAATCCACGTAGGCAGCAAAGAGGTTTCTGCGGTTGGTACAGGCTTGGTTACATATGACAGAGTCAATAATCAATTGTTCCTTGCATCCCATTGCTCCCCTCGTGCATCCTTTCTGTTGAGTTGCAATGATGTTATTTTGCTCACAGTGTGCATAGATGCGTTGGGTCAAGCAGGAGGTGATCACCTTATACAGTGTGGGTAGGCAGGTGATCGGCCTATACTTAGCTGGGTCATGTGTGTTATGTTGGTCCTTTGGTAGGAGGTACGTAATACCTTCGGTCAAGAACAATGGCATTTTTGCTGGGTTAAGAAAAACATCATTAATAAGATCAGCCAGCCGATGGTGCATACACCATAACTTTTTAAGCCAGTAGTTCTGGATCCCGTCGAGACCTGGAGCTTTCCAATTATGGAATTCCTTGATTATTCTTGAAATTTCTTCGGTGGTAAATGGCTCAAACTGCATCTGGCTGTAATCTTGGCAGATTTGGTGTTCTTCATTGATCCAGCCAGCTGCGATGTTACAATCGGCTGGTGTGGAAAGTTGGTTTCCCCAAAACTCTTCTACCTGCTCTCTATTGGGATATCTATTATCTGCTATATTAGGTGGAGAGTTTAGCTTACGGTAGAAAGTCTTTTCTGATCGTTGGAAGAGCGCATAGTCTCGTTTTCGGTTATTGCTGGTCTTGTACCTCTTTAGCCGTCCTGCAATAACAGAGAGCTTCTGTTTCAGCGAATCAAGGCATTGCTGAGCAGTAACATTGGCTGGATCTTGTTGCGAATGATATCGGACACGATTCATGATTTCTTCAACTCGCCTTTGCAGTCGAATAGTCCTTGTGCCCCTGATGTACTCCGTCAGCTGTCCTATATCTATTCGAAGATTTTCAATTTTCTTATTTAGACGTCTTTCCCATGGTGGTGTGTTGGGTTCTGTCCTTGCTGATCGACGCTCTGTTGTGACTTTAATTTCTAGAGCTCTAGCTATAGCAGTCGCGGCACAGTAGATGGTCATATGTAAGGATTCCAGAGTGTAGGCATCTGAAACATAAGCTGGCAAAATCCGATTGTTCATGACGTCTAACATGGCACCCAGTTTTTTGGATGAATTAATCTTTGGCAGTGCCGGTCTTCTTAACGGATTGCTTCCATCATACTCCAACACCGCAGCACTCATTTCCGTTGACAATTTCTGATAAAAGGGTTCAGTGTTGTCTTGTTGGGCTTCGTCATTTAGCTGTTCCTGTTGTTCTTGGAGCTCAGGTTCCGGTTGTGGCTCAGGTTCAGCAATCGGATTGTTGTTATTGTCAGTGCCTCTGATCTCACGTTCAATTTCCTCTTTGATGCTATTAAGCCGAGCTTCAGGAATTAGGCTGTTTCGGAGAATAACTCTATATTGGTCAGCTATTCTCTGCTGGGACACTTGCATGTGTGGGTACTCCCTGCAAAATTCGGTATGTAGTTGTTGTCTGTAGCCGATCATCTCTCGTCCTAGTTGAGTCACCCTATAAAAAATGCGCATTATTGTCTCGTTCATGGACACAGTCCATTTCATGCGCTGTCTTGGTCGTCCCGCTTGAGTAAGAGCTTGTTGGGGTTCCCGCACAGCATCTTCGGCGGGTAGAGCTCTTGGAGTTATCTGACCCTCGTGTTGATGTTGTTGTTGTTGCCTGTCCACAGCGATGTCAGCTCTCATGTCGTTGTCTGGTTGTTCTTGAGTCTCTGGGTCTGGCTGTGGCGCAGGTTCTGGGGTTTGTCCATTATTATCATCGGTATTTCTTATCTCTCGTTCTATTTCCGCTTTGATGATGTTAAGTCGCGCTTCTGAGATTAGTTTATTTCGGAGAATAGCTCTGTATTGATCTGCTATTCTCTGTTGTGACACTTGTAGGTGTGGATATTCCCTACAAAATTCGGCATGAAGCTGTTGTCTATAGCCGATCGTTTCTCGTCCTAGTTCAGTCACCCTATAAAAAATGCGCATTACTGTTTCATTCATGGATGTTGTCCATTTCATGCGCTGTCTCGGAAGTCCCGCCTGAGTGAGCGCTGGCTGAGGTTCCTGCGCAGCACCTTCGGAGGGTGGAGGTCTCGTTGTTGTTTGGCTCTCATGTTGTTGTTGGGCTGTAGCTTCTTGTGTGACAGGGGTTCGCCTCCTCAACACTCTGCCACTTGAAGTTTGTGATGTCGAAATGTTGCTCCCCCCAGAATCCGTGGAGCAGACCGCTTCTGCGGTGTGGGATTGTGGACCATGGGTCCTACCCACCTGGGGTACGTTATGTTTTGCAGTCGACATTTCATTATTTAAAAGTTCTCCCCATTTAATCGCCTCCTACGATTGGTTGAGGGAAACCCTGGATCTATTCGTTGCCGGGTCCAGTCGGAAAGCTGAAAGAAAGTGGCTCCTAAGGAATTATGTAGGAATTGAGTGTAAGTGGGTCACGGCATAGGAAGGTTTAACAGGTAAAGAAAGGAAATGGTTAAAGGTCAGCGGATAACTGGCCTTGCTGGCTGTACTGTCTACGCATTACAGTAGCGACAAGTATACTGCTGGGTGCAGCACACTGCCGGCCAGACGTCCAAAGGAATTTATTATTATTATTATTATTATTATTATTAACAAAAGAGATTTTAGGTTAAAACAGAGACAGGCACCTAATTAATTAAGAGTTCTGTTAAAAAGTCCCGGCCTATGTAAATATTCAGTGTCTAAAGGTACTCGTGTAATTAAAATTCATAACATAATAACTTCACCAGATTACTTGCATCACACACACAAGAATCACGATTTTCAATACATCAGGTAATAAAAATTACCCTAAAATTTATAGGTTGCTTTGGAAGTTTCATGGGTTTCCATACACGCAAATCTATAAACACTGAACATCCTTAAAAAAATGTATAATTACCTCCTTGTTTTATTCTTGCTGTATCTATTGTTAAAATTTCAGACAACGGAATCTCCTTGTAATACTTTGTGCTCGTTTCGCTTTGAAAAAGATCTATAGATTTTGTGTCTAATCGCCAGAAATGTCTTCGGACCTACAAAGTACGAAATTATCTGTTTAAAAAGATATTAAAACATTTCATTTTTACGCAGGCGCTTCGGTTATTCATTTTTGGTAATTTTGTGTGTTTTATGCACCTCGATGTTAATTTATGCACCTCAATGTTAATAAATGCTTCATTATAAGTTTTCATCGTAAAAGGAATTGGATAACTTTTGATTATTGCTTGGAGGACTGGCGTCAAAAAAATGGAATGGAATTCAATACAAAAAAAATGTAAAATAATGCAATTTTTATAGAAGGAAAAATATCATTAACTTTCAATATGTTATTAATAATGAAAATTTAGATAAAGTGGAATACATAAAGGACCTAGGTATATATTTTGATACAGAATTAACTTTTAATTACCATGTTAATTATATTACCTCCAAAGCTCTGAAAATGTTAGGATTTGTGAAGCGTATTTTAAAGAATTTTAATGATTTAAATTGTTTTAAAGTATTGTATTGTTCTTATATAAGATCTATTTTGGAATATGCCTGTCAGGTTTGGTCACTATTTTATAAAGTTTATATTCAGCAGCTGGAACGAATTCAGAGAAAATTCATAAGATTTGTTGCATTCAAACTTAGAATACCTGTTGACGAAATTAATTATGTAGATATTATGAAACTGTTAAATGTACCTCCCCTCGAACAAAGGAGAGTTTTTGGATCTTTGTTTTCTTTTTAAACTTATTAATTTTCAAGTTGATTGCCCCGACCTGCTGGGACTCATCAGGTTAAATGTACCACAAAGAAACTTGCGCACCCGTAATACTTTTGGAATTGATTATCATAGAACCAATTATGGATTGTCATCTAGCTTAGTTAGATCATGTAACTTAGCCAATAAAGTTTGTAAAGATATAGACATTTTCAACTTGAGTATAAATAGTTTTAAACAAAAAGTGCAAAAAAGAATTTTTTATACAGATTTATTTGTCTAATGTATCTGTCTTGCATTTGTCTTTTTATATTTTCTTTTAACTTAATTTATATGTTAAATGGCTGTGCCGTCAATAAATATTTATTTATTTATTTACTTTCTTGATAATAACATGATTAATCGTGTTGAATGTGTGAAGGATATGGGTGCACCTCGATGTTAATTTATGAACCTCAATATTAATAAATGCTCCATTATAAGTTTTTATCGTAAAAGGGATTGGATAACTTTTGATTACTTTGTTGATTATAACATGATTAATCGCGTTGAATGTGTGAAGGATCTGGGTGTTACATTTGATCGGGCCACACATATTGATAATATTGTGAACAGGGGTTTGAAGTTGCTCGGGTTTGTGAAGAAAATGCTTACAAATTTTAATAGTGTAGACTGTTTTAAAGTGATATCCCGCTCTGTAGTTCGATCAATCTGCGTCCCAAGTTTGATCACCTCATTATTTTACATACAAAGAAAAAATGGAAAGAGTACAAAGAAAGTTTTTAAGTTTCATTGCCTTTAAACAGGGAATGTAGCAGGAGCGGTCTGTATATTACGATACTGCCGATGCTTTGAGGTTGCTACCATTGTGTGTGAGACGCATATACAGGGTGGGCCTTAACTGTGTGAGTGGTTTCAATATGCAATAAAAAAAACTATAAATCTTATTATTTTTTTATTTATATATTTAAAAAGTACAAGAAATTGAAATTTAAGTAACATCTAATTTTTGAAAATAATGTTATTTAAGTGACCGCCTCCACCTTCTTGACATTCTTGAAGTCGCACTCGCAGGTTTTGAAAAGCAAATTGACAAGTTGCTCGGGAAATAGTGTTCATTTCTCGCACAATGTTTTGCTTTAACTCTTCAACTGTTGTTGGATTATTTTCATACACTCTTGATTTTAGGTATCCCCACAAAAAATAATCATTCGGAGACAGATCTGGACTCCTTGGGGGCCACTCAATGTCACCTCTTCGTGAGATGAGTTTTCTAGGAAACATTTCTTTCAGTAGGTCTATGGAGACTGTAGCAATGTGGGAAGTGGCTCCATCCTTCTGAAACCAGGTCCTAGAATTGTAACCTTGAATTTCTCGAAGAGCTGGGACCAAGAATTCTTGCAACATCTGACAATAATTCTCAGCTCTCACTGTCACAGCCACTCCTCGTTGATTTTCAAAAAAGTATGGCCCAATTATTCCACTGGCCGATATTGCAGCCCACACAACGACCTTAGGGCCATGAAGAGGTCTTTGATGCATCTTGCGAGGATTAGTCTCAGACCAAAACCGGCAATTTTGCTTATTAACATGACCGTTGACATGAAAGTTAGCTTCATCAATGAAGATGTTAGAAAAATTGTTAAAGCGATTAAGCATAACATTAGCGAAATTAAGTCGAAGATTAACATCATTAGGTTTCGACTCTTGTGTCACTTGCATTTTATAAGCTTTTAAATGTAAATCACGGTGCAAAATCCTGCGCAAAGTGGTCCTCTTGATGTTCAAGACTTGGCTTCTTTTACGAGTCGATTGCCGAGGATTTTCTCTGATTGATTCATGAACACGTTGAATAATCTCCGGCGTCCGTATTGAGTTCGGGCGGCCCGCATTATTAATTCTTATTGTACACCCGGTTTCTTCAAACATTTTAACCCATTTGCGAATAGAATTTGCGCGTGGTGCTTCTCTGATGTCACGTAAACCGAAGTGAGCGCGGTACATTCGCCTAGCAACAGTCACAGAATTATTGTTGGCATAATATGCGCGAACACAAAACGCACGCTGTGCTCCCGAGAACGCGTCCATGGTGACTAAAAATTCCAGGAAATGGCGCGTCTAACGACACCCCCCGTGCCCCCGTACCCCTAACGGTTTTTGAATTATAGACAAAACAAAACGCTTATGCAGTTAAGGCCCACCCTGTACCTTGACCTCGTTCTACTTTACTTTAAAGATTGTCAACTCTTGTATTGATTCTCCTGAACTACTCAATAATATTGGATTATCGGTTCCTCAAAGAGCTTTTAGAGCGCACAATTTGGCATTAACAGCCCTATTTCTCGAATGTGTAGAGAAATGAGTTTAATTCCTACCAAGATTGATATTTTTCATTTGCCAGTTAATATCTTGAAATTAAAATTTTACAATCCTTGAAAAACTAGTTAATATTGTCAACTGTCAATACTTGTCTTTTGAAGCACTTCAATGCATACTTAGATTTGTAAGTTTTTTAATTCTGATTCTGTTTTAAATAGTGTTTGTATTTTTTATTTTTGAAATGGATTGTATTTATTTGATCCGTTAATATACTATTATTATTAAGTTATGAAATACATAAATACGCGACAATAAAGATCTATTAATTTAAGTTTTTCTTACCGTCTTGTCTTTATTAGTGAAATGCACTAGCCAGCCTTCCTTGATCACTTTAGAGCCTCTTCGTTTTGTATGCTTCACAGACTGGACTATTCGTTGTAGAGGAATGTTGGCACTTGGAGATGAGGAAGAACTACATCTAAAATAATAGGGTATTTGGTTAAAATAAAGAAATATTTTTTCTGATAGAAACAGACGGCCCAATCCCCAATTTTTATAGCAAATATTTGTAGACCTAAACTTTGTTTAAAGTTTATCAAAATATTGTGAAATATTACTAAGATGGTGAGGATACCATTTCTCAAAATTAGTAGGGACCACAAGCACTTCAAATTTTGATAATTAAGTAAAAATAGTTGTTTAATTTTAAATTTAAAATACTCCCGCGAAAACGAGCCTTATAGTGACGTCACGATGTTGTAAACAAATGGCTTTCTAAGGTTATGGGCATGTAAAGGGTGTTTTTTATAGAGATATAGAACTTTTAAATGGAATAAAACAATGATGAATTTTTTAAATTGACATGAAATTTACTTTATTCGTAAGATAACCTTCTGGCATTATAATTTAAATATGACTTCTGGCATATGACCGCCACGGCTGGCTCGGACGTAGTCTAATCTGGAGGTCCAATTTTCGATGACTTTTTCCAACATTTGTGGCCGTATATCGGCAATAACGCGGCGAATGTTGTCCTCCAAGTGATCAATCGTTTCGGGCTTATCGGCGTAGACTAGCGACTTCACATATCCCCACAGAAAATAGTCTAGCGGCGTTAAGTCGCACGATCTTGGAGGCCAATTCACGGGTCCGAAACGTGAAACTATGCGGTTACCAAACGTTTCCTTCAATAAATCAATTGTGGCACGAGCTGTGTGACATGTTGCGCCGTCTTGTTGAAACCACAGTTCCTGCACATCATGGTTGTTCAATTGATGAACGAAAAAGTCAGTAATCGTGGCTCTATAGCGGTCACCATTGACTGTAACGTTCTGACCAGCATCGTTTTTAAAGAAGTATGGACCAATGATTCCACCAGCCCATAAAGCACACCAAACAGTCAGTTTTTCTGGATGTAACGGTGTCTCAACATACATTTGAGGATTATCATCACTCCAAATACGGCAGTTTTGTTTATTGATGTACCCATTCAAACAAAAGTGAGCATCGCTAAACAAAATTCGCTTATGAAAATCGGGATCAACGGCAATCTTGTTTTGGGCCCATTCACCGAATCTACGCCTTGCTAAGTGATCGTGTGGCTTCAATTCTTGCACGAGTTGGATTTTGTAAGCACGCAAACCAAGATCTTTCCGCAAAATCTTCCATAAAGTGAATGGACACATATCCAATTCCTGTGCACAATGGCGGACAGACTGATTCGGGTCTTCCTCTACGCTACGCTCTACAGCAGCAATGACTTCTTCTGTACGCATTGTACGACGTCTCTGTGGATGCATATTATCATTTAGAGTAAACGTGGTGTGAAAACGTTCCATAGTTAATCGAATTAATTGCTCTGATGGACGATTATGTTGACCGTAAAATGGACGTAGTGCGCGATACGTATTTCGAACAGAACCATGATTTTCAAAATAAATTTGCACAATTTGGAAGCGTTGTTCAGGCGTCAGTCTATTCATGTTGAAATGCCAAACCAAACTAAACATAAATCACTTGACAGCTGACAAAATGGCCGCCAGTTAAAAAAGTGTTGCCAACTTAAAGTTCTATACCTCTATAAAAAAAACCCTTTATTTAATTATTTGATTTAAACGTATTGATCCAAATGGATTATAACTGCTACGTACTGTCACAGGGTACTATTATAATTTCACAAAAGCAATATATAACTCCTCCTTTAAACTGTGCCAATAATATTTACTTATAAAGCCGAATTTTACCAGTTCATATTTCTACTTACGTTGAAGGAGAGTAATCGTTGTCGTCGTCGTGGACTGGTATGACTTCTATGAACTTATTGCTACCATTTTCCCGACCAAAGCACCTGTTTTTATCCTGTTCAGGTTCATCTATGGTGAGATTCGTCTGACTGTCACTACCCGAGCTTTCTGCATATTCGAAATGTACTGGAAGAAATAGAACAGAAATAGAGATTTAAAAGAAATAAAGTTGTATTAACAGATAAAAAAATATGTACAATTGAATATTTTGCAAATTATTCGCTTTTAAAGTATGATCTTTAAAACCTGGGCATATCCCACACAGCACTAGACGTCTTATGGAAGTCATTTTTATATCCAGATTATGTCTGAACGTCTTAAGACATAAATAAGGCGTCATATAGACGTTGTTTTAAAGACGTCCATAAGACCTCTATATACAACGTCTTTAAGATATCTTTTAAAAGTCTACATACTACATTTTATATGAAAATAAATACAGTTGTGAATAATTTAGTTGATAAAAACTAAAAAGCATTTCCTTCCCTATGGATTTTGTCGCAGTTGGGTAATAAGTTTGCAACGCCGCACAGAGCTCAGCTGAATACAAGTTGAGGTTAAAATTTTTGATTGAACGACAAATTTTTAGTAGCCTTACTACGACCTTGGTGAATAGAAATTTTGCATGATCTTTTTTATCAATACTTAGGTGCTTTTTGTCATAGACTGTTTGATGTACCGATAACAATGATACACATAAATATGATGCCAGCCAAACTATAACTTTAAAAAACCCGCCTTTTGTTTCTGTCAACTGTCATTTTTCCGTTTTGTATTTGTGTTTCGTCATGTCGTTATTCATTTTTAATGTTGTTGGGGTGCCGACTGTGAAAATTTAGCTTTTGAAAGAATTTTATTAAAATAGTTGATTTATCTATGCGCCTCTGAAAATCTTTTTTATTCGTGTTTATGTAATACTTAAGGTAAGATCGAGAATCATATGTACTTAGGAAAAACGGTAACGTTATTTATAGGTTGTGTTACAGGAAATTCCCGAATGCTGTACCGCTTATATTTTTATAGTAACTCTATGTTATTAGAAGTATGAAATGAAATCTTCAAAAATATTATCTGTGCAAAAAAGACTTGCACAGCTCATCCAGGCTCGATCCTAAATATTACAAGAAATATTACTAATGAAGTGGAAGGCGAAATGTTTGTTTATGGAGTGCTCCACTAATGAAACCTGTAAGATTTATTTTATTCCTGATGATTGGTTTATATTTAAAGAACATAGAAAATGGAGTTTTGTTAATTACAAGGAGTAATCTTGTTTAAGGTGTTAGAAATTTTAAAACTGGGAGTAGGGAGCATTTATGACTTTGTAAAGCGAGCTTGTAAAATTACCATATACAGTTGATTAGTACGAAAAGGAAAGAGAGAGTTCTACGATTCCAACTTGGCGAGACTTATTATGAGTAAGTTCTGTCTTTGATTATACATATTAACCTTGAAATAGCATAAGTCACGATTCTATAGTAGAGGACAATTATAAAAATTCGCAAAAATATCAAAAAATTTACTCCCACAAATGATAAACTTTATCCTAATATTAAAATCAGTTTGTTATTAGGATCTACAGAGACAACAGGACTGGCAAAAAGTCGGAAGAATGAGGAAATTTCAATCCAAACATGGCTGAAAAGGGCATCAGACCAGATTTGTTATTCGACTAAATAAAAATTCTTGTTTTTAAAACTATTTAAAGATTTGTGTACTTTTTATTTCAATAAACTTTTATTTTGGTGATAGTCTACCTTTTAGAGTTATTATATCGAAGGGATAAACTAAGGCTTAAATTTGATAGGTTCACTTATAGTTCGAACAGTAGTAGTACTGAAAATATTTGCTTTTCTACCTCACTTCTTATATTTCAAATTAGAAAAAGTTTACATTATGCATAAGTTATGTATTTTTTTGTATAAAGATATTATGTGGAACATATTTTTTAAAGCAAATTATTCGTGCGGAACTTGCAGTTATTTAGAATGATAGTGTATATTTTGCTATTGATTTTTTCTTAATTAAAGTTATTTCTTGGACCTTTGAATAATCACGGTTTGACTTTGTAAACAAGACAAACAAAAAAATTAAAGGGACCCTTTTTAATGTACATAATTTTAATGGTGGAATATGTTGTTTTAATGTTGGGAAGGGGCGTCCATAAGACGTTGTAAGCAAATGTCTTAAAGACGTTACCTTTTGTAACATAAGACGTCTATACGTCTTATGGACGTCATTCGACTTTAATGGACATCCATAAGACGTCCTGAATATTGAGATTAAACGTTTTATGGACGTCTTTAAGACGTATTTGTGCTGTTTGGGATACATCTGCAAAAAAGAACCAAGAAAAAAAGGTAATTTTCCAGGATTTAAATAAAGGATACAGTGAACATAAATATTTGGAAAATGACGATTAAGAAAGACAATATGGCCTCTAAATTAAAAAAAAAAAACAATCATATTATATACCTAGTTTATCATCATCAACTCAAAGTGGATTTCTAAAGTTTTAAAGGCTATATTATAACTAGTTAAGTTTTGACCATTTTGATTTTATAATTTTACACATACATACCTGCAGAATCTCTTGGCACTTCTCCCGTACAATCCTTTGGCACTTTTTCTAAACATTTCTTGTGTACGTTGTAGTTGCAATCTTTACATTGCAGACCCTGTTTAAACAGTCCCTTGAGTAACTTTTTGCAGTACTGACATACGGTCGGCCTCGTATAGGAATGGATGACGAACGTGTGTGGGATCCGCACCCTCGACGACATTTCTTTTTCGACCCACGCCGGGCGACCGCCCAGAGAAGGAGAACGGTTGTGGGCTTGGTGGAACAGCTGCGACGTAAACAGATGGTTTTATAGTTCTACTCAAAGTATGTACAAAGTGCGAAACCTGCTTTACAAATACACATGTTTCATTTTGCGTTTTTATTTTAGATAAAATCATTTTGCATATCCCAATTTTAGTTTATACTCTATCCACTATTTAAATTTTGACAACTTTGATGTGAAACTTTTTTTGTCACTGTGTATATTTCAAAATAATTTTAAATATCAATAGATCTCCTCATTCTTTATTACCAATGTTAATAAAATATTTTATCGTTCTCTGTATATAAACAAGGCTATTTGAAGGTTAAGTTGAGTTTTTAAATAGAAACCTCAATTTTTCACTGCAGAAATGAAAAGCGGAAAAGATTTCCTATCCAACGGTATAAATAACATAGGGGGGAAAGCTCATCTGGAGATCATTTGAAGGGCAAATATTCTTATACCATGGATTGGTGTAAATTATCGAATCACCTTGAGATACACCGTTTAATTTTCTGAAACTTGTGCAGGACAAATTTTTCTCCATCACTCTTAATTGTCGAGCTACTGGATAATTCAAATCATCCATAGTATAAGAACATTTGACCTTTAAACGATTTCCAGATGAGATTTTACCTTCTATGTTATTTATACTGGAAATTTTCTCCGCTTTTCATTCTTGCAATGAAAAATGGGGGTTTTTATTTAAAAACCCCCTTGACCTTTGAATGACCTTGTAACTAACCTCAGGGTTAAAGTCATTAGCATGGATAGGTAACCCCCCATTGTCCTAAACAACTTTCGTCTGAACCATAATTATTAATATATAATATTGTTGGAAAAGTTAAAAAATTTCGTTGTTTTAATCTCAAAAATGACCTTCGAGTGATCTCTACCAAGTCGCTTCAGTTTTGTTACATTATTAATGTACTCTCAGCCAAAAATTGAATAAAAGGAAGAATTGGCATAAATGCTCTGTACACTCCGGTGCACATGTTTTTGCTAAACCTAGATGAAAATCTGAAAACACAAAAAGTTTTATAACTTCCAAAGAAATGGTCGCAGCGTAAAAATTCCAACGGTATCTTAAAATTTAGATATGAATCTTCAAAAAATCGTTACATTTATCTCCAAAACCAATAAACACAGGTATAAAACAATATCATAAAAAAGTAAAAAATTTTGATATTTGTACTGTTATAAATTCAAGTGCAAATATTGCAGAATACAAAAACTAAGACAGTTTGAAAGAGTATTGATTCACCTTTAAAATGAGGGGTAGGTCGTCCAATTTGGTCCATTTGGACCAAAGTTTGCCACATTTTTGTAAGAAAATACGTTTTTTTTTAAACCCGTATGTTTAAAAAACTAAACAAAATAGAAAAAAGATGAGTTTTTGTGCAAAGAACATTGATATATATATATATATATATATATATATATATATATATATATATATATATATATATATATATATATATATATATATATATATATATATATATATATATATATATATATATATATATCGTGAAAATTTGTCAATCTACATGATTCTCGTGTTAAAAAGTGCAGAGCACTCCAAAATATGAAAAAACTCCGGGTCCGACAGATGGCGATAGCGCTGTTTCGTCCTAATATGGGACTCGTCAGGCCACCGCAGTCGGTACAAACCATCATCTCGCCTTTGCATCGTATAAAGCTGAATTTATAATGAAAACACAGCAAATAAGACGACATCTCGATGGTCCACTTGATAATACAAGAACCACACAGATTAACAAAGTTTGTTTGTTGTATTATCAAGTGGACCATCGAGATGTCGCCTTTGCATCTTATTTGCTGTGTTTTGATTATAAATTCAGCTTTATACGATGCAAAGGCGAGATGATGGTTTGTACCGACTGCGGTGGCCTGACGAGTCCCATATTAGGACGGAACAGCGCTGTCACCATCTGTCGGACCCGGAGTTTTTCCATATTTTGAAGTGCTCCGCACTTTTTAACACGAGAATCATGTAGATTGACAAATTTTCACGTCCGCTTCGCCAATATTTTATTCTATTTTATTTTAAATTACACGGACAAAAACTTATCTACTTATTTATATATATATATATATATATATATATATATATATATATATATATATATATATATATATATATATATATATATATATATATATATATATATATATATACTTCGAACATACCCCTGTAGAAGTAGCATAACGTCAGAACTAGGGCCCGGTTGTTTGAACGCTGAATAACGTAATAATATTTTTATTTATATTTGAAAAAGTGTTGATAAACAGTAGATATTTAATTTCTTGGTACAGACATACCGATTTTATGCTATCCTTTTCTAATTGCATTATTTAAACGAGTATCATCGGTACGTCCTTCGAACATACCCCTGGGTACGTCAATTCTGAAAATAAAGTATGAATATATGGTTGCCTAAATTTTTATTATTGTTATTTTCAATATGTAAACAATCTAACAATATTTACCGATAAAAATAAGTTTTTAAGCCCCTTTTTGTTAATATTAATTGTAAACTTCGCATTTATAGTAATTTCTAACACTTAAAAACACCGAAAAAAGTCACGACAAGCAATTAAACTGAAAGACAAGTAAATATGTTTATGTCTGTCAAACATCAAAAAAGCGTCTCCCCCATCGACCATAAACAGCCTTCAGACAAATCTATTGTTGTTTAAATCTAGAGTATGATCGAAGTATATGTGTATATATATATATATATATATATATATATATATATATATATATATATATATAGTTTTAAAAAATCGGAGAAACAAATTTTTTCCTATTTTTTATGACATAAAAAAATTCAGAATTGTAAAATTAATGAAAAACATGACACGATATTTTGTTGAAGTTAAAGGAAAACAAGTTGCGGAAAAGTCGAATACAAGTAGATATACTTGCAGAAAATAAACTGTTTGTATATATATTTTTCATATTCTCTGCCTGAAAGGAGAATTACATATATAACAAACCATTTAAATACGGCAGAAAGATTTCTTTATTTCTTACTGAAATTTTGATTGTTTAAAAATTTCACTTTACTCCGTTGATTCATAGATGTCGTTCGACTGGCGATATTTCTCAGTCTGACATCGAAGTTGGTAGACGGCAGGTGTAATATCCTGCCGACATACCTTGAAATTTATGATTCATATATCAGTTATTTCCTGCTAATGTTGCTCTCGGTCCGATACAGCTCCACTGACGAGATCATGAGGTGATCGAATCGCGTATGGAGAGAGGACCAGAGCGATATTTGCAGGAAATAAACTGTTTGTACTTATATTTTCCATATCCTCTGCCTGAAAGGAGGATTACACATATAACAAACTAAGTAGATATACTGTTGATTAAAAGATTAGAAAATATATTAAGGAAACTGGCTCTATTAATCGTAGACGTAATAGAGAATATCTGGAGAAAACAGCTCTTAAAGAACACAGATATATTATTTACACTGCTTTACATAATAGACGTTTCAGTGTTTCTGATATAACTGTGCAAATTAATAAAAATTTGAAAATTATAATTAATATATTATAATTTGAAAGTATAAGTACGTCGGAGACTTCATGAAAATGGAATTTTTGGACGACTTGCTACTAAAAAACCGTTGCTGAAACTAGTAAATATAAAAAAAAAGATTAAAATGTGCAAGACAACAAAAAATTCAAGCATTGCTCAGTAGAAAAGGGTGCTTTTAGCGACGAATCGAAGTTTGCAGTTTTTGGATCGAAAAGAAAAGTGTATGTGCTTCGAAAAGCAAATGAAAAGTTTTTGAAAGATTGTTTGGTTCCTAGTGTTACACATGGAGGTGACTCAGTAATGGCTTGGGGTTGCTTAGCCGGATCCTGTGTTGGTGACCCTGTAAAAGTAGAACGAATTTTAAAAAATGAAGGCTATAAAAACTTCTACACAAGAACGTATTGCCGTCTGGTACTCGTTTAGTAGGTACTCCTTTTACTTTCCAACATGATAACAATCCCAAACACACTGTAAATATCTGCAAAAGTAACTCGGAAAGTCTTCAAAAAAAGAAGAAATTTAAAGTCATGGAGTGGCCACTACAGAACCCAGATTAAAACCCGATAGAATTATTATAGGATGAATTAAACAGCTGTTTAAAAGCAACGTCCGACATCGGTTTCTTACTTATGTGAAATCTTACAAGACGAATGGAAAAGAATTAACGCGGATACACTCAACAAAAGTATCTTGCGAATACCAAGAATCTGCCAGGCTGTAATTAAAAGCAAAGGCTACCACTTTGATGAGAAAAATGTTGAGACGTAACTATTATAGTATCTAACAAATTGATATTTACTTTTTTCGTTATAATTTTTTCGTTAAAATTCTTTATTTGTATTATTTATTGGTTTAAATTTTGAGTTCTATGCATGTTGATATTTTAAGAACTGACCGCTAATTAATTAGTAATGACTGATATTTATTTTTGTTTTCTTTAAAAGGCTTAGTACCTAGTATATGTAAATATGAATTAAAATTGCCCCTTTGTTAAATAAAAGTGTTTTTCTTAAACTTCAATAAAATATCGTATACTTTTTTTTCATTAATTTTACAATTTTGAAATTTTTTATGTCAAAAAATAGGAAACATATGTCTATGTTCTTTGCACAAAAACACGTCTTTTTTCTATTTACACTTCTTTTCTATTTTGTTTAGTTTTTTAAACATACGTGTTTAAAAAAAAACATATGTTCTTACAAAAATATGTCCAACTTTGGTCCAAATGGACCAAATTGGACGATCTATCGCTCATTTTAAAGGTGAAGCAATACTCTTTCAAACTGTCTTGGTTTTTGTATTCTGCAATATTTGCACTTGAAATTATAACAGGACAAATATCATCAAAAATCTTTCAATTTTTTACTTTTTTACGATATTGTTGAATACCTATGTTTATGGGTTTAAGATACCTTTGAAATTTTTACGCTGCGACAATTTCTTTTGATATGGCAAAAACATGTCCAGGGAAGTGTACATTAATATGATTTTTCCACAAATTTATCAATTTGAATACAGTTTTCAAGGTCAAATGAGAGTCATTGGAACTTTTTAACATATTTCTCAAATCCGCAATTGCATAACATTTAATTTAAAAAAAAAAAATCACCAAGGTTATCTCATTAGCATTATCCCAAGTGAACTTATTTGATTTTCGGAAAAATTAGTTCCAAATATCCCGCTGGTTACAGCGAAGCAGACTGTGAGCAATACACCCTTCTAATCCGAGGGCTACAAATATGTTGGCATTTATAATTTGCTTATTCATGAATGACTAGCCCGGACCCTTATTTCTTGTCTTTGCGTGAAAATACAGGGTGATTCAAAAATCGATGACGAAACTTAAGGGGGTGATTCTACTTGACAAAATAAGGGTAGAGCTTCATATAATTTTTTTTCAAAATGTCATTCGTTTTCGAGTTACAAGCCGTCCAAGTTCAAGTTTTTATTTTTTGTTTTTTGAATTACTCGCTTACAGGAAAACCGATTTGACTAATATTTGAAAGATAGGCTAAGTCTTCTGCGCTTCATCATTTTAGTAACAATTCACATTGATTGTTTGCCGCTAGAGGGCACTTTACCTACATTGAAAATTGTTTTTTTGTCATAATTTTTTAGTGTTGACAGCTACAGTAGTTTTTGGCATAATTTCTGAAAGACTGATGCCAGGCCTTTAAAAAAGGTGCTCTTTATTTACATCGCTAAACCCAACGGTTTAGACGTAAATCACCCTTAAAAATTAAGTGGTAAATTTACTTTTCTCATTTCATTACCACCAGCTACCAGGTAAATAGCTATCAAAGTATACTAGAGCTGTCAGTTTAACATCAAATAAATTCGCTTTTTAAACTATTTAATTTATAATCTTAAAATAACTAATAATGGCTAATCACCAATATTCAAATATCGAATATTGCGATATCCATTTTTGTTATGGAAAAGCAAATGGTAATGCAGAGTTGGCAAGAAGATATTATATGGAGAGTTATCCGGAAAGAAATATCCCTCATGCTCAAACATTTTCCAGTGTGCACAGGAGGCTTGCGGAATGTGGTTCCTTTAAAAGTTATAATGGAAATAGGGGAAGACCTAGAACTGCTAGAAACGTGCAACAAGAAGAAAGAGTGCTTGAAATTATTGAAGATAATCCAGGTATTAGTACTAGAAAAATTGGGAATGAAGTGCGGCTCTGTCAGGCTAGTTCATGGAGGATACTAAAAGAAGAACAACTCTACCCGTTTCATTCAAAAAAGGTGCAGGCTCTTTATGACGATGATCGGCCGAGACGGTTGGAAATGTGCAATCAGATCCTAGCTAAGTATGAACACGATAATCGATTAATTGGCGTCATATTATTCACTGACGAAGCTGGTTTCACTCGTGATGGCATAACAAATCTACACAACATCCACACATATGCTTACGAGAACCCAAACAATGTGGTAGAAACGAAACATCAGCGTAGATTTTCACTAAATGTGTGGGCAGGGATAATAGGAGATTACCTTATTGGTCCTCATTTCTTTGATGGCCCATTAACTGGTGACGTATACTTAGATTTTATCCAAAATCGTCTCCCATTGTATCTGGAAGATGTGCCATTGGAAGTAAGGGCCAACATGTGGATCCTCCAAGACGGAGCTCCGCCCCACTTTAGTATACGTGTCCGACAGTATTTGAATGCAACGTATCCTGAGCGATGGATAGGACGAAGTGGACCATTGGCATGGGCAGCGAGGTCACCAGACCTTAATCCTATGGATTTTTTCTTTTGGGGTCATTTGAAACAATTGGTGTACGATATTCCAGTAATCAACGTCGAGGATCTTCGCTTCAGGATAATCGAAAAGTGCCAAATTATTAAAGAAACACCAGAAATTTTTCATCGAGTTAGGCGACATTTTTTGAAGAGTGTTAGGAAATGTATGGAAGAAAATGGGGGACATTTTGAGAATCTTTTTTAGTTTGTTTAGTACTGTTTCATTAATTTTTATCAATTAAATGTATATCGCAATAATCCATAATATGAATATTTACTGATTAGCCATTATTAGTTATTTTAAGATTATAAATTAAATAGTTTAAAAAGCGAATTTATTTGATGTTAAACTGACAGCTCTAGTATACTTTGATAGCTATTTACCTGGTAGCTGGTGGTAATGAAATGAGAAAAGTAAATTTACCACTTAATTTTTAAGGGTGATTTACGTCTAAACCGTTGGGTTTAGCGATGTAAATAAAGAGCACCTTTTTTAAAGGCCTGGCATCAGTCTTTCAGAAATTACTGTAGCTGTCAACACTAAAAAATTATGACAAAAAAACAATTTTCAATGTAGGTAAAGTGCCCTCTAGCGGCAAACAATCAATGTGAATTGTTACTAAAATGATGAAGCGCAGAAGACTTGGCCTATCTTTCAAATATTAGTCAAATCGGTTTTCCTGTAAGCGAGTAATTCAAAAAACAAAAAATAAAAACTTGAACTTGGACGGCTTGTAACTCGAAAACGAATGACATTTTGAAAAAAATTTTATATGAAGCTCTACCCTTATTTTGTCAAGTACAATCACCCCCTTAAGTTTCGTGATCGATTTTTGAATCACCCTGTATATGTAAGTCTGAATCCATCTAATTAGGATATCGAGTTTCTAGAGCTGGAATTAAATTTCATGCTAACAAATCCTTTTGAAGTAAAAATATAGAAATTAAAGAAAAAAAACATTTGACATGTTTTTTGACTATTCTGTAAAACGGTTTGCCTTTTCGTTTTCCGATTTATTCCAGTTAGTTTCCATCCTGTATAAAAGAATTTTAAATTTTGAAAATATTCAAATATCAATATAGTTTTCAATGCAGTTCGAAAATTTACAGAAAATGGCAAGTGAATGTATCATATCAGTTATAAACGATACCGTTTTAATAACACACAAACCTTAAGGTTTCTGATATTTTATACAATTTGTTTCTGCCATTATCTGACTTAATACACCTTATAAACAAAAGGAGTAAGGAAAATAAAAGGAAAAACAGAAATAAAACAAAAAAATAAAATAAAATAAAAATTTTTTATTAAAACAAAAGTAGAAATACTTATAAGTGAGGTGTTTAGTCACTAACAAAAATTATATAAAATATCAAAAACCTTCACCAGTGTCAAAATCGTAAAAAATACAAACTTAAAAAATAATAAAAGATCTATAGGACGGATTTATATCACAATAGTTAAGTACAAAAATAAATACATGTAAAAATATACAGGGTGTCCAAGATAAGGATCCTAAGCATGGGGATCTCGGAAACAGTTGGAGATACGAGGTCGGTTAAATTAGAGAAAAGTTGCGCAATTTAGTGCTAAATTAAACGCAGTTAAAAAAATTTAAAAATTTCAAACAGTTCCGGAGATTTCCGGAAAAAAACGAAATTTGGCAAAATCGTTTTTAATTTTTGCAGGCTTTATTTAAAGAGATATCAGAAAATAAAAGGTAGATTCTCATTGCCACTTTTTATTTTTTATAATTTGGTCTAAACAAAATTTAAATCCGACGTTTCGTTTCTGAGATACCATCATGAACTTTCATTTTTTATATGGAACAAAAAAAAGTATCCCATGTATTAGATAGCATTTTTTATTACAAATTCAACGGTGTATCACACTTGCATATCAAGTGTGTAGTTCATTGGCTTTTATAAAACTGATATACCTTTCTCTCTCGCTCTCACGGAGCTCTTATGGAAAGTACTTGAACTACGTATTCGATATGCAAGGGTGATACACCGTTGAATTTGTAATAAAAAATGCTATCAAATACATGGAATACTTTTTTTTGTTCCATATAAAAAATGAAAGTTCATGATGGTATCTCAGAAATGAAACGTCGGATTTAAATTTTGTTTAGACCAAATTATAAAAAATAAAAAGTGGCAATGAGAATCTACCTTTTATTTTCTGATATCTCTTTAAATAAAGCCTGCAAAAATTAAAAACGATTTTGCCAAATTTCGTTTTTTTCCGGAAATCTCCGGAACTGTTTGAAATTTTTAAATTTTTTTAACTGCGTTTAATTTAGCACTAAATTGCGCAACTTTTCTCTAATTTAACCGACCTCGTATCTCCAACTGTTTCCGAGATCCCCATGCTTAGGATCCTTATCTTGGGCACCCTGTATATCTATATTTTGACTTTTTTTTTTAAATCTTAGTTTTTGTTGTATAATAAAAATACTACTAAAAGATCCTAAATATTAAATAAATATATTAAATTCGAGATGTATATCCTTCTCTAAAAATTAAGGGGATTGAGTTTAGAAGAGGGGTTGCTTTTCGTATTTCGTTGTGTTGCCACATTGTTTTAATAACAAAAATATAATCAAAAACCTGAGACTAAGTCTTAGTTTAAGGTTGTATCATTTTTTATTTGTGGATACAAAAATACTCGGCAAATAATGGATTTTGGACAATGAAAAAAAAACACGTCCAGTCAGTGACAAAAAAGAGTTAATGCGATTTTGAATATTGTATTTGTTTGAGCCTGTACAGGGTGAATCAACGATTGGATGAAGTAAGTTTGTGCCTTTTCGGTGAAATTAACAAAGAAACTATATTTATTGTTTGATACAGTTTATTTTTACGCAGATTTTAAAAATATTTACGACTCTACAGGGTGAGCCAAAAAACTAGGACAGCATAAAGTTGTATTTTTTTAAATAGAACACCCTATATACGAATCGTATTTTCGATTTAGCTTATAATTTTAAATCTTTTTTATTAAGGGTTTACTATAACAAAACTTTATAGTTTCTGAGATAATTAAGTTTAAAGAAAAAAAGTCACATTTTCAAGCATCAATTCAATCCTAAATAACGTTTTCAATTTTGTGACAAATATATTCAAATTTGGAATTTAGCAAGGCCAAGGACAAGTTAACATAATTTTTACCTAATATTTGCAATAAAAGCTACAGGGTGTTGAACACATCGGCTCAAATTTGAACAAGTTTAAATGAATAAATATCTTTTTTTTTTAAATGGTACACCCTGTATATTTTCACGTTATTTAATAGAGTAATAAAAACCCTAAAAGTTTTGTTCAATATATCCTATACCTATTTATAATAGTTTTTGAGATATTTAAGTTTCTCTTATTTTCCATACTTTTTTACAGAAATAGTCTTCATTATCATAGTAGCCATGTAAAATAATAAAAAGAAACTACAGAAACAAACAGAATGTGGTTAAATATGATGAAATACATTATTCGTTATATTACAACGGCAACAGTTTAATTAAACATAATGTGAAAAAATAACGACAAGGCAAATACATATTTACTTTTATACTAAATTGAAACAAAAAAATTACCTATTAAATACTGAGATTAATTATTTCTTTTTAATAAGTGTTCGAATAAACGACCCTCTTGTGCAATGCACAAATTTAGTCTTTTTTGCAGATTTTCTCGGACCCTGGACAAAATTAGTGGCGTTATTGTTCTACAGGTATTCCTAATCCTGTTTCGCATATCTTCCACTGTTGTTGGTGGATTAACATACACCTTATTTTTAATATAACCCCATCGGAAGAAATCTAATGGGGTGATGTCGCAAGACCTTGGTGGCCACTCAATGAAACCCCCACGTCCAATCAAGTTTTGAAAAGTATGGGTATTATGCTGGCATCGATCAGGATACTTCATTTTGTAAATTCTTTGGGCAAGAAGGCAATTTTTTTGAGCCTCTCCTATTGTATAAATCATATCTATTAACTCATTCTTTGGAAAATTCATTTTATAATATAAGATGAATGCAAAAAAAAACCAAACTACACTACATAAAAACCAAAAGAAGCGATTGCAGTTATAAATTTGACACACAGAAAAATGTTCTTTTACATTGTTTTTGCCATGGCTACTATGATAATGAAGACTATTTCTGTAAAAAAGTATGGAAAATAAGAAAAACTGAAATATCTCAAAAACTATTATAAATAGGTATAGGATATATTGAACAAAACTTTTAGGGTTTTTATTACTCTATTAAATAACATGAAAATATACAGGGTGTACCATTTAAAAAAAAAGATATTTATTCATTTGAACTTGTTCAAATTTGAGCCGATGTGTTCAACACCCTGTAGCTTTTATTGCAAATATTAGGTAAAAATTATGTTAACTTGTCCTTGGCCTTGCTAAATTCCAAATTTGAATATATTTGTCACAAAATTGAAAACGTTATTTAGGATTGAATTGATGCTTGAAAATGTGACTTTTTTTTCTTTAAACTTAATTATCTCAGAAACTATAAAGTTTTGTTTTAGTAAACCCTAAATAAAAAATATTTAAAATTATAAGCTAAATCGAAAATACGATTCGTATATAGGGTGTTCTATTTAAAAAAATACAACTTTATGCTGTCCTAGTTTTTTGGCTCACCCTGTAGAGTCCTAAATATTTTTAAAATCTGCGTAAAAATAAACTGTATCAAACAATAAATATAGTTTCTTTGTTAATTTCACCGAAAAGGCACAAACCTACTTCATTCAATCGTTGACTCACCCTGTACATGGGCAAAGATCTTTTTTATGATGTAAGAATCTGTCCCAATGTAGTGTTGTGTGGAGATTTTAACATAGACAGTTTTAAAAGAGAAAATAGAAGATATAAACAATTGATGAACCTTTCTGGTTCTACTGGAATTGTTGATTACAATGACGGGCCAACCAGAGTTTATATAACAAAAGCTGGCACTTCTGTTGATTACATGACAACAAAAATACAAAGGTCCAGAGTATAGAATTTTAGAACCCCATATATCTGATCATCGAAGGCAGTGTTTGGAATCAAAGTCCAGAAGAGTATACGACCTTTCAAAGAATACGCTGAGTAATTTAAAAATTTATCTCAACAAAGTAACATGGATTTATCATGACGTTTATTGTATTTTTGAGAACATTCGCGTATTATTATTTCAATGAAGCCTGTCTGAGGAAAAATGACACGCCAAAGATGTTCAAATCAAAATGGATAACTGAAGAGCTGAATAAAGAAAAGCAAAATTTAAGGAATTTGAATGACTTAGCAAAGAAAACGCACTAACATGGACTAATGCAAGAATATAAATTGAGGGAAAAAGTTTATCGAAAAAAAATCTAAATAAAGCAAATATAGAGAATTATGCGGAGAAGTTGGCTACCAGCATGCTTCGGTGATGTTATAAATAACATTGGCGACTAGACCCTATACTGAGGTGAGCGTGTCTGAGACAAAAAATTAGTATCTTCAAAAACATAAGACCTTTTACTTTAACTTTTTAGGTAATTATATTTTATCAACACGTTTTTGTGGAATTTAAAAATAGTATTTTAACTAAAGTCATGCCATAACAGAACCATTTGTGTATTTTTCGCAGAAACCAATATATATATATATATATATATATATATATATATATATATATATATATATATATATATATATATATATATATCAATAAAAATGAATTACCTTGTATATGAAGCAAACATCTTTTAAAATAAGATTGCAATCAATGGCAAAATACAATAATGAAGCTTTAACCTTGACGCGACCTCAATTAAATGTGTGCCTCAATCTTCATCGGTCTGAGCATTACGAATAAGCACAACCCTGGAGACGCCGCGTTATTTGATAAACGGATTCTCGAAAGTAAGGTGTGTGACAAAAAAAAATCAGATTTTTATGAATATTTTGAAAGGCATTGTATAAGACTTGAATTAATTGTAACTTAATTGCATTCCTTTGCAATATTCTAGAAAACTATTTACATTTAATACTTAAAATGATAAAAATAAGGGTCTCTACTCTCCCTAGCTGTCCATCTTAACCCCGGTAAAAAAATTAGCCAGCCTTACCAGACCGCTGTCCTCTGTTTGTGTCGAATTTGCCGAGATTAAAGAGGAGTTGCTACCTCCGGAAGGACTGCGGGGTACCTGAAGATTAGCCGACCGTCTGCGCTCTGGTTTGTTGGTATCGTAGAGCATGTAAGAGCAATTGTTAGGTACTTTTACCACACATCGCTTGTGGTAATTTTGCCCACATCCTAAAAAAAAATAAAAATTAGTATTTTTTTTGCAAACACCTGCTGTGAATTGAAAAACAAAAAAAATTATTCAAAATGCTTGAAGAAAATCTTAACGTAAGGTAATAATTAAATAGCAAAATTGGGTTAAAGAAGAAGAAAAAATTATTATAGAAGATGTAGAGAGAGAAGTATTAAATTTCAAAACGTTTATTTTCAAGTTGAAGAACTGGATTTATACTTAAAACTTTCTTTCTTTGAATACAATTAGGTCTGTACTGATATCTGATATAGCGTCAAAAATTTACCTACAACATAAAATATAAATTAAACTTTAAACAAATCACAAACGCCCAGATTATTGTGCTGATTTTTTCAACAATAGATAGATAGATAGATAGATAAGTCTTTATTTATTCCAATAAGTATTACTTACTAAAAAAACCCTAAGGGCATGGAACAATGTCAAAAAAATATCATTACTGTAATAAACTTCATAAAAAAAATTATAGTTCATTCTCAGCTGTAGATAAAAAAGGAAGAAAAAAATGAAAAGAAAAACTTCAATAATAATTATACAGTTTTAAATACCTTTCTTGAATAATTCTATCAAGTTAATGTAGTAAAAACAAAACAATTAAAACTTAAGATAAAGGGCAATGAGACAAAAATTAAATAACAAGGAAACTTGCATACATTTAAAATTTAATAATACAACAAATAACAAAATTTCTAATTGGAGACAATGCTGCTTTTATCACACTCATAAAACTCTTCCAATGTATAGAAGGCTTTTTTACACAAAAAAAAATTCAGGACAGACTTTAATCTATTTCTCGGTATTAAATGTACATTTCAGGTAAAGAATTAAAAACTTTTATTATAGAAAACTCGACATTTTTCTGCAAATAACTGAAGTTATATTTATCAGGAAGCAGATTTGTTTTATTTCTAGTAATGTAGTTACGTTTAATAGATGCACCCTCAAAAAGATCCCTTTCATCAATAATAAACATCACCGAATCCAAAATGTACATACCTATAACCGTCAACATATTGTTACTAATAAACATATTTCTACAACTGTCTTGTTGTTTCATTGCAAAAATACACCGTAAACATCTTTTTTGCAGAATCAAAACTCTATTAATATCACAGGAATTACCCCAAAATATCAGACCATATCTGAGTTTGGACTGTACAAATGCATGGTAAGCTAACAGACGTGTATCGATTTCAACTCTCTCCGAAATAATTCTTAATGCAAAACAATACCGAGATAAACAATAAATGAACAGTTGCTCTTAATACAAATTAGGCAGTATGCAATGGTCCGCGCGCGTAACACGATGTCATTTTTACGTCAAATTAAAAAGTTCCCTCAATACTTTGAATATTCTTCTTTGAAAGTTGGATTGTCAATGTTTTGTCATTTTTTTATTTATTGTTTCATTTTCCTTTTTTTTGGTTAAATCATAACACTGACGCTTCTTACAATTTAAAAACGTTAAAAATTTCTAGCCAATAATGTTGATTTTTGTGCGATTATCGGTATTAAACGCAAAAAATTCGTAACTACAAAATTTTAGGGTTTTTGTTGTTGGCACAACTGTAGTGCCATTATATTTAAATTTTATTTCATATTGTTTTTAAATATCAATTCCAATTAGTGAAAGAAGTATAATGGCCCTAAAACAATTCTGCCAACATGCAAAGAACGTAAATCAACACTATTGTTATGGATAATAAAAAAATCTACTTAACCAACCAGAACAAAATTTTAACCCACATTTCTTAAGATACATGGGAATGTTTATGATTATATTTTATCCAAAAAAAAACATCAACTTCCATTCAAAATAACGTCAAAAGATTATAGGTGGTACGTTTACTCTTCGCTAGGCTGCAGATCCGCTGTGACGCACTATATCAGTTTCACAAGACTGGAGAAATAAACTGATATCTCAATATTACACATATAAAAAACGCATGTTTGTATGTTCGCATAAATCTCCAGAAATAATAAACCAAATTTGAGCTGTCATTTTATTATGTATTCCGGCTATATAAAAATGACAAATGATTTATTGAAACGTGCAAATAAACAGTTCCAGCTATGCACTTTGTATTTCAGTCGCTAGATGGCGAGCTGCTAGACTTCCATGGTCCTTTCTTATGACAAGCCAGGGTTGCCAGATTGGTAATTTTTTCGCAACTTTGAGGAAAAAAAGTAAAGGGAAATTGTTGGAGAAAAAAAATACTTATGAAGAAATCTGAGGAAGAACACCTAACAGCCCCTTGTTTTAAGTAAAAGAGTAAATGAATTCTGGCAGCCAGCGCCATTTTGCTTTGTTATAGGAACATTTTATTGTGTAGAATAAATGAGTTTGTAACATTTATTCCTTAATTATGATACAATATAGAGCGCGATGCTAGTTCGTCAAAGCCGATAGTTTATTTCGAGCTTAAATTTTCTTATACAATATATATTTTTAATTTACGATTGGGTAAACGTTTACAAGGATATCGTTATTTTGGAGAAAAGTAAAATTCAATTTGGGGAAGTTTCAAATTCTGTATCTACCAATTCAGTTGGACCTTAAATATCAGTCAATAATTTTCGACAACAGAAGGTATTACTGTTGCGAAATGTAATGCAGGTACAAAAAGAGTATGGGCAATTTTATTACAAATGATGGCAATTTAAAATCTAGAATTACTTATTATAGTTGTAAAAATAATAAAAAACAATGCAATTTTCCAAAATTTTTAATGTTCCTAAAGTGTAAAAACTCATTGACAACCTAACCTCCAAATTAGGGAGGTTTTAAGGAGGAATACCAAAAAAACTAAGCTTTTTCGCAAATTTTCATTTCATTGACAATTCAAATAGACATACATTCTAGAAGAACAGTTAATTTGGTGTGTTACCAAAAATAGGTTAACAATAAAAAAACTGGAAAAAATTCGTTAAGAGTGAAATGATAGGAAAATGACGTTTTTTTGAAAAAATTTTGATACATACCCCCTATTTCGAGGTCGTAGAACACGATTCTGACCTCAGTTTTCCATAATTTTTCCTGAATTTTGCGGAAAACAGGGAAAATAACTTTTCACTTTAGGTTCGATTTTTTTCACTAAATCGTTTAACTTTTGTTATAACAACGAATTCCACAGTGATAGAAGCTTCTGCATTATACAAAAATTCAAAAATATGCACGAAAAAATCCGAAAAATTACCACGACAAAAATCACAACAAAATCAAAATAAAACGACCGGCACCAAAAAATAATAGTTTGCATAGTTCGCTAAAGATGGCGTACTGTTGAAGTCGGCGATGTTGCCAGATTCCAAAAACGATTTCTTTAAATATTCTTCTCTTTCTGTTTGAATTGGAAAGAAAAGGTTCCAAAAAAAATGTTTTCCTTTCCTTTGATTATTGAAGTACTATTAATTACTCATATGTCTATGTCTTCGATGTGCGATTTTGACTCTAAATAATAAAGGTTTTAAGGATTATAGTTGCTTTGTTTGTCTCCCTCTATCATGATGTGCAATTTTAACTCTAAATATTAAAGGTTTTAAGGATTATAGTTGCTTTTGTTTATTTCCCTCCAAATACCAGTAGTTTTAAACGGATAATATGAATTGATCATATTGCTTATGTCCGTTAGCAGAAAGTGTCGAGTGGCAGAGCTTGTTCCGCCTCCACGTGGTTTCTGCTGGACAATGACATTTTTTAATTAATAAATCTAGGTCAATCTAGGTTAGTTTAGGTTAATTCAGGTTAGTTTAGATTAGTTCAGGTTCATTTCAGTTTTTTAAAGTAACCAAGACTAATGTTAACCTGTACTTACCAGAACTAACCAAAAATTTTGGAAGGTTAAGATTCATTGTACCCCTTTTTATATGTTACAAACATTAAACTATGTTGATAACTGTAATGGGTAAAGTTTAAAGTTTATACCAGGGAACTTTAAATCTAGGTTAATTTAGATTAGTTCAGGTTAGTTTCTGTTTTCCAAATTAACCAAAATCAAGCTAAACCTGAACCAACCTATCTTAACCAAAACCAACCAATAATTTTGAAGGGTTAAGATTATTTTTACTTAGAAACTGTTCTGAATATTAAAAAAAAAATTAAACTATGTTGTTGACTGAGAAGGACAAATCTTATAGTTTATATTATGAAGAAATTTTACATCTGGCAACGTCGCACCTTTTTACGTGATACGGCGGCCAGTTTAGATAGTCTGACCGTTGATGACGTTTTCGAGACGTGGTTTTGATATTTTCACTGAAAATATAAGTTTTTCTAAATTGGTTTGCTAAAATTTGTGCAAAAATAATTGAACGTACAATACTTTTTAACTAGTTCCATTGAAAATAAATACGTAAATTCCGTTTTTAACTGAAAAGAAAGTGAAGTGACGCTTTACTTTTTTTGAGTTTTCCGGGAAAGTGAGGAAAAATAGTGAAAAATCAAGGCCAGAATTGTGTTCTAGAACCTCGAAATAGGGGGTAAGTATAGAAATTTTTTCAAAAAAACATAATTTTCATGCTTTTCACGCTTTGCAAATTTTTAACAAAAAACTTACCGTCACATTTAAGTCCTTGTCTAACTAACCCAAAAAGCATTTCCCCACAAAAATCACAAAACGTTGGACTTTTGTATGAATGTACGGAGAGCGCATGGGGCCTTACGATCGTAACATCAGAAGAATGTTGTGGGTTGAGAACTGAAAAAAAAATATAGTTGAAGTTGCGTTATAAAAAAACTCAGTACATAAGCAATTCTAATAATTGCTCGAGAATGTTTACCTTTTGCAGTCAGCACTATTTCTATAAGAGTTTCATCTACAATATCAGAAGCGGAATTTATAAACTGAAGAATATTATTTGAGTTGTATTCATGTTTGAAGAGAAGCAACCTATCTTCAATACGGTTAATTCCATGATCAGGAACCTAAAATTAAATAGGAAAAATATTAGTTAATCATTAGTTAAATTCAAGAGAGATAGATAGATCTTTATTAGTAATAAATACAAAATATGCTTTTACACATATACAAATTAAAATTGTCAATCCCAATAAATGAGAGGTATTACATTAGAGGTTAATATCAACGTCAGGTGGTGTGGACCAATGACTTGGTGTCTTTATAGATATCAGATCATTCAGGAGTTCCTCAGCGATCTCATATTGATGCATTACTGTTCAATATATTGATGTATACCATGCAAGTTCTTACTTCTTGCAGTTCACATGAATGTGTATAAGGCTATCGACATTTGCAGTGAATGTTTGGAACTTCAGAAGAGTCTTAACAGATCTATCTGGTGGAGCAGAATGAATGGGATGGGTTTGAATTTCCCTCAGTGTAAAATTACTAAAATTTTCTAAATTGGGTTATCCACAAATATCTTAAGCGAAGCATAAATAATATTAAAAGAACCTACAACTCTCAAGAATGGCAAACAATCAATACATTTAAAAGAAGTCTTAAAAAATATATGTTCAAGTTAACAGTATCCTTTCTCTTAGCTGTGATAGATATTAATAATGTGATACTTGTAACTTTTGCTTTTTTTTTTCTTAACAGATGTATATTATCTGGAATTTGTACTGTTATTATTTTGTTTGACTTCATTGTACTTGTATTTTATTCATATATTGTCAATAAATCTTATCACCATCATTTGAATGGCAGACCACTGACGAAGGTTGGTGTTGTACTAGACTTGATAGTTGCTTTTGATTTCACCTATTCATTCATTTGCACCTTGCTTACAATGTCAGTAAGTCCCTCAGGATGTTCAATGTGAGGCTGAAGAGCTTTGTGTTGTGAAATCACTTAAGAGACTTTATTGCTCATTGGTTAGAACACAACTTGAATAAGTTTTTTGTGTGAACCCCCACCTACTCTAATTGTAAATCTCTTTATTATTATTATTTCACATTATTATACTTCATTTCACTAGTAAATTATTGTAAACTAAGCAGTGTTGTCCAAATATATAAACAAATGTCATGAAAAATTCAAAGTTTTTAGTATTCTAAATAATAACCTTATCTTTTAAGAACAAACAACACAAAATATTGAATATCTATAAATTGGAAATTATATATTTTCATCAATTTAATTTTTTACACTTTTAAATTTGACAACATACAAAATCGAATTTGTATAATTTGAAAATAATACTAATTTAACAATGCAGTAAGAGTAAAGATTTGTTTAGTATATAAAAAAGGAGGTAAGTCGAACGGAGCTAATTATCGACCAATTGCGGTACTCTCGGCACAGGCCAAGGTATTTGGGAGTATAATTTTCAAAAGTATATACTCTTTGGTCAAGGGGCGCATTTCTATACATCAGCATGGCTTTATGAGAAGGAGTAGCATGTCGGATGCTTTGAATAAGCAAGGTCAGATGGACGTTGTATACACTGACTGTGCCAAAGCCTTTGATTTCGTGTCTCACACAATTTTGATATCAAAGCTTAAAAGGAGTTTGGATTTCATTTACTCCTTGCTGATTTTGTTGCTATCTTGCTAACAGGCAGCAGCAGGTGGTTCTCGGGGGATTTTCTTCGATGTCATTTATTCCTACTTCTGGAGTCCCTCAGGGATCCCATATCGGTCCATTCATTTTCCTGCTTTTTATAAACAGTATTACTGAAGTTATTACGAACGATTCCTCTTGTTTGTTATTTGCGGATGATCTAAAATTTATAATAATGCGAGTACAATTACTACATTTTCTCTTAAAATCAATTAATTCCCTTTAATTACAATATGCAGGGTGGGGCGTTGGATCCTGTTGGGGAGGGATCTTAGAGTGGTATTTGATCCTAAGCTGACATTTAACAATCATGCGACTTTTATTACTAATAAGGCCGCTAAGGTGTATGATTTCATTGTGTGAAATACAAGGTTTTTTAATAATCTAAATTGTATAAAACAAATGTATATTTCACTGGTGAGAAGCATACTTGAATATGCATCATTGATATGGAACCCATATTAACAATGTCATAAGTATTCCATATAGAGTATTCAGAATAAACTTGTTTGTTACATGTATTTTAAGGAACGAAGTGTCTATAATGCACGTGTTTCTCGAATTATGTTGTGTGATAAGTACAATCTTGTAAGTTTGGAAAGGTGAAGAGAAGTTTTTGATATTTTGTATTTGTATAGAGTTATGCATGGACTTACTGATGATGAAAGATGTCTATTGAGACTTTATTTTACTTTTCAAACCTATAGCATGAGGGCTGTCAATACTTTTTACCTTGCTAGTACGCCACATAGTAATAATCAGCTGAACTCACCATTATACCACATTTGAATGTCATATAATAGTGTGTAAAGTTTGTGTGACATATTTCACTATAGTTATATCAAATTTAAAATTAAACTTAAAGATATTTTTTAGATACGGTTATGTTGAATGTGAGTGGTTGGTTTTGTTGCCTTTTTTACTACTTTTGTTGGTTTTAGTAGTACTGTCCTTTATAATAGGGTATATTTTGTATATGTACTTGTTAAGTACTGTATAAAATAAATAAATCAGTAAATACTTAACTCATTCAACTACTACTGTGCTGACTCAAAAAAATTGTTAACTAAATCTACAATTATTTAATTTATTTATTTATTGTATTTTACAAATTTTTACAAGGAAAATATCCTGTTAAAAAATTAGTTCAAGAGGATATCTTACTAAATTAGATTATAGTAATCTTTTATATTATGTTCCTCAATGATGATTAAGGGAGATGAACACATTCCAGCTTCAACATCACCACATCAATTACAGGAATTTTTCTGCAATGAACAGCACCATTTCTTATGAAAATGAGCTGGGTGGAAGCATTCAGAACCTTACTATACTCTTTGGAAAGATTGTTACAATAAACTACTTGTAAACCTCATTTAAATTTAAGTTTGTATATAGACTGTTGCTATTTGTTGGCTTGGTTACTAATTTTATGAAATATTTTAAATTAATTTTATAAGTGATATTGTAAAATTGGATTATACCCACTGATAAATAAATAAATGAATTGCAATATAAATCAGTTTCTATGATTGATTGAGTGATATAGCAGGCCACCGTTGAGAAGTCCTTACATTGCAGCGGAATGATTTGTTGTATCGCTAGTTATGTGTGTTCTATGTGAAGAGGGTAATTGCCTTAATCACGTTTAGCAACCCATTCACTAGTTTGTCCTTACAAACCTTCCAGATTGAACAATCCTTCAAGGTATCTCCAGTAAGTTAAAGCTTCACATTCAAAGATGATGTGCGAGGCTGTTTCATCCTCTGCATCACACAATGTACATGTTGGTGTTTCATTAATCAGTTTCTAACTATCAATTTAATTTTTACAATCTAATCTTGAACAAATTACTTAAAATATATTTTAAAATGTGTACCACGCTTCTACTTACCTTTGAATTAAGAAAGTCACAAGCCAAATCTTTAATAGTTTTCAAATTTAATGTGGATTGTGGAACAGTGACAGCATCCCGGATGAACCCAAATTGAAACATAAAAGTGACTTCTGGTCCCTGGTCGTCCATTTTTAATGTTGTTATTTAAAGGCAAACAATTACTTTTATCTATAAAAACGAAAAATTTTAAATGTGAGTTGTTGTAAAATTCAAATTTGAAATAGTGCCCATAATTTACAGATAAATATGAAGTATTTCCATTGGTACCTTTAGGCAGTTACCCCAATTAATTTTATACTCAATACAGACAACTCTGGCAATATCTTAATTGCTTCTCTCAAATAAATTAAATAATTATATCAAAATAAATCAGAAATCAGCTTTTCCCAAAATACCAGTAACATATAAGATCACTGATTTAACACACAGTGAACTGTGCTCTGATAAATAAAGTAAATATTAACATCAGATTAGTTCGCTAATTAGCAATGTTAATTAACTCGAAATATTTAAGCAAACCGTATATTAAGAGGTGATTTAGGCAGAAAATTTTCGGGTATTTAGATACCGTTATTTGAACTGGTACTAATCTAGTTTCGGGCTAGAGGCATTCATTTACTTACTTCATGCGTGTATTTTGTAGTTTCTGAAATTCCTTGGTGTCAATAGAGAGCTTAGAGTAAAAGAAAAATATTATTCGAGTCTTTTCTAAAGAAAAATTGGGAAATACATCTACCACACAGAGAAAACAGACATATTGACAAACGACAACAAATCGACTGACGGGTTTGGCCTTGGGGGATGACGTTTCAAGTACGAATGTTGCCAATATGAAGAATTAAAAACATTTTTTAAAGGTGTTTGAAAAAAGCAAAAATCAAATAATATTACGTTAAACAAAAAAAAAATTGAAAAAATTAGGTATATTTGAGTAATTTTTCGAATATATCATGTTAATTGCTTGCAAAATATATAATTTTTAAAATTTGATTTAGAAGTGCATGTTGGTAATGCCAGCGAGTTGCGTTCAGAGTTTGATTCGAGAAAGATGAGAGAAATATGCATTTATAGAATGTCCCAGGAAATTGTTATTCAAATTAATTGATAACACCGAAAATTGTATTCTGATGATTCGTCCTACGTGGGTCGTAATTTTGTTGGTTAATTCCACCCTAATTAATTCTAAAGGCGTCAAGATTTAGAATGGTTTTTATTTGCAAATTAAAGTAATTATTTAATTATATTATACTGTACCAATATTAGCTATTTTGTTAGAATACATATATTTTGAGAAGTATATTGCGATAAGCAAACGAAATCTAACAAAAACTTCTAGTTCCTTGTTAAAATCATAGACATATAAAGATATGTACCTCGGGTCGTATACACGCTCGTCGGTTTTCGCTTAGAGACAGAGTGAAATGGAACGGTAGTACCTCTTTGTCTATGGGCGAAGCACGAGACCTTTCACGTCTGACCGCCATTAGAAATAGAGGTATTATTGTCCTATTTTGCTCGGCAGAAACGGATGTTTTACTGTCCTCTGTAGCTCCGCCTCTTTCTAAGTAAGAGCCAACCCGCTTTTATAGGGCCCGCAGTCTAAATATTTATATATCGATGGTTGGCATGATTAGTATCGGTTTGTTCAAATCTTATTTCAATTGTTTTAAAATTGCAATTCAAAATCAAGTTTAAAAATAATTGAATTTGAATTTAAATAAAATGGCGCTAGAAACAGTTGTGTCATAAATTATAAACAATTAAGCGGTTATTGAATACCTTAAATTTCTTATTTTTAATCCAAAAATAATGATTACATAAACATTTTAATGTTTCCAAAGTGGAAGAAGAGGATTTTTGTGATTTTATCAAAAAAAGAATAGGAAAATAGAGCATAAACACCAAGCAGGTACAGCGTAAAAAGGCATATCTCAAAAACTCATTGTTTTTGAAAATTTCATTTTGATTTTCGCAATGTACGCTCCAAATTGAATGATTAACAAAATTCGTAAGTAATAAGTTTGCAAGAAAAATAAAATTAATATTTTATATTGCATCACTGTGTAAGTTTTTAATCCCAATTGAATTGTTTTTCCGAACATACTCCTCAGCATCTTTGGTACATGACAAACACATATCTGCATCTTCGTTTCACCCACGCCAAAACTTATTGACTGAAGAAAGACGGTTTCATTTGTATTTGTTGCGGGGAGACAAAAACGATCCTTCATCTCCATTCGTTTCTTTTCGTTCGTCGCGGAACGAACAAAAAGCGTTTTGTAATTGTACGATCTGTATTGTTGATATTTTTTGTTTTTATTTCATACAAGACGGTCGGTGGGTTGTTTTCGCGTTTCGCAACAAACTCGCGAAGTAAAACTTGCATGGAGCACGGCTTACAGTGCGTTTTTCCGATTTTAAACTGGACTGTGAATGAACTTATATCCCAGACGAACCTATTTCGTTTTTTGCGCCCTCATTTCAATTTAGAATGAACGGAAGATCACTGAAGATGTTCAAAAAATAATAATACTTCGATGTGCTCGGCGAAAATGATGAAAAAAGTAGTGTTTTTAATTTTTGTAAGGTTATTTTTCTTTTCGAAATGCCAGGCAGATTCGAGGGAATCGCTATTTCCAACAGGTAATTCACTTGTTTTGCTAACTATGCTCAGGTCACTTTGTTTATGGGTTTGGGGTTAATGGTCAAGGCGGTTTTAAACCTGCTTTTGACGCGGTTTATTTCATTAAATAAGGCGGCATCATAGTTGTTTTGTTGTATCTCTTTTGCTTTCTTTATAGTTTTAATTTAATTAAGGTCATTATGCACAATTTAATTATTTACCAACTTGGGAACTCAAATTGTAAATCTGGTTATAAGTCAATGTGTTTCAAGATATATTTGTTACCATAGTAATATGATTTTGCTTGATTAAAGTTACCATGGAAACAAATGTACCGTAACAATAACGCCATGCTAGATCTTGAAAATTTTAAAGTTCATTTTCAACACAAAGTAACTGGTTATATTGACCAAGAAAGAAAATAGTATTAAGTACGACAGTTATGTTAACATGCATTGTTTGTGAGAAATTTATTTTTAGAAAATGGAATTATTCTCACATTATTGTTGTTATTTTAGGCTATTCAGTAGAGAAAAAATAAATGATAAAAATATCATCAGGATACCGACACTGCGCTATTATATTAAAAGCAATCGGTAGTGATATTTTGTTGTTTTCTACTCTCTACTAATATCCATTAATTTTTTATAAACAATTAAAACCAAAAAATTGCATTTTATTTTCGTTTTTTGCTTATAAAATCAAAACTATAATAAGAAAGTAATCTCAATGGTGTAAATGTAGATGAATTGTAGAGAATAAAATTATTAACTAAATTAGCTCTGGTTTAACTCAATCGGATCTTTAGTAACGGAGAAAAACGGGAAAAACCGGAAAATTCAACGTTTTTCCAAAAAAAAATTCCTTCGCGAAATAAGGTAATTATTTGGAAAAGTGAAAACACCAAATTTTAAGAATTTTTCGATTATTTTGGCAACAATTCGTTTTGAATGAAAACTAGGAATATGACGTTTTTTTGAAAAATTTCGATATTTACCCCCTATTTCGAGATCGTAGAACACGATTCTGACCTTGATTTTTCATTCTTTTTCCTCATTTTCCCGGAAAACTCAAAAAATGAAGCGTGACTTCATAAAACACTTTTATTTCAGTTAAAACACAGAACTTACATATTTATTTTCAATGGAACTAGTTAAAATGTATTGTATGTCATATATTTCAATTATTTTTGCACAAAGCAATTTAAAAAAACTTGTATTTTCAAGGAAAAATCAAAAATACGTCCTGGAAACGCTATCAACCGTCAGATTATCTAAACTAACCGTCGGTTCGCGAAAAAGGGCGCAACGTTGCCAGAAGTAAAATATTTTCGTGATATAAACTATAAAATTTATCCACCAAAGTCAACAATATAGTTTAATTTTTTTAATGTTTAATACAGTTTTTGGTTGAAAATAATCTTAACCACTCAGAATTTTTGGTTGGTTTTGGTTAGATTAAAATTCGGATTAGAGTAAATCTAAAGGTGGGTGTCATTTTGAATTTATTTGTTTTTGATAATTTTTTAGATTTTTCCAATAAAAAAGCGCAGATTTATGAATTTTTATATAATACTGATGCTTTTATTAGTGTACACTTTTTTATCATAAAAATCATGAAAATTATCGAAAATAAATCAAAACAAACACAATCTGTCCTTCCTGTGGAGCAATTTTTAATTCTTCAATTGAGTTAGGAGCTGGATTTCGTGCCCGTATACTTCTCTTTAAGATGTCTCATAAATGTTCTATGGGATTTGCATCAGAACTCATTGGTGGCCAATCTGGAGTCACAATCCCAACAGCTTCAACATACTGGATAACTGTTCTTGCGGCATGTGCATGGGCATTATCATTCATTAGCACGAATTCATCGTACCCAATGTACCCATAAGGTAAAACATGCTATTCAAGAATGTTGTGTATGTACCAGTCAGTATTCGTTCTTAAATTCACCTCAATAAGTTCCGCCACCAAAGCTAACAGTGTGTTCAAGATTACATTTTGCAAAATGTTCTCCGAACCTTCTGTATACTTTACCACGTCTATATGACCTTCATATTTGTATCTTGGATTCATCTGTGAAAAGAACTTTTCCCCATTGGTGTTCATTCCAGTTAGCATGAGCTCTTGCAAATTGTTGCCATACATTTTTTGATGTGGGAGAAGACTAGAAACTCTGGCAGAACGTTTTGCATTTATACCGACCTTTTTAAGCCTTCTCATTACTGTTTAACACTTACAATAACTTGTCTTGTGGTTAGTAAATCACAAAAATAATACAATACTAACTGAGTGGTACACAAAATCTACATGGTCTGGTCGCTACCTCAACTACAATTCCCAACACCACATGGCCCAAAAAAGATCAGTAATAATTGGAATAGCCGATAGAGCCATCATCCATAGTAGTCCCGAATTTAGAAACAACTCTATCAAAAAAGCAAAAGAGGTCCTTATGTCAAACTCTTACCCAAATAAACTAATTAATAAAATTTTTAAAGAAAGGCTAGAAAAATACAAACATGGACACACTAAAACAGAAAATTTAGAAGACAATAAAACCAAAAAACAATATCTTTCCTTGCCATATATACCAAAACTTTCAAACTTTTTTTAAGAAACTTAATATAACCACTAGTCATAAGGGCCATAATTTACTTAAAACAAATTTCAGCAAATTAAAAAGTGATATTCCAAAAAAGAAAAAATCAAATGTTGTCTACCTTCGATCATACCCTAGATTTAAACAACAATAGATTTGTTTGAAGGCTGTTTATGGTCGGTGGGGGAGACGCTTTTTTGATGTTTGACAGACATAAACATATTTAGTTATCTTGTCTTTCAGTTTAATTGCTTGTCGTGACTTTTTCGGTGTTCTTAAGTGTTAGAAATTACTATAAATGCGAAGTTTAAAATTAATATTAACAAAAAGAGGATTTAATCGATAAATATTGTTAGATATTGTTTACATATTGAAAATAACAATAATAAAAATATAGGCAACCATATATTCATACTTTGTTTTCAGAATTGACGTACCTAGGGGTATGTTCAAAGGACGTACCGATGATACTCGTTTAAATAATGCAATTAGAAAAGGATAGCATAAAATCGGTATGTCTGTACCAAGAAATTAAATATCTACTGTTTATCAACACTTTTTCAAATATAAATAAAAATATTATTATGTTATTCAGCGTTCAAACAACCGGGCCCTAGTTCTGACGTTATGCTACTTCTACAGGGGTATGTTCGAAGTTGTCTACCAAATACCTTGCAAGGATTGTTCATCGAATTATATCGGTCAAACTAGTCAGTATCTGCAAAATCGTCTAAGTGGACATAAATATGACAAAAAAATATTAAAGCCCTAAAAAAACACGAAATGAAACACAAGCACACGTTTGATTATGAAAATACAAAAATCTTGAAAACTGAAAGCAATAAAGGAAAACCAGAATTTTACGAAATCATCGCAATAAAAAAAATCCAAATGCCGTAAACGATAAAACATACATTAATAATCTAAATCAAAAATTATTTCAACATATTAAAATAAACCAATATAAACAAATTTCTAAAATACATAAAACATTAAATAAAAATAATTCTCCGCTTTCAATTTTTCTAAATTGAACCACGATATTTTTTCAGAAAGATATCACTTCAATTAAAAGACCCAAACTTTTTATGCCACTTAAAGTACCCAAAACATATACCATCTGGGTTCCACATTCAGTCAAGTCAAGGCAGTTATAGGGTTAAAAATGTAGTGTCCATTCTTCTAACTGGACTTTTAAAAATACTATACAAGAGAGTGTGTGATTATAATTGGTTTGTGTTGTAATTAATTTTTATTTAAAACAAAAATCTCTGTTCCTAATGGTAAGTTTTTAACCCGTTATTCCGTATATAATAATATTAAAAATGTACATTTTTGTAGAATCTGCCGAAACCTGCAGTTGAAAAAGATTCGAAAGAATCGAAACGTTCTGAAATATAAAATATATATATATATATATATACAATAAGTATGACTCCTTTATACAGGGTGATTCAAAAATCGATCACGAAACTTAAGGGGGTGATTCTACTTGACAAAATATAATTTTTTTTCAAAATGTCATTCGTTTTCGAGTTACAAGCCGTCCAAGTTCAAGTTTTTATTTTTTGTTTTTTGAATTACTCGCTTACAGGAAAACCGATTTGACTAATATTTGAAAGATAGGCTAAGTCTTCTGCGCTTCATCATTTTAGTAACAATTCACATTGATTGTTTGCCGCTAGAGGGCACTTTACCTACATTGAAAATTGTTTTTTTGTCATAATTTTTTAGTGTTGACAGCTACAGTAGTTTTTGGCATAATTTCTGAAAGACTGATGCCAGGCCTTTAAAAAAGGTGCTCTTTATTTACATCGCTAAACCCAACGGTTTAGACGTAAATCACCCTTAAAAATTAAGTGGTAAATTTACTTTTCTCATTTCATTACCACCAGCTACCAGGTAAATAGCTATCAAAGTATACTAGAGCTGTCAGTTTAACATCAAATAAATTCGCTTTTTAAACTATTTAATTTATAATCTTAAAATAACTAATAATGGCTAATCAGTAAATATTCATATTATGGATTATTGCGATATACATTTAATTGATAAAAATTAATGAAACAGTACTAAACAAACTAAAAAAGATTCTCAAAATGTCCCCCATTTTCTTCCATACATTTCCTAACACTCTTCAAAAAATGTCGCCTAACTCGATGAAAAATTTCTGGTGTTTCTTTAATAATTTGGCACTTTTCGATTATCCTGAAGCGAAGATCCTCGACGTTGATTACTGGAATATCGTACACCAATTGTTTCAAATGACCCCAAAAGAAAAAATCCATAGGATTAAGGTCTGGTGACCTCGCTGCCCATGCCAATGGTCCACTTCGTCCTATCCATCGCTCAGGATACGTTGCATTTAAATACTGTCGGACACGTATACTAAAGTGGGGCGGAGCTCCGTCTTGGAGGATCCACATGTTGGCCCTTACTTCCAATGGCACATCTTCCAGATACAATGGGAGACGATTTTGGATAAAATCTAAGTATACGTCACCAGTTAATGGCCCATCAAAGAAATGAGGACCAATAAGGTAATCTCCTATTACCCCTACCCACACATTTAGTGAAAATCTACGCTGATGTTTCGTTTCTACCACATTGTTTGGGTTCTCGTAAGCATATGTGTGGATGTTGTGTAGATTTGTTATGCCATCACGAGTGAAACCAGCTTCGTCAGTGAATAATATGACGCCAATTAATCGATTATCGTGTTCATACTTAGCTAGGATCTGATTGCACATTTCCAACCGTCTCGGCCGATCATCGTCATAAAGAGCCTGCACCTTTTTTGAATGAAACGGGTAGAGTTGTTCTTCTCTTAGTATCCTCCATGAACTAGCCTGACAGAGCCGCACTTCATTCCCAATTTTTCTAGTACTAATACCTGGATTATCTTCAATAATTTCAAGCACTCTTTCTTCTTGTTGCACGTTTCTAGCAGTTCTAGGTCTTCCCCTATTTCCATTATAATTTTTAAAGGAACCACATTCCGCAAGCCTCCTGTGCACACTGGAAAATGTTTGAGCATGAGGGATATTTCTTTCCGGATAACTCTCCATATAATATCTTCTTGCCAACTCTGCATTACCATTTGCTTTTCCATAACAAAAATGGATATCACAATATTCGATATTTGAATATTGGTGATTAGCCATTATTAGTTATTTTAAGATTATAAATTAAATAGTTTAAAAAGCGAATTTATTTGATGTTAAACTGATAGCTCTAGTATACTTTGATAGCTATTTACCTGGTAGCTGGTGGTAATGAAATGATAAAAGTAAATTTACCACTTAATTTTTAAGGGTGATTTACGTCTAAACCGTTGGGTTTAGCGATGTAAATAAAGAGCACCTTTTTTAAAGGCCTGGCATCAGTCTTTCAGAAATTATGCCAAAAACTACTGTAGCTGTCAACACAAAAAAATTATGACAAAAAAACAATTTTCAGTGTAGGTAAAGTGCCCTCTAGCGGCAAACAATCAATGTGAATTGTTACTAAAATGATGAAGCGCAGAAGACTTAGCCTATCTGTCAAATATTAGTCAAATCGGTTTTCCTGTAAGCGAGTAATTCAAAAAACAAAAAATAAAAACTTGAACTTGGACGGCTTGTAACTTGAAAACGAATGACATTTTGAAAAAAAATTATATGAAGCTCTACCCTTATTTTGTCAAGTAGAATCACCCCCTTAAGTTTCGTGATCGATTTTTGAATCACCCTGTATATGTAGTTTCAATATAAAAATGAACCATATTCCCAAGAAAATAACCAACTAAAAACGTATTTAATGGTTCAAGAAAAATTAATTCCTGTATTATATATATATATATATATATATATATATATATATATATATATATATATATATATATATATATATATATAATATCTTTGTTTTCTTAAACCATCTATATTTATTTTTCTGAAATTTCTTGGCTATGAGGTTTTTTGTTTTTAAAACAATCTAACTAAAATTTAACGTTTCGCCCATTCTTTTGGGCTTTATCAAAAATATATTGTCAGTCTATGGATAAAATCCGTTAAAGCTGTGCCGTAAAATTCAACTCAGTTGAATAATGGGAACCTACACAGCTCCCGAACTATGAAGGGTTTCCGAGAATTGGTTTCTAAACCTGAGAATTTGTAATATTAGCTTTTCGGGAATTATTCTCGGATTTGTCAGCGCGACACGCTGACACGGTAAATTTCAAGCAGGCAAATTGTTAAAAATTATTTTTTAATAATAATTGCATTAAATGTTTCGTTAACTTTATATCAAGTTAACAAAACATGCAGGATTTAAAAAAAAACGACAAATTTTTTCTTTCGCAATTAATTAGCAACATTTAACGGCAAATTATCATCCTGGCGATTTTTCAATTCGAGCAATTTGTCTTGCTAACTTTATGTATGTACATATAAAAAAAATCATATTCTTTGAATATAAAACTAACAAAAAAATGGAAAGTTTTGTTTATTTTCGAGAGATAATTATTTCTTTTAAAGATTGCATTACTTTATTTCTAGATTTTTGTCCTTAATTTTAAAATATCAAGGTTTATTTGTTGATATATGAAATATAAATGATTACAATATCGTAAACAAAACAAAACTAGCCAACTAGTAGATCTAGCTTTTGTGGCAACCAAAATTGTTATTATTTATTAATTACGTGACGACGATAACATTGCGACATTGAGGCAATCAAATGTTAAACCATATTTTCGAGAAAATTTGTCCAAATTTTGATTTTATTTATCATTGATTGTTTATTTGGAAACGTTTGAGAACGAATACCACGTTCCATCTCTTCCCACAGATTTTCAATGGGGTTCAAGTATGCCGCTGAAGTTTCGAACGTTCACGCGAACGAATTTTGTATGCAGTAAAAAATAATTTCAGAAATAAAGAAACAATGTAAAGTGTTTGTTTAAAAAATTAATAATTATTTTTTTCTACCTGAAATGATTTTAAAACGGGATATTTTACATCAGTTTAAGCGTTACATTTATTAAAATAATTTTTAAAATATCGTCTAGGGGGATGACAAGTAAAATACATGCAAATTTGATATTGACGAGCTAGGTGTGTTGATATTAAAGCATTTTGTGAAAAAAAAAATGAAAACCCATTGCGGTCGGAACACATATAACTATGGTTAAAAAAATCATTTATGGTGGTTCACAAGTAAAATTGCACGAAAATTTTATATTGACGATCTAAGTATATTCATGTTAAAGCCTTTTAAAAAATATTTAAAAAAAAACCATTGTGGATGGGACCAGGGCCGGATTTGGAGGTCTAGAGGCCCTGGGGCAACGAAGGGGCGGAGGCCCCTAATTATTTTCCGAATAAAAGAAACAATTTTTTTCCGTCAAGTCTTTCAAAAATTTATTGCCAACAAATAAAATTATTTCACCAAAGAATGTAGTGAACAAATATGGATATATTGTTTTTAATATTCGCAAGTATTCTTGGTAAAAATGCGAAAAAAGTCCGTTTGGAAGAAAAAACCGAAAAGTTGCTGACCAGTCGAAATTTGAATATTTTCTTTTATAATAATAAATAAATATTTTTTAATCGATTTCTAAAAGACTATTTATTTTTTTTCTCTGTATGTACACCGATTACTCTGGAACGACGGCACAAATTTAAATGACATTTTTTACGTTATGTTCAGGAAGTTGCTGCGGTGGTCCCATATTTTTTTGGATGAAATTGGTACAGTAAAATCCAAGATGGCGCTGACAATATGGCGGTCAAAAAAATAATTTTTTCCGAGTTTCACTAAAATTGGTGTGGGGGAGTTTTCGGGGTCGCATATATCGAGTCTAAATTTTTTTTTTAAATTCAATATGGCGGATCCAATGTGGCAGACAAAAAATCAATTTTGTCTGATTTTCTCCAAAATTGACACGTGGGAGTTTTCGGGGTCGCACATAACGAATCTAATATTATTTTAAAAAAATTCAATATGGTGGATCTAATATGATGGACGAAAAAATCAATTTTATCCGATTTTCTCCAAAATTGGTATGGGGAAGTTTTCAGGGTCGCACATAACGAAACTCAAATTATTTTAAAAAAATTCAATATGGCGGACGAAAAAATCAGTTTTTTCCCATTTTCTCCAAAATCGGTATAGGAAGTTTTCAGGGTCGCACTTAACAAGTCTCAAATTATTTTTAAAAAATTCAGTATGACTTATCCAATATGGCGGATAAAAATTAATTTTGTCCAGTTTTTTTTAAATTGATATGAGGGAGTTTTTGAGATGGCAAAGTACGAATCTGAAATTATTTAAAGAAAATTAAATATGGTGGATCCAAGATGACGGATTTAAGATTCTACATATCTCGATTTTGTCTAAAATCAGTAATGGGGGATTTTTGTTAGTGTTATTTACGAATTTAAAATATTTTTTGAAAAACTCAATCTGACAGATTCAATAAGGCGTTCTAAAAGTTTTCATTTTTTGATTTTCTCCAAAACTGATATAGGGGGTTCTTGAGGGTGTAAATTATGAATTTAAAAGTATTTTTTTCAGGATTTAATACATTTAATTACATTTTTCTATTTTGTTCAAAGATGGGGCTGAATCGTTTTTAAGTAAATAGCGAATATAAAATTATTTTAAGGAAATCTAATATGACAGATGGAATATGACGGTCTAGAAATTTTAAGTTTCCGGATTTCATCCAAAATTGGCACGAGGGGGCTTTGAAAGGTTTAGATTTAGATTAGATTAAGACGTTAAATTTTTTTTTTTGAAACAATATGGCGGATCCAATATGGTAGGTTTAAAATTTTACCTTATTCGCATTTTTTCAGATTTGATATTGGGGGGTTTTCGGGGTCGTTTATTACGAATATGAAGTTGATTTTTTATAACTATTAGGTTGATAAGATACAATATAAGGGACTGAAAATTTTACAGTTTGAGGCATATACAAATTCAATATGCAGTATAAAATATATCGGGCTAAGAAATTTACGTCTCATTTTCTTTAAATATCGATATTGGAAGGTTTTGGGGCCTCTATTACCAATCTAAAATTAATTTGAAATTTAAGATAGTGGATATACTATGCCATACTAAATATTTGTTTGATACAATTTCACTGGTATTTGGAGAACTCTAAGAATCAAAGAATTTTTATTGGTTCATTTTAGGGTGATTTACAACTTTGGATAAAATGGATACTTTTTTGCCACCTTGGAGCCATTGCGCGGTACACTAATCTCGATTAGTACTTAGTTCAAATAATTTTTGGATATCATAATGAATTCAAAACTAGAAATCGAACAAATAAAATTTTTATAAAAAAATTGAACCGACTTCTAAAAGTGCGCTAAAAAGTGAAAAAATAACTATAAATATTTATATGAAATTGAAATTATTGAAATCGGCGCCAAATTATTTCTAAATGAAATAAATAGCTACGAATATATACAAATTATGGTAAAAAAGCAATTACAAATAAAGTGTTTTTAATCTATTTATGCGAATCACATTTTGTTAGGTGTTAGTTTGGCGCCGACTTCAAAAATTTCAATTTCATATAAATTTATAGTTATTTTTCACTTTTTAGCGCACTTTTAGAACTCGGTTCCATTTTTTTTTATAAAAATTTTATTATAAAATGCTTTAATATGAATATACTGAGCCCGCCAATATAAAATTTGCACTCATTTTTACTTGCAAATCCCCATTGAAGATGGGGAATCGCTGGCCTAATCTAATCAAAAACAAAGTTTGTGATCAGTTCTAGCTTGTTGATTTTGGTCCATCTAGTTCACAAAAAGTGATCACTCTACCGTTATATTATTAAATTCAACTTGTTTTTGTATAAGTGTGGTAGTTTCATTGTGACGTTGAAAACAAAGTTTGAGTAATTTGTGTTGGTCACCATTATGTATGGTATGTTTTCAGTTTCCCATTCCATTCGTTTTCATTACCCAAGAGTTAATATTTTCACGCACTGTAAATATATTTTTAATTTATAAATAAAATAAAAATTGAAAAACTTACTAGTTTCACTTTGACTGACTATACTAAAGGGTTTTCCAATAAGAGGTGTCATTTTGAAAAGCCCGCTATTTCGGTAGATGTCACTTTTGAAGCTGTAAGTTTTTGACGTTTGACAAGTAGAAACTACGCCATAAATAAAGATGGAACGATACATGCTTCAACAACGCATTGAAATTATTAAAATTCACTATAAAAATGGTGAAAATTTGGCAGAGACGGTTCGTAAAACTCGAACATTTTTGGGTCGTCATGAAGCACCTTGTCGGAGCGCAATAAAGAAATTGGTGAAAAAATTCGAGCTGTTGGGACAAGTTAGTTATGTGAAGAAGAAAACCCGTGCACGTCGCTCAAGAACAGCCGAGAATATTGCTGCTGTAGCCGAAAGTGTTGAAGAAAACCCAGGTTTGTCCATTCCTCGTCGTTCTTTGGAATTAGGGATTCCACAAACGTCATTACACCGTATTTTGCATAAAGATTTGGGTCTTAAGGCTTATAAAGTTCAGTTAACGCAAGAACTCAAGCCGGCCGATCATCAACAACGTCGTGCCTTTGCTGATTGGGTTCTTGAAATGCATGAAAATGATCCGGAATTCCATCGAAAAATCATCTTCAGTGATGAGGCCCATTTCCACCTCGGTGGCTTCGTCAACAAACAAAATTGTCGCATCTGGGGCTCGGAAAACCCAAGAATTATTGTTGAAAAGCCTCTCTATCCTGAACGTGTGACTGTTTGGTGCGGTTTATGGTCCGGCGGGGTCATTGGACCTTACTTTTTCGAAAATGAGGCTGGAGCAACAGTTACGGTGAATGGATTGCGCTATCGAGAGATGATTAATGATTTTTTATGGCCGGAATTGGATGGTATTTATCTGGACCACGTTTACTTTCAACAAGACGGCGCTACGTGCCACACAAGCAACGAAACCATTGATCTTTTACGGGAAAAGTTTCCGGGCCGTGTTATCTCTCGAAGAGGTGATCACAATTGGCCACCGAGATCTTGTGATGTGACACCTTGCGATTTCTTCCTTTGGGGCCACGTGAAAGACGAGGTCTACGCCAACAGCCCAGCGTCGATTCAAGACCTCAAAGATGGAATTCGTGAGGCTATCGAGGACATAGGGCAGCCACTTTGCGATTTGGTTACGGAAAATTTCATGAAAAGGATATGGTCCTGTAGGCATGGTCGTGGTGTGCATTTGGCTGATGTTATTTTCCATCATTAACGGCATACCTTCCTCTTTATAATGTAATAAATATCCGATCATTTATCTTAAAAAATGGTATTTTTCTTTGAATATCAAAATAACACCTCTTATTGGAAAACCCTTTATTATTATTAGCGTAAGTCGAAAATAGACACGGAGTTTCATTTTATAGCTGCTTGCTAAATTTGGAAGGAAGTTCGTGCCCTCGACCTTACTTAATTTTACGATTATGCCTTCTTCGAACAAATTTATTTCCTTATTTAAAAAAGAATCCGACGACTTGTAGTAAAGTAAAAAGCGAGCTAAAATGGAACAAATTAACCAATAAAACGCCTCTCTGATTTACTATTTTAATGTTAAACGGGCTCCCACGCTGCCACTCTTAGGAACTGTTTTGCAATCGGTAGTTAAATTATCTCGAATAGCAAGTTTCGCTTAATATATTTTTTATGAGGTTTTCCATGTCGATGAGAATTCCTGTTTTTTTACATGGCGATACCATAGATTCCATAGAAGATGAGAATATAAAGAGTGTTTTTTTATAGAGGTATAGAACTTTTTAATGGAATAAAACAAAGATGAATTTTTTAAATTGACATGAAATTTACTTTATTCGAAAGATAACCTTCTGACATTATAATTTAAATATGACTTCTGTCATATGATCGCCACGGCTGGCTCGGACGTAGTCTAATCTGGAGGTCCAATTTTCGATGACTTTTTCCAACATTTGTGGCCGTATATCGGCAATAACGCGGCGAATGTTATCCTCCAAGTGATCAATCGTTTCGGGCTTATCGGCGTAGACTAGCGACTTCACATATCCCCACAGAAAATAGTCTAGCGGCGTTAGGTCGCACGATCTTGGAGGCCAATTCACGGGTCCGAAACGTGAAACTATGCGGTTACCAAACGTTTCCTTCAATAAATCAATTGTGGCACGAGCTGTGTGACATGTTGCGCCGTCTTGTTGAAACCACATCACCTGCCCATCATGATTGTTCAATTGATGAACGAAAAAGTCAGTAATCATGGCTCTATAGCGGTCACCATTGACTGTAACGTTTTGACCAGCATCGTTTTTAAAGAAGTACGGACCAATGATTCCACCAGCCCATAAAGCACACCAAACAGTCAGTTTTTCTGGATGTAACGGTGTCTCAACATACACTTGAGGATTATCATCACTCCAAATACGGCAGTTTTGTTTATTGACGTATCCATTCAAACAAAAGTGAGCTTCATCGCTATACAAAATACAAGATCTTTCCGCAAAATCTTCCATAAAGTGAATGGACACGTATCCAATTCCTATGCACGATGGCGGATAGACTGATTCGGGTCTTCCTCTACGCTACGCTCTACAGCAGCAATGACTTCTTCTGTACGCACTGTACGACGTCTCTGTGGATGCGTATTATCATTTAGAGTAAACGTGGTGCGAAAACGTTCCATAGTTAATCGAATTAATTGCTCTGATGGACGATTACGTTGACCGTAAAATGGACGTAGTGCGCGATACGTATTTCGAACAGAACCATGATTTTCAAAATAAATTTGCACAATTTGGAAGCGTTGTTCAGGCGTCAGTCTATTCATGTTGAAATGTCAAACCAAACTAAACATAAATCACTTGACATCTGACAAAATGGCCGCCAGTAAAAAAAATGTTGCCAACTTAAAGTTCTATACCTCTATAAAAAACACCCTTTAGAAGAACAGGCATACAGGACATTATAGACAAAATAGCACGTTTAACGTGGAGATTCGCATGGCACATAGGATGACAGATGAATCAAGAGATTGTTAGAGTGGAGACCGCGTGAGGATAAGAGAGATAGGGGAAGATCACCGACCCGATGGGGATAGGAAATGATATCAAAAAATCGAAGTATGTTGGATGATGAACAGCTCAAGAGTTGCTTCGAGGCGTTTAGAGGAGGCTTACATTTAGCCAGAGAGAAAGCTGCATGATTATATTTGATCTGCCATATTGATTTTTTTTATATGAATAATGTGGGCTGGCCAATCTGGTAAGTTAGCATAAGCTAGACTAGCCTTTTCAAACTGAGGATCTTCCAAGCTCTTATTGATATTTATCGGATGAGCCACTTTGGATTTGGAATTATTTGTATACTTGGACAGTAGTTTTCCGCGGCTAGGACGGATCGGGCGGTCCATTATTATCCCGCTATCTTATTAACTTCACCATTAAAAATAACCTTAAATTTAATACAAATTTAATATCCATTCTACATTAAATTTAACGATTTTGTACCTAAAATCGTGAATAATTTACATTTATTTTAAATCTAAAGCAATCGACTCAAATATCAGTTCGTGGTACATTAAATTTGATTAAATGGTATATCAAATTTCAATAAAGTAAATGAAAATATATTTCAACTTTCTATTTATTAAAATTAATTCACATGTACCTTAACATTAAAGGAATTTTCATTAATATTTATGGTACATTGCATGATATTCCGGGAGATGGCTCAACTTGTATTGAACTTTTTATTTAGTATGATATAAGTTGCTTAAAGGACTGTATCCTTATGCTGAGGTGTACATGTCTACCTGCACCTTTTCCTGGTATCTGCAGGTTTGCCAGATCTAGGGAAATTTCCCTAGATCTAGAGAATTTTTCGTCTATTTTAGGGAATTTTTGAATGAGATAAAATGTTTCTAATTATTATATAAAAACTAATAAATAATGTTTGTTTTTACGCGTTGACATGCAAAATAGCTTACGAATCTTGAACGCAGTCGTATATGTATTAAGAAATTTCGGCGATTTCCTATGTTCCCTGGCTTTTAGTCGGTAAACTACCTGGAAATCCCTACCGCTTTATGTATTATGCAATTTTGTTAAAAAAAATACGCACGTTACCCGACACATTGTGTGGGAGTTTGCATACTAAAAGTTTGTTAAAGTTAAGCAATTATTTTAATCTCTGTATTAGCCCGGAAATGGTGGTTAAGATATTTAAATCAGAAATACGTTTAAAAAAAGTGCTACGTTTATTTTTTTAGAATAGGGTATATTAAGTACACACTTTTACATTTTTTAAAATTTAGATTTATTGTGTGTAGATAAATAAACTTAAAAAATAAATCAAAAATTATTAAAACTAGAATTCACTTAAGGGGGTAACAGCGACCAATCACATTGCGGCGACGTCACATGTAGGGCGTCAATTCGTTAATTTCAAATATCGCCCGAATACGTGAAATATGGTAGGGGTAAAGAAGAAAGAAGAAATATAAAATAGATAGGAATTCTATCGTTACATAGAACGTGACGTAAATTAGAATGTGCTAATTGGAGATTCTAGTGATTTTGCCTAGGGAAATCTAGGAATTTTTTTGTCAAAAATCTAGGGAAATAAAATAAAATCATTTGGCAACCCTGAGTAGCAGGATTTTTTGACCTCATATTAATGTTAGTGTATTAAATATGTGGTAACATATCTTAAATTCAATGAATAGTAGCTGTATATTTAATCATAGTCACCTTAAAAAGTAATGATCAAAACTGTAAATTTAATGTATGATTATATTAGATTTAATGAAATAATTTAGATTTATGTAAATTATTAAATTTAATGCATTAAATTAAACGCATTTAATAAACGTTTATGAAATTTGCTTCCAGCACATTTACCTTAAATTAATGCATGCCTTTTTTACAGTGTTGAAACTGCTTAAAACAATTTTAAATTCGTAATTTGCACCCTCAAAAACGCCTTGTATCAATTTTGAATAAAATCGAGAAATGTAAAATTTCTAATACGTCATATTGAATTTTTCAAAAATAATTTAAAATTCGTAATTTACACCCCCAAAAACCCCGCAGTACTAATTTTGGACAAAATCGAATGATGTAAAATTTTTAATCTGCCATACTGGATCCGCCATATTGAATTTTTTAAATTTTAGATTAGTTATGTGCGACCCCGAGAACTCCCCCATACCAATTTTAAAGAAAATCCGACAAAATTAATTTTTTTGTTCGTCATATTATAAGCGTCATTTTGAATGTAACTGAATCAGTTTGGGCCAAAATAATATGGGATAAGCGCAGCATTTCCTGAACATAACGCAAAAAATTTCATTTAAGTGGGATCCGCCGTTCCAGAGTAATCGACGTGTATACCGGGTGTCAACGAATCTATTAGACAAGTCATAATTTCTAGAGTATTATGTGTATCGAAATGAGAATTGATGCAGGTAAATGTTATGTGAAGAGGAGAGTTTTCGCATATTTTCCACTTTCCGATAACTTCCGGTTTCACCGGAAATGGCCCCGGTTTTGAATTCTTAAATAGAACACCCTGTATATTTTAACATCTTTGGATTTCTGAGACAATTCTAGATCAGAATGTGACATTTTAAAAACTTTTGACTTCTACTTCATTTTTTTAGAGCCACTTTTAAAATTGCATCTAGGTGGCCATGATCGGACGCAAACTAATCTAACGGCCTTAGGTGATGTCAAAAAAATACAATCGCAAAGTTTTAGTGACTAGTATGAAAGACAGGAATTGGATTAAAAATTTAACAAAATTAACAAAAAACTAACAAAATAAACTAATAACTTAGACGACGCACTTAAAATATTTGAAAGTACAGTAGCTGAATTTGTTAAAAAGTTTAGTGTAGTAAATGTTTAAAGTGCATTCCTTCTTTTTCACGACACATTTCAGCTCGTTCAATTGTTTCTCTCAACACGTTTTGTAGCATTTGGGGCGTTATACTTCTAAATGCCCGTAAAATTCTTTCTTCTAATATTTCAAGAGTAGCTGGGGCTGCTCCATAGTAAACCCTTTCTTTAACATATCCCCAGACAAAGAAATCGAGCACAGTAAGATCCGGTGAGCGGGCTGGCCACCGTACCGGACCATTGGTTGCAATAATTCGATTATTAAAATGCTCTATTAAATAATTAAGAACTTCTCTAGTATTATGAGGCGGTGCTCCATCTTGTTGAAAGTAAATTCGCCGTAAAACGGCTAAAGGTATATCATTGAGATGATTTTCGATTTCATTTTGAAGAAAACCTAAGTATCTAACCGCTGTTAACTGACCTTGAAACAATATTGGCCCAATTATTCTGTTTTCAACGATACCAGCCCAGACATTGACGCCAAATCTTTCTTAAAAATTGCCCTCTCTCATTTCATGTTGATTTTGTTGGGTATTTTGAGTATTTTGCTTATTGAACATACCATTATTTGTAAATCGGGATTCGTCGGAAAATAGAATAAAATCGATAAAATTTGGGTTAACTCTATGATTTTGAAGCAGCCAATCACAAAACACTATCCGTCTATCGCCATCCTCAGTATACAAATGTTGATGTAACTGATATTTAAATGCTCGATATCCATGCTTTTTCAGTATTTTTCTTGCTGATTCATAACTTATCTGCAGTTCTTGACTAATTTTTCTTAACGAAACTGTTTTATTAACCTCAACCATAGCAAGTACGTTAATCTCAGTCTCTTCATTTATGATAAACCTCTGTTCCGTCTCTTGATTTCCTATTTGCCTAAAACGAGTCTCGACATACGGAAAATACTGATGGGCTGGATGTTGCCGATTCGGATATCTATGAGGATACAACTCGGCAGCATTCCTTGAATTTCTATGACACTCTCCAAATATTAATAACATATCCACTTTTTCACTTTGAGTATACATTATTTTAACGAAAATTTAAACTAAACTTAACGAAAATTAAGAAACTTTTACGTCTGTTCTTAGAGCGTATGTCACTGTCATTATCTACTTAACTGAGTGCTTTGTTTTCCAAAGAAGACTTGATAAAAACAGTTACAAATTATTATGCATCATGGTTGTCCATGGCGCACTTGTCATAAGTAAATAAATTATCCAGTATTTTACTTAATAATATTTAATTTCTGTTCTTATATCTAACCCAATCGCAAATAAATTAGTACCGTTAGATTCGTCAAAGAATGCTTTTTTCGAAAAGTAGTTGTCAAAAAGGGGTCGCCATTTGAAAATTAATAGTTAGAAATGAAAACGAAATTTTGTCAACTTGTCTTATTCCTGTCTTTCATACTAGTAACTAAAACTTTGCGATTTTATTTTTTTGACATCACCTAAGGCCGTTAGATTAGTTTGCGTCCGATCATGGCCACCTAGATGCAATTTTAAAAGTGGCTCTAAAAAAATGAAGTAGACGTAAAAAGTTTTTAAAATGTCACATTCTGATCTAGAATTGTCTCAGAAATCCAAAAATGTTAAAATATACAGGGTGTTCCATTTAAAAATTCAAAACCGGGACCATTTCCGGTGAAACCGGAAGTGACCGGAAAGTGGAAAATATGCGAAAACTCTCCCCTTCACATACCATTTACCTGTACCAATTCTCATTTTGATACATATAATACTCTAGAAATTATGACTTGTCTAATAGATTCGTTGACACCCGGTATATAAAAAAATACATAGCGGTCGAATTAAGAACCTCTTTTTAGAATTCGCTTAAAAATTAAAGTTAACAATTTACTAAATTTGTAATAAATGTTGCAATTAAATTCTTGTTGTGTGTAAGGTATGAAATATTAGTGTATGACAAGAACGTAAGGGATCCAGAGATATGATAACAAAAATCATCTTGTCAATGTATTTTATAAGCTCTTTTATATTTAAATAATAAATGCTATTATGTGAACACCAAAAAAGGTTTGTTTCGATTTCCTCCACTGAGAGTGAAATAAATGAAATTGGTGTAGGAGTTTCACTTTGACTGATTATATACGTAATAAATTCAAATTAAGATAATTATAATTTATAAAAAACGCTCATTACTTGCTTTAAGGATTTCACTGCGTTCATAAAGACTAAAATCGATACTGAGGGGCATGAAGACCAATACCTACAACTCAAAAACTTAAGCTAAACTTCCCGTTAATTAGATTGTTAAAATCCGACCTTTATCTTATTGTATACTAAAGCCGCTTTCCACTTGTAGCAAGTATGTTGCCTCTGCCTACACTTCTTGGAACTCTATAAGTGCAACACTGGTTTAACTAGATTTAATTTCAGTATTTTTATTATTAAAGTGCAATTTTGCGCCATTTCAGTGATTCATAATATAATTGACTGTAGGACGATTTATTAGTCAGTATTTACAATAAGACAATAAACAGTAGCCAACAAAATTCTAGACACACCCCTATTTTGTAAAAAAGAAAACTACATAAAATGAACACCAGACAAAATTAAGAAAATAAATATACCAAAAGTTTAATGTTTCAACGGTTTCAGCAGCAAATAAAAAACATTTTTTCGAATTTCAAAATTATTACAAATTATAAGGAAAAATTATACATTTTCTGGGGCGAAACACGTTGCAATATTACGTATGGAATGCGGTCATTTAGACACTCGCGACAGATTTGATGGTTAGAGATGTTTATGTGTTTAGATATAGGTTTGTAATAAAAACAGTATACGATAATAAATTATAAATAATCATTAACAGCTTTTATATGAAATAACCTTTTTGTTTTAAATTCGCTAAAATGTCTAAAATTTCCAAGGAAGTTGGAAGGGGTAAAAGGAAGGAGAATACCCTAAACTAAATTTGGTTCCTCATGTAACTCTGTACTCCCCTCATTGTGGCTATGCTGCACTTGCGCAGTAGGTAAAGAGACAGGACTGGATTTGAGAAACCTCTTATTTATGTTGTTATATTTGAAAAATTACAATTTAAAGTACAGGTTATAAAACGACTAACGAAATAAACACTGCCTTAAAACAAATTTAAACATAATTCGAAATAAAATCTTAGCTTATCTTATCTACAATGTTAAAAAGGATTTGGCTATAAGGAATAACTATATGTTACTCCTCTTTTATGTTATTATTAAGTAAAGTGTTTTCCATGTACGTTCTAAACTTTAAAATAATTAATTTCTGATCAAAAAAAAATGAAATGAAAAAAATGATAAAAACTACACACTAGCGCAAACAAAACTTTAAAATCGTCGATCTATTAAAAGATCTTCAGTATAATATTACATATTGATGTAATACAAAAAACGTAGGTACTTATCGAAAATAATGAATTTCCGGGATCGAACAACAAAACAATACCATATACTGATACATTGTGATAAATTAAAGTCTATACAAATGTCTTGACAACATACACAAATATAAATTCCGAAATTTAACTAATGATACTGCACCGCACAACAAAGAAAATAAGCGTCGAGAACGATGGCATACAACCGCATTAAACATAAAGAATACGCCGGGACGTCGACATGTCGCCAGCCCAGCCCTGGTTTCCTGTTCTCACATTGCTAACTTCATGCAACAAATTTACTACGAAATTTCTTTTTGCGCTTGCTCCACATAGCCAGTCGATGTCAATTTATGAAATTTATTTTCTGCATGGTCGAACACTTTTTTACGCATTCAGCCTATTTTTCTAGTTTTCCTATCCCTTCCAAGTTCCTTGAAAATTTCTCAAAAACTCAATGTAAATAAAACAACAGCTGCCGATAAAATAATGTTTTGACTAGAGTCAAAAGAAAGGTTTGTAATCAAATGAAATGACTTGTTTCTCTCGGTAGTCTCTTTCTATCGTGCTGTACCCAGAATCGGTTCTACTTTCCTGAACTCCATGGTTTTGGAGGGGGAGGGTTATCGCAAGCATACACATTCCTATACTTTATTCAAGAACTAGAGAGAGTAATACAACTGTTACCGAAACCTCCAACGTACCTGCTCCAATGCCGCAGGTAACTGAGGACTGCCGTAAACCTAATTATATTTAATTATATTTAAATATTATAAGCTTTTATAAATTAGTGAGATACCCAAAAGATATGGCTTCAATCTCTACATTTGTTTCAAAACCGTTAAACCAGGGTATTTTTTCCTCAACGAAAAACTTATTACGATGAATGTTTATGATGCCTTAAGATATCAATATCTAGATAATAATGTTCAAAGCTCTGTTGAGATATGTTCCAACATGACAGGAGTTGGAAAATATACTATGTACTGAATACTGAAGGAGAGAAAAAAACGACTGGAATTCTTAGTACTCCCAAGCCACATTCGATCACAGACAGACGAAAAAACTTGTTGGAAGAAGAGATGAAAACTGCAATAAAAGGAGTTGTTCATACATTTTATTATGAGAAGCAGATCCCAACTGTCGACAAAATTCTAACTAAAATCAGTGAAGATCGCGATTTACCTGAAATTAAAAGAACTGAACTCTAGAAATTGTTCAGAGAACTTAATTTTTGCTGGGAATAACCAGATAGAAAATCTGTTCTTATAGATCGTCCGGAAACTATCCGTTGGAGAAGGAAATATCTCTTTCAAGTAAAAGGTAGAGTTGCTAGAAATAACACAACTTACAAAATTAGAAATTTAACTGAACTTTTGAAAGATTCTTTTGAATGAAGTTACTGCGGAAAATTGGGAAAAATCCGTATAATAAAAAAATAAAACAAAATGTGGAAACTCGATCTCATGATCGGTGAGATAGAGGAACCAGTTATTAATTTGAGCGAAGATAGCTTCACTGACTTTGATTAGGAATCAGATACGTAATATTTACCAGTGTAAACACAATTTATTATTTAAATTTTTGTTTTTGTTGCATTTTATTGTTTAATGTTGTTTATATATATTTTATTTTTTTATACATTTTTATTTTAGTATGTCCCACTCTTTAATTTTATATATATTTAATTCCAGTTAGCCGTAATTTTTTTATTATTTTGTTATTGTATTTGTATTTTTCTTAAGCGTGTAGAATTAACATGTTTATTTAATTTTTTGGGGCTATTGGATTTCCATATAATAAAGTAAATTAAATTAAGATATCAGTACAATAGAAATAAAAATAAGTAGGTCTAATTTTAACTGTAACATATAAAAACAAATTACATTTTAATCCCTTTTTAGTTTTTAATTTTAATTCTGCAGATGGTTTAAGAAATATATAAAATGAAACGTCAGATATCCTAAAAATGTTTTTAATTAATAATAAAATGACCGATAGCCCCAAAAATATTTTAACATTATATGGACGAATTTATTTTTATATATATATATATATATATATATATATATATATATATATATATATATATATATATATATATATATATGTTTAACTTTTTGTATTTTTGACAATGGGTATTTTGTAAGTATTTAAATTATAACTTTAAATTTTTTGAGAGAATAAGGCTACGTTTTAGTCTGAATGTGCCTAAAACGGTTTCTATGACAAAATTAAAAATAATAAAATTATAGTTGTGATTTGTGTTAAATATGTGAAATAATATTCTATGCCATAAATACTTAGTGATAAAATAAACCTCCTTCTGACGCCTATGACAAAGATTAAAATCCTTTTTAACACTTTACACTTCCAAATATCTATTGTTATCTAACCCAAATAGTCCATTATTATAGATCGACCGGTATGTGTCTAACAGATTTTGCCAAAGATATCGGACTAAAGAACACAGGTAGTTTGCAAATAAAAAAAGGGTAAAAAATGATTTATTAGTCTCTCTAGTTCTTGAATAAACTATAGTATAAGAGGCAAAATCGGGTCTATTTTCCTGAACTGAAAGCTCTTGGGGGAGGGGGCGATCGCCCTCCCCCCCCCCCGGATCCGCGCCTGGCTGTACCCATGTTGTTTTTTTGGACCTATTACTTGGATTAAAAATAATTATGTTCTGTTTCTGTCCTTTTTTATTTATAGACAAATTTATTTTCTGTTTTCTTTCTTGTTACGTGTACATCCTTTTTGGTAGCTATTTGAATGGATGATATAATCTTTGTTGTTAAATCGTCAATCTTATTGTTTAGTCGTTCCAATGAATTTAGTTTGTTTTCAATAATTGACTGGTATTCTTCTATCATTTTAATCCTTTCTTTTTAATATTGACGTAAAATGTAGCTCTTACTATCCTATAGTCACTCTACATTTGTTTAGGATGGGATACATCATTCATTCGGGAATATGTGGTGTTTATGACTTAATTCATCCAAATTTATTATTCCAAAAAGAAATTATGAAAATTTATAAATATTCCATAATTTTGTCATTGAGTTGTGTCGTTACTTCAAACAGCTTTTATCTTCTAAATTATTTACCAAGTTGCAACTTCGTTTTCCCATCGTTCGCCATTTACTTGAATTTTTCATTCCTTGCCCTAAAGGGACCGGGGGTAACGTAAAAGACTTTTCAATTTTTCATTTTATTAAGACTCTAAAAGCTTTCCTTGTACCAAATTTTAAATGTCTACGTCCCCACTGTACTTTTTGCCTGTGTCATATCGGGGGCGATTTTTTACCATTCCTTTCTTGTTCAAGTTATTACTCAGATTAAAATATTCTGTGAAATTTATGAGCGCGGAAGTTTTTATAAATTAATAACTGTTTTACTTTCGGTCCGGAAATAAATGGAACTTTTGAATGAGAAAACACATACTAGATGATTTGAAAAGCTTTTAAACTGGCACATAGATGACGTTGATGTCAGAAGACATATGCTAGTGCTGGAATGTTCTATTCTTCTTATGAACGCATGTGAAATTTTAAATCGATCTGTCAAATAGTTTCTTTCCTACAACTGGTTGAGATAGAAGTGTTTTGCAGTTTTTTTAAAAATTATATACCGGGTGTCAACGAATCTATTAGACAAGTCATAATTTCTAGAGTATTATGTGTATCAAAATGAGAATTGGTACAGGTAAATGGTATGTGAAGGGGGGAGTTTTCGCATATTTTCCACTTTCCGGCCACTTCCGGTTTCACCGGAAATGGCCCCGGTTTTGAATTCTTAAATAGAACACCCTGTATATTTTAACATTTTTGGATTTCTGAGACAATTCTAGATCAGAATGTGGCATTTTAAAAACTTTTTACGTCTACTTCATTTTTTTAGAGCCACTTTTAAAATTGCATCTAGGTGGCCATGATCGGACGCAAACTAATCTAAGGGCCTTAGGTGATGTCAAAAAAATACAATCGCAAAGTTTTAGTTACTAGTATGAAAGACAGGAATAAGACAAGTTGACAAAATTACGTTTTCATTTCTAACTATTAATTTTCAAATGGCGACCCCTTTTTGACAACTACTTTTCGAAAAAAGCATTCTTTGACGAATCTAACGGTACTAATTTATTTGCGATTGGATTAGACATAAGAACAGAAATTAGATATTATTAAGCAAAATACTGGATAATTTATTTACTTATGACAAGTGCGCCATGGACAGCCATGATGCATAATAATTTGCAACTGTTTTTATCGTCTTCTTTGGAAAACAAAGCACTCACTTAAGTAGATAATGACAGTGACATACGCTCTAAGAACAGACGTAAAAGCTTCTTAATTTTCGTTAAGTTTAGTTTAAATTTTCGTTAAAATAATGTATACTCAAAGTGAAAAAGTGGATATGTTATTAATATTTGGAGAGTGTCATAGAAATTCAAGGAATGTTGCCGAGTTGTATGCTCATAGATATCTGAATCGGCAACATCCAGCCCATCAGAATTTTCCGTATGTCGAGACTCGTTTCAGGCAAATAGGAAATCAAGAGGCGGAACAGAGGTTTATCATAAATGAAGAGACTGAGATTAACGTACTTGCTATGGTTGAGGTTGATAAAACAGTTTCGTTAAGAAAAATTAGTCAAGAACTGCAGATAAGTTATGAATCAGCAAGAAAAATATTGAAAAAGCATGGATATCGAGCATTTAAATATCAGTTACATCAACATTTGTATACTGAGGATGGCGATAGACGGGTAGTGTTTTGTGAATGGCTGCTTCAAAATCATAGAGTTAACCCAAATTTTATCGATTTTATTCTATTTTCCGACGAATCCCGATTTACAAATAATGGTATGTTCAATAAGCAAAATACTCGGTACTGGGCCCAACAAAATCAACATGAAATGAGAGAGGTCAATTTTTAAGAAAGATTTGGCGTCAATGTCTGGGCTGGTATCGTTGGAAACAGAATAATTGGGCCAATATTGTTTCAAGGTCAGTTAACAGGGGTTAGATACTTAGGTTTTCTTCAAAATGAAATCGAAAATCATCTCAATGATATACCTTTAGCAGTTTTACGGCGAATTTACTTTCAACAAGATGGAGCACCGCCTCACAATACTAGAGAAGTTCTTAATTATTTAATAGAGCATTTTAATAATCGAATTATTGCAACCAATGGTCCGGTACGGTGGCCAGCCCGCTCACCGGATCTTACTGTGCTCGATTTCTTTGTCCGGGGATATGTTAAAGAAAGGGTTCACTATGGAGCAGCCCCAGCTACTCTTGAAATATTAGAAGAAAGAATTTTACGGGCATTTAGAAGTATAACGCTCCAAATGCTACAAAACGTGTTGAGAGAAACAATTGAACGAGCTGAAATGTGTCGTGAAAAAGAAGGAATGCACTTTGAACATTTACTACACTAAACTTTTTAACAAATTCAGTTATTGTACTTTCAAATATTTTAAGTGCGTCGTCTAATTTATTAATTTATTTTGTTAGTTTTTTGTTAATTTTGTTAAATTTTTAATCCAATTCCTGTCTTTCATACTAGTCACTAAAACTTTGCGATTGTATTTTTTTGACATCACCTAAGGCCGTTAGATTAGTTTGCGTCCGATCATGGCCACCTAGATGCAATTTTAAAAGTGGCTCTAAAAAAATGAAGTAGACGTAAAAAGTTTTTAAAATGTCACATTCTGATCTAGAATTGTCTCAGAAATCCAAAGATGTTAAATTATACAGGGTGTTCTATTTAAGAATTCAAAACCGGGGCCATTTCCGGTGAAACCGGAAGTGACCGGAAAGTGGAAAATATGCGAAAACTCTCCTCTTCACATAACATTTACCTGTACCAATTCTCATTTTGATACACATAATACTCTAGAAATTATGACTTGTCTAATAGATTCGTTGACACCCTATATATATATATATATATATATATATATATATATATATATATATATATATATAATTTATTTTTGTATTTTAATGTTTTTCTGTAATATTTTCTTGGGTTTGGGTTTTCTTATTTGAAGATTAAAAAACGACAATTTTTCTGACGTTTCGCTCTACATAGTGAGCTTCTTCAAAGTTATCGAATATTTTTTATCTACAAAATTACAAATTTCTTTCTATAAACATAGATCACAGTAATCGTATTATATAACTATTAAATTTATATTTAAAATTAATAAAAATAAACAGATTTTATAACAGTCTTAAAATTAAAACAAAACGATATAAAGGTTAGAACATTATAAAATAGACTCTTCTGGATTTAATCCCACTTCTGACACCAATTTATTCCTGACAACCGGTCTTTATACACACTTTATTGTTTTATAGTCCTTTATTTCTACAATTATGACAACTTGTCAAACAATTAATCTTACTTCAGTGACTTCTCAAAATAAACTGTTCATGAAAGAGAGAGGCTGGATCCGCCCCTGTATATATATATACATAATTTATTTTTGTATTTAAATGTTTTTCTGTAATATTTTCTTGGGTTTAGGTTTTCTTATCTGAAGGTTAAAAAACGACAATTTTCGCTCTACATAGTGAGTTTCTTCAAAGTTATCGTATATTTTTTATCTACAAAATTACAATTTTTTTTTTACAAACATATATCACAGTAATCGTATTATATAACTATACATTTATATTTTTAAGTCAATATTTAAAATTAATAAAAATAAACAGATTTTATAACAGTCTTATAATTAAAACAAAACGATGTAAAGGTTAAAACAGTGAACATTATAATATAGACTCTTCTGGATTTAATCCCACTTCTGACACCAATTTATTCCTGACAGTAGGTCTTTATACACACTTTATTGTTTTATAGTCCTTTATTTCTTTAATTATGACAACTTGTCAAACAATTAATCTTACATCAGTGACTTCTCAAAATAAACTGTTCATGAAAGACGATTTGGAACCTTTATATACCTTTTTTGCCGATACGAGAAGATCCCCGAATTTTCTAGAAGGCTTTTCATACTACATGGTGTAATTAATTACGGATATTTATTTATTTATGTCAAACAGTAAATCACAGAGTAAATTCAAATAGTGCATTCCTTATATAAGACCTTATATATATATATATATATATATATATATATATATATATATATATATATATATATATATATATATATTTTCTGTAATATTTTCTTGGGTATAGGTTTTTCATTTCAGAATCAAAAGACAACAATTTTTCTGACGTTTCGCTCTACATAGTGAGCTTCTTCAAAGATATGGTATATTTATTTGGAATCTACAAAATTATAAATTTTTTTAATAAACATGTATCATAGTAATTGTCCTATATACACATTACATTTACATTTTTAAGTTAATTAAAATTAATAAAAATAAAACAGATTTTACAACAGTCTTAAAATTAAAACATTACCCAGGTTAAAATAGTGAAAAGTACAAAATAGTACATACCTTTAAAGTAGCTTTGTGCCTATGTTAAAAATAAATTCAATTATTACAACTTGACATGCAATTGATATGGATAGATTAGTTTTTATAAACAGCAAAAAATAGAAAAAAAGATTATTATTTCTTTTTTAATAACGTTCTTTCATGCCACGCATCATTACATTATTTCTAATATTTATTATAGAGTCACTTCAAGTATGTCATATTAAAATATCAAATTATCGGATATTTGACTTAGGTTTTTGACATCTTGTTTGTCATTTACAACATTTTTATCTCTTTTTATATGTACCATTTCTCTGATGACTGGTTTGTGATAATTTCTGTCAGTATCTAAAATATGGGTGTTTTTAAAATCAAATTCATGCTTAGATGTTTGTTCATGCTTATGTAAAGATGTCGATGCGTTTTTAGTATACTTGTGTCCATTCACTCTATTTTCAGTATATTGTGTCGTCATGCCAATGTATTTCCTAGGACAATTTAGGCATGGAATTGCATATATTACGTTAGATCTTTTTTTGGTGGGAACTTTGCTTTTTAATTTCGTATAAACTGACCCAAGTAAATTGTTCGCCTTATGGCATACCGTTATGTTATGTTTATCCAAAATATATTTTATTTTTTCAGACAGTTGGTATACATACGGTAATGCAATGAAAGTGTTTTGTGTTTTGGTATTGTTAATTTTATTTTTTTTGTTTGTGTTATAATGTAAATAGGTTCTTTGTTTAATTATTTTAGTAGTTTAGGAAAATGGTTCATTATTAGGGTCTCTTCCACTTTTTTTAGCACTTCTGGGCGAAATTCGGGTGAAGATAATTTTATAGCTCGATCAACTAAGCCGATTATGACACTATTTTTTTGTTTATTTGGATGTTCAGAGTTAAAATTCAAATACCGGCCCGACCAAGTATCTTTCGTGTACCATTTTGTATGAAGATTATTATCTGTCTTATTTCTGTGTATAGTTAAGTCTAAAAAGTTTATTTTTTGTTCTATTTCAATTTCAGCTGTAAATTTCAGTTTTGGGTGGAAATTATTAAAATATTGTAATAAGCTATCTATTTTGTTTTCGGGTACAGCAGCCAAACAGTCATCTACATAGCGTTTAAAAAAGATTATATTAAAATCCAGTTTTTTTAATACTTCTTCTTCTACATATTCCATAACTATTTGTGCTATTGTTGAGGAGATTGGTGAACCCATAGCACAACCGTCTAATTGTTGGTACAAACTATCTTTGAATTGGAAATAATTATTATTTATTGTAAGTTTTAAAGATTCTATAAATTCACTGAGTGTCAATGTTGTGTGTTCTTTTAAATCGTCCCATTTTTCTTCCAAAACTTTGGGAAAGATGTCATTGGGTATATTTGTATACAAAGAAACTACATCTAGTGAAACTAATTTATAATTTGTTGGTATTTGTATTGTATCAATGAATTGTTTAAATGTGAAAGAGTCTTTTATATAGTGATTATTTTTTCCTGTGATGTTTGTTAGGCAATTTGATAAGTACTTGGACAGGTTATAAAATGGGGACTGTATGCTTGAGACAATTGGTCTGAGAGGTGTATTTGGTTTGTGTAATTTAGGTAACCCATAAATTTTTGGTGCTATAGCATTATGTATTGTTAATTTTTTACTTTCTTCCTCAGTTATATGTTGATTTTTTAATAGTTTTTTAATTAGTGCGTTATTTTTAGTTTGGAACAATTTTGTAGGGTCACTTTTAAGTTTCTTATAAGTGTTAGTATTATCAAGTAGTTCGTTCATTTTTCTATCATAATCAGATGTATTCATAATTACGGTTTTATTACTTTTATCAGGTTTTAGAATAGTAATTTGAGGGTTATGTTTAATAAATTGTTTTGTTTTATTAATTTGCTTTTGTATTTTAATTTGGAAATTATTAGTTTTAGCTTTATTATGTCCGGTCTTTATTTTGTGGTTTGTAATTACGTTTACTATTTTAGATCTGATGCTATCTCTTATTTCTTCTGGTTTGTTATATATGGCAGACTCTATACTTGAAATATATTCATTTAGAGGTAGCTCTTTTTCATTACTGATTGGTAATGAAAAATTTCCGCCCAGGGCGAGTACTTCTGACACATCTTGTGGTATATCTGTGTCAGAGATGTTATTAATCCATGTTTGTGTGTTTATTGGTATTTCGTTTTTTTTCTTTGTGATTGACTAAGTTTAAAAATTTCCTTTGATTTTTTTGCTTTATACATTGAAACATAAAAATAAATCTATCCATACAAATTGCATACCAAAGATCATAATTGAATTTATTTTTAAACATACACACAAAACTACTTTCAAGGTATGTACTATTTTATAATCTTCACTATTTTAACCTGTTTGTATTGTTTTAAATTTTAAACTTTAAGACTATTTTAAAATCTGTTTTGTTTTTATTAATTTTAATTAAATTAAAAATATAAAAGTGTAGTTACTGTGATATATGTTTATTATATAAAAAATTCTGTAATTTTTGTAGATGTAAAATAAATATACCAAGCTCTTTTGAAGAAGCTCACTATGTACAGCGAAACGTCAGAATGAAAATTATTGTCCTTTGTTTCCCTAATGGAAAAACCTATACCCAAGAAAATATTAGAAAAAAATATTTAACAAAAGGTTTAAGATACAAAAATAAATTATATATATATAATATTAACCTGGACTGGAAAAGATTATTGTTTGTGAAGGAAGTAAAATATGTGTCTCATGAATTCCATTAAAATACAATCTACTTTTGTCTTAAGTTTTTCTAATTAGCAACCCGCCTCTGTCTATTCCTATATTCAAGATAATTACAGTCGGCGAGGGGAGCGTCGAAGCAGTCGCCCTTCCCTAATTACCCCGCTGAACACTGTCGGGGATTAAAAAACCCTCGACTAAAATACCACCACTCTAACACGTCGAAATAATGTTTTCCGCAATTTCAAGAGCGCCTTAATTAAATCCTCTTATATTCACAGTGCTGTTTTTCATTTCATTCCGCGTGGAAAATTAATATCCTCATCAAACTAACTGACTTTTCCGCTTGTCCGACCTCGAAGCGCGTCCTAAAAAGGAAGCAAAATGAAAAAAGGAAGTGCAGAAAATCATCAAGGAAAAGAAGCAATAAAACTTTAAAGCGCAGTGTTCGCATGACGACCCAAAAACTTTTCGATCCGTTAAAGGGAATTATTGATGAACACGGCAAGATACAAGAATGTAGGCAAGGATTTTATTCCTCGGTACCTCCACAGGCGTTTTAATAATGCGACTCGACTGTATTAAGTGATTGCAGGGATGATGAATTCTATTAAGTAACCTTCTTACACTTTCACAACGCTTTAGTGTTGGCGCGTGTTTGCCACCCCCTACTATTTGTGTAACACAGTATTGCCAGTTTGTTATATATGTAATTCTCCTTCAGACAGAGAATGTGAAAAATATATATACAAACAGTTTATTTCCTGCAAATATCGCTCTGGTCCTCTCTCCATACGCGTAACCATAAATTTCAAGGTATGTCGGCAGGATATTGCACCTGCCATCTACCGACTTCGATGTCAGACTGAAAAATATCACCAGGCGAACGACATCTATGAATCATCGGAGTAACGTGAAATTTTTAAAAATCAAAATTTCAGTAAGAAATAAAGAAATCTTTCTGCCGTATTTAAATAGTTTGTTATATTTGTAATTCTCCTTTCAGACAGAGAATATGAAAAATATACATACAAACAGTTTATTTCCTGCAAATATCGCTATAGAGCGATATTTGCAGGACGCTGAGTTGTCGACATTATCCTGATTGATCTCATTTGGATGCCGTCCATGAAGTGGTTTCCGTAGCCAGGTTTGTAACTTCTCTTGGTCTGTTTGGTGGTGAGAAGTAATATCTTGTTCCCTTAACAGCGGCGTTGAATCGTCTGCCTCGCATATTGTTCGATGTAGTGTAGAAGAGTCCGCTAACCTATGGAAATATGAACGTAAGTTTATTATTTGTTGGTCGAGCTGCTTACCAATATCCACCAATCCTCTTCCTCCTTGGTGTCTTGGAAGCATTGTACGTTCAATAGCACTCCGAGGGTGATGTTTTTGTGTTTTTGTTAGGAGTGTCCCTATTTTTCTTTGCAGGTTTTGGATGTCCGTCCTGCTCCACTTTACAATTCCAAAAGAGTAGCTCAGCGCAGAGCAAGCATACGTATTGAGCGCTTTAAACAAATGTCTACAATTTAAATTAGTTCGTAATACTCGCCTTACCCTTCTGACAAATTCGGCTGTCAATTCGGCCTTCATAGTACCATGGTCAATTCTTTTAGCTTGTTTCATACCTAGATATTTGTATGTTTGGTCTGCTTCCATTGCAGCTATAGTTTCACCATTCTGCATTTCAAAAGCCCCTGGTTGCATTTTCCCTTTAACGATGTTCAAAATACGGCACTTGTCAAGTCCAAATTGCATTCTGATATTCCCGGAGAACTCCTCTACAATTTTAAGCATTTGTTCCAGCTGGTTTCTGGTAGCAGCTATTAGTTTAAGATCATCCATGTATAGAAGATGATTCACTCTGACTACCTCTTCGTTGTTATTTCTAATACTAAAGCCGTATCTGGTTGAGTTTAAACGGCGTGATAGTGGGTTCATTGCCAGGCAGAACCACAATGGGCTAAGTGAATTGCCCTGAAATATGGTGTTAGTTTCGATGGTGTCGCTGGATGGCACATGCAATTGGATCCTAGCTCTCCAAGTTGGCATGATGCGTTTGAAAAAGGAAACAACATTATTATCGACTCTATACATTCTCAATGGAGTTTTGAGCCACTCATGTGGCACTGAGTCGAAGGCTTTCTTATAAGCCACGTAGGCAGCAAAGAGGTTTCTTCGGTTGGTACAGGCTCGGTTACATATGACAGAGTCAACAATCAACTGTTTCTTGCATCCCATTGCTCCCCTTGTGCATCCTTTCTGTTGAGTTGCAATGATGTTATTTTGCTCGCAATGTGCATAGATGCGTTGGGTCAGGCAGAAGGTGATCACCTTATACAGTGTGGATAGGCAGGTGATTGGCCTATACTTAGCTGGGTCATGTGGTGATTGGCCTACACTTAGCTGGGTCATGTGTCATTATTATCATAACCCTAATTATTTTCTCCCCTATTACTTTCATCGTCTTTGAAAATAATATTACAATAATTCTCGATTGTATAATCGCTTACAATATAATCGCTATTTGTTTCATGCTATATCTCGATAAATAATAATAGTACATTAAAAATCAATCTAATTTTTAATATTCCTAATTAATAGTATACGGTTGACTACTGTAACAATTTTTTCGCAATTTGAAAAGCACGTAAGTACGATAAAATTATAATTATGCATAAAATGTATAAAAGTGCAACAATTTGCTTATTGCTATGTTTAACAAAAATTTGATTACAAAAACACATCATCCATTGCTCGAATTTGAAGTGTCTGAGTCACCTTTTTTTTCCGCGCGCTGCAGGCTGAAAGAACGCCCCCTCCATTGCTCACTTTCTGGCTCTCGGAGTAGGTGCAACTTTAAACTATTGCTACATCAACAATTTAGAAATAATTGAATTGAAAATTGCTGCATACAATAGTTTAACCATCTCCCTATGAGTTCTTACTTAAATAATCCCTTAAGGTTAGTAAACAACTCCCCAGCAATTTTTTGAAAAAAAAACTTTATCTCAGCTTCTAGTGGTCGTACTCAATTTTTCTTCTTCTTCTTCTATTAGAACCAAGTTCTGTTATCTATCCAATGCCTCATCGATCCTCGTTTGAGGTCGAAATCCAGCTGTCTCTCCATCTTTTGGGGGGCCGTCCAGGCGGCCGTTTGGTGTTTGGTTTCTCTCTCATCACGGTTTTTGCTAGTCTGTCATCGTCCATTCGTTCCACGTGATCTCTCCACTGCCTACGACGGTTTCGAACCCACTTCACAACATCCCCCACTCCGCTGTCCCCGCGTATTTTTGCGTTTCTTATTCTATCTCTTAGACTTGTTCCCGTGATCATTCTCAGCGTTTTCATTTCTGTGGTTCTCATAATTTGTTTTGTCTTTGTTGTTTTATTTCTTGTTTCTGCGCCGTGGGAGAGTATCGGTCTTACACAGACCTTGTAAATTCTTGATTTGCTCTCAACCGTCATATGTTTATTGTTCCAGATTATGTCTCTTAGTTGGCCTGATATCATGGCCGCTTTGTTGGCCTGTGTGCGTACTTCTTCCGTTACTGCCCTGTTACTTGTTATATGTGCTCCTCGGTATTTAAACTTCCCAATCTGTTCGATATGTTTGTCATCAACCACTAGTTTGCATCAACCACTAGTTTGCATCTTACCGGTTCTTTTGCTACTGCCATTGCTCCATAGATATCTTCATATTATACTGTTTGGCTATTCGATTGAGATGGAAAAGCATTCTTTGTAAGTTGTCCTCGCTATCTGCTGTCAAGGAAACATCGTCTGCAAAGCATATAATCTGAATGCTGTTATGTCCCATTGGATACCCAATATTTGTGCTTTTTACCTCATCAATGATTTCGTCCATGATTACATTGAAAAGTGTTGGACTTAGGCTATCACCCTGTCTTATTCCTATGGATAGAGGGATTTCCTCTGTTAGAGTGTTATTTGTTTTAATTACTATGGTGTTTTTGGAATTCAGTTCGTATATTGTGCGTATGATTGCTTCGTCTACTTGTTTTCTTCGCAGTAATTCTGTTATGTGTTCCAGTTTGACTCGGTCGAACGCTTGTTTAAAGTCCACAAAACAAATGAACAGCGGTTTATCGTATTCGATAGATTTTTCAACCAGCTGTCTGATAATAAATATACCGTCGATAGTAGAGCGGTTATTCCGGAAGCCCTGCTGTTCTGCGCACGCCCCTAACTTGTCTACGATCCGTTGTGACAGTATTTTGGTTAACAATTTGGCTGAACTGTTCAGTAGGCTGATTCCCCTGTAGTTTTCGGGTTGTTTCTTTGATCCTCTTTTGTAGATCGGAATTGTGATGCTTTTCCGCCATTCGTTGGGTACTGACGTTGTGCGGAGTATTTTTTGAAATAGAACAGTGAGCTCTATGACAAGGCTGGGGCCTCCGTACTTTAGCATCTCATTCGTAATTTGGTCGGTACCAGGTGATTTTCTGTTTTTTAATTTCTTAATTGTCAGGTGCATCTCTGCTTCACTGATGTTAATATCTGTTAGTTCTGTGATTTCTTGTTGGTTTTCGTCTACGTTGTTTTCTGTATCTGGTGCCTGGAGTAAGTCCTTAAAATGGCTGACCCATTGTTGGCTGTCGATTGGACTTAGTTGAACGTATTCATTGATTGTTTTTTTTTTTTCTGTTCCTCAGCATGTTCCATATTTTTCTTTTTTCAAATTGTGCGTCAAAATCTCAGCTATCGCGTCTATTTATCGGCATTTCGATATCAACTATTCTATTTGTTTATAACGAAAAAACGAACCCCAATTTTGTTTATCTGTTTCAGCAATTTAAGATCAACAATTCATATCGTTCTTTTTTGTTATTGTTAGTATAAGTCTGGAACTTTTATTTGCATACCCGTAGACCGCTGTACGACCTTTAGATCGCTGAGAATAAACAATACAAAAATATATAAAAAGTTATAAACAAATTCATTGTGCAACAAACTATTGAATATTTTTACTTGAAATTTTACATACTTGTTGTATGCAACAAGAGGCTCCTTTATTTGTAGTATAAAATTAATGCAATATTTTTTTATTGTTTATAAACAATTGAAAAAACAGTCATTTTAGCAGGTTTTTTTGGAATAACTAACGAATAAATTATCCGATTTGGATGGATCTTAGTTCATTTTGTAGATATTTTCAACGCGCATAACTTTTTTTTTGAAGCTTTTTTACTGAAAAACAACAGCTTCTCCTAGAACTCGAAAAAACTGTTTTTTCACATCTTAACTGTTAAAAGAGAAATTTTCCCCAAATGAGAAAATTATACATAGGATGATACTACATGATTACTATTATCATTTTGAAGATTTCTACGTAATCAGGAGTCTACTAATAATAAATTTCAAAATCACCTCATATGAAGCTAACTCCGCCGGCCTAGTAGGAATAGCAAAAGCTTGAAACCAAAACCAAAAAAATCAAGAAATTTACCCCTTTTCACACTTTTGAAGTACGAATCGTAGGGTGTGCCTACCGGATTGAATGTTAACCTTCTTTGACACCCTTAGCCACAGAAATTTGCGCCAATGTTTAAAAAGGGTGTTTTTTATAGAGGTAAAGAACTTTAAGTTGGCAACACTTTTTTAACTGGCTGCCATTTTGTCAGCTGTCAAGTGATTTATGTTTAGTTTGGTTTGGCATATCAACATGAATAGACTGACGCGTGAACAACGCTTCCAAATTGTGCAAATTTATTTTAAAAATCATGGTTCTGTTCGAAATACGTATCGCGCACTACGTCCATTTTACGGTCAACATAACCGTCCATCAGAGCAATTAATTCGATTAACTATGGAACGTTTTCGCATCACGTTTACTCTAAATGATAATACGCATCCACAGAGACGTCGTACAGTGCGTACAGAAGAAGTCATTGCTGCTGTAGAGCGTAGCGTAGAGGAAGACCCGAATCAGTCTATCCACCATCGTGCACAGGAATTGGATATGAGTCCATTCACTTTATGGAAGATTTTGCGGAAAGATCTTGGTTTGCGTGCTTACAAAATCCAACTCGTGCAAGAATTGAAGCCACACGATCACCTAGCAAGGCGTAGATTCGGTGAATGGGCCCAAAACAAGATTGCCGTTGATCCCGATTTTCATAAGCGAATTTTGTTTAGCGATGAAGCTCACTTTTGTTTGAATGGATACGTCAATAAACAAAACTGCCGTATTTGGAGTGATGATAATCCTCAAGTGTATGTTGAGACACCGTTACATCCAGAAAAACTTATTGTTTGGTGTGCTTTATGGGCTGGTGGAATCATTGGTCCGTACTTCTTTAAAAACGATGCTGGTCAGAACGTTACAGTCAATGGTGACCGTTATAGAGCCATGATTACTGACTTTTTCTTTTCATCATATGAACAACCATGATGTGCAGGAGCTGTGGTTTCAACAAGACGGCGCAACATGTCATACAGCTTGTGCCACAATTGATTTATTGAAGGAAACGTTTGGTAACTGCATAGTTTCACGTTTCGGACTCGTGAATTGGCCTCCAAGATCGTGCGACTTAACGCCGCTAGACTATTTTCTGTGGGGAGCCCGAAACGATTGATCACTTGGAGGACAACATTCGCCGCGTTATTGCCGATATATGGCCACAAATGTTGGAAAAAGTCATCGAAAATTGGACCTCCAGATTAGACTACGTCCGAGCCAGCCGTGGCGGTCATATGCCAGAAGTCATATTTAAATTATAATGCCAGAAGGTTATCTTTCGAATAAAGTAAATTTCATGTCAATTTAAAAAATTCATCTTTGTTTTATTCCATTTAAAAGTTCTATACCTCTATAAAAAACCACCCTTTATATACTTTTTAGACATATGCTGTATAAAGAACTTTTATGAAAAATACTCCGTTTACATACTATTATGAAAATTAGTAACCTTCTTTTATTTAGCAGTTTATTTACCTCTCGCATAGCAATGCTATCGTGCCGTCAACCCGATTTACTTCAGGAAGTGAGTGCGAAAAGTCGCACAATTTAAAAAGAAACTATATAAAAGTCAATCTGGCCGGACCACCTCAAGTTGCGTACTCGTATTCAAGGTTCAAGGATAGGCGTGACGCCGATTCTACAACTAGATAGGGTCGATGTAACTGGTGTTCTTCGACTCTTCATCATAACCAACACAGGATGTCTGAAGATACACCGATAAAATGAATCTCGATGGAACAAGTGTAATAATTACTTACGTGGATTCACATTTCGAAGCGAAAAACAAACCATTTGTTTCGGTATATAAATTTTAAAAGAGGGTTCCTTTGCTGGTTTTCCTCGGTGACGGCATATTTAGGAATCGAGAAATTGTCAAACACAAAATATTTTAATTTACGAGGGTGGTTTGATAAGCTATTTGGTGTGATACGAAAGAAAACAGTCAACTATGGCAAGCAAGTTGTCGACAGGAGGGGAGAGACGCCAGCAACATTCCCATTTCTAGTGTAAAAGATATGGTTTCCCATAAAGATATGGCTTCCACATCTATATTTATTCCAAAATGGTTAAACCAGGGCATATTTTTCTAAAGGAAAAACTTATTACCATGAATGTTTATGATGCCTTAAGATATCATATCTAGATAATAATGTTAAAAGCTCTGTTGAGATGTGTTCCAACATGACAGGAGTTGGAAAATCTACTATGTACAGGGTGAGTCAACGATTGGATGAAGTAGGTTTGTGCCTTTTCGGTGAAATTAACAAAGAAACTATATTTATTGTTTGATACAGTTTATTTTTACGCAGATTTTAAAAATATTTAGGACTCTACAGGGTGAGCCAAAAAACTAGGACAGCATAAAGTTGTATTTTTCTAAATAGAACACCCTATATACGAATCGTATTTTCGATTTAGCTTATAATTCTAAATCTTTTTTATTAAGGGTTTACTATAACAAAACTTTATAGTTTCTGAGATAATTAAGTTTAAAGAAAAAAAGTCACATTTTCAAGCATCAATTCAATCCTAAATAACGTTTTCAATTTTGTGACAAATATATTCAAATTTGGAATTTAGCAAGGCCAAGGACAAGTTAACATAATTTTTACCTAATATTTGCAATAAAAGCTACAGGGTGTTGAACACATCGGCTCAAATTTGAACAAGTTTAAATGAATAAATATCTTTTTTTTAAATGGTACACCCTGTATATTTTCATGGTTTTTAATAGAGTAATAAAAACCCTAAAAGTTTTGTTCAATATATCCTATACCTATTTATAATAATTTTTGAGATATTTCAGTTTTTCTTATTTTCCATACTTTTTTACAGAAATAGTCTTCATTATCATAGTAGGTAGCCATGGCAAAAACAATGTAAAAGAACATTTTTCTGTGTGTTAAATTTATAACCGCAATCGCTTCTTTTGGTTTTTATGTAGTGTAGTTTGGTTTTTTTGCATTCATCTTATATTGTAAAATGAATTTTCCAAAGAATGAGTTAATAGATATGATTTATACAATAGGAGAGGCTCAAAAAATTGCCTTCTTGCCCAAAGAATTTACAAAATGAAGTATCCTGATCGACGCCAGCCTAATACCCATACTTTTCAAAACTTAATGCAAAGATTTGATTCTTCTAGTACTGTTGATTATCCAAAACGTAAAGTGGTCAACAAACCAGTAACTAATGAAGAAAAAGAACTGCAAGTATTGTTAAATGTTCAGGAAAATCCTTATATTGGTAGCCGTCAGTTAGCAGCATTATGTGAAACATCACAATCCACCGCTAATCGTACTACCAAGAAATATAGGTATCATCCATATCACATGGAATTACACCAAGAATTGCATGGGCAGGATTTTGAAAGTCGTGTAAACTTTTGTCGTACAATAAATGCGGAGATTCAATTAAATCCAAATTTATTATGCAAGGTAATGTTTAGTGATGAAGCTACTTTTAGAAGTAACGGTGCCGTAAATAGACGCAACATGCATTATTATGCCACAGAAAACCCATTTTGGATTAGAGAGGTGCAACATCAAAACCACTGGTCATTAAATGTTTGGTGTGGTATTCATCATAATCGAATTATTGGACCCCACTTTTTCAATGAACCACTAAATGGCCATAGTTACCTGAACTTTCTACAAGAAAAACTACCCCAACTGCTTCAAGGTCTCGATAGGGATGAGCTCGACAGTATGTGGTTCCGGCACGATGGTGCGCCTCCGCATTACCATCGTGAAGTTCGTGAGTTTTTGGACCAACGATATCCGCAAAAATGGATTGGACGTGGGGGTTTCATTGAGTGGCCACCAAGGTCTTGCGACATCACCCCATTAGATTTCTTCCTGTGGGATTATATTAAAAATAAGGTGTATGTTAATCCACCAACAACAGTGGAAGATATGCGAAACAGGATTAGGGATACCTGTAGAACAATAACGCCACTAATTTTGTCCAGGGTCCGGGAAAATCTGCAAAAAAGACTAAATTTGTACATTGCACAAGAGGGTCGTTTATTCGAACACTTATTAAAAAGAAATAATTAATCTTAGTATTTAATAGGTAATTTTTTTGTTTCAATTTAGTATAAAAGTAAATATGTATTTGCCTTGTCGTTATTGTTGTGTTAATTTTTTCACATTATGTTTAATTAAACTATTGCCGTTGGAATATAACGAATAATGTATTTCATCATATTTAACCACATTCTGTTTGTTTCTGTAGTTTCTTTTTATTATTTTACATGGCTACTATGATAATGAAGACTATTTCTGTAAAAAAGTATGGAAAATAGGAAAAACTGAAATATCTCAAAAACTATTATAAATAGGTATAGGATATATTGAACAAAACTTTTAGGGTTTTTATTACTCTATTAAATAACATGAGAATATACAGGGTGTACCATTTAAAAAAAAAGATATTTATTCATTTAAACTTGTTCAAATTTGAGCCGATGTGTTCAACACCCTGTAGCTTTTATTGCAAATATTAGGTAAAAATTATGTTAACTTGTCCTTGGCCTTGCTAAATTCCAAATTTGAATATATTTGTCACAAAATTGAAAACGTTATTTAGGATTGAATTGATGCTTGAAAATGTGACTTTTTTTCTTTAAACTTAATTATCTCAGAAACTATAAAGTTTTGTTATAGTAAACCCTTAATAAAAAAGATTTAAAATTATAAGCTAAATCGAAAATACGATTCGTATATAGGGTGTTCTATTTAAAAAAGTACAACTTTATGCTGTCCTAGTTTTTTGGCTCACCCTGTAGAGTCCGAAATATTTTTAAAATCTGCGTAAAAATAAACTGTATCAAACAATAAATATAGTTTCTTTGTAAATTTCACCGAAAAGGCATAAACTTACTTCATCCAATTGTTGACTCACCCTGTATAAGAATGTGTTTATATATTGAAAGTTAACGTGTGTTGGGTACAGTCTCGTACAAAAACAAAATTCTTTAGGCTTGTAAATCTTTAACTTTTGGTTCTTACTTCAAGCCTACACTTTTGTCTACGACTGTCGTGAGTGAACTACCTTAAAGAAGTTCTTATGATTCTTCCTACTAGTTTTGTGAGAAAAAATACCTTGTGATTTTACATAACCTTAAGTATGTCGAAAAACAGTGTTTTTGGAACTTTTAGGTTAATATATCTCAAAAACTTGACGCAGTGGAGCAGTTCTGAAGCCAAATTCAGATTAACTGCCCCAAAACCTTTCGAAAAAATATACTAGAGTTTCTATTACTGAAAATCAGTCAAATTTTATTGGCCTGCCTTATCTATCATTTTATCAATATATTTAGCAAGCTACGATTTCTTTAAAATATTTGTGAGCATAACAGAGTTTTATTCGGAAATCTTGCATAGACAGTGAAGTGTTCTCTAAGTTTATTCTTAAAAACACACATGTGTTGTTTTTTATATATTTTGTAACGGATTCATTAAAAAACCGCAAAAAGAACGAAAATCGTTTGCAAATTAGATGCGTCCAATTTGGCCATCATAGTTCTAATTGCTGAAATATATATTTAAATTTAAAAGTGGAAAATTTTATTAAAAGGAAAAATACATTTAAAAAAAATACAAATGATTAAGATTAATTGAAATGTTAAGTAACAATCGTAATCATACTCTCCTCATATGCAGATTATTATAACAGCTGGCCGTTTACTTTGCAGATAACAAGATCAAATTGTTAACATGCAAAACAGTGGCGCAGGTACAAAGGCGATATATCTTTGTTTGCTAGCTAGCGCCTCGTTTCTTTTAAAAATAGTAAAAATAAATAAAGTCCCTGGCTTTACAAGTATGAGAGATGCTAGAAAAAGTGTCCACCTAACAATGATAACTTGTATAATCGCTTATTACTTAATTATTTATTAACTGAATGGTGTATAAGTGATTTAAAGTGGATTAGGTAATGATGTCAAGTTCGATTCCTTGAAAATCAACGGTGCCTGAGTCAGCTAGCTCTTATTATCGTGGCAATTAGAAATAAGCGTGGTTTTTATGATTTACTTGCTACAAAATACAAAAACAGCACTTCCTGAAGTTTCTTTTACCGATAATTCAAATTTGAGGCTTCATCTGCAGCAAAAAAATTGATAAAATGGTAGCTCCGGGAAGACTTAGTCTCTACAAGACATTACAGATTATCTAAATAAAATTCAATATACTAGTATTAAATTATGAAATTTACTTTAATAAAAATACTCATTAGCTCTAGTTAAAATAATAGAGTAGAAATAACATAGATATGTTAGCTGTAACTATAAATAATAAAGCAAAAATTACATAGTTCGTCACCGAAAATTTCAATTTCCTTTAGGCTAGTATTCATTGTTTCTTTTAGTAATAATTTCAAACAATGCAGCTACTTATCTGGTTGTGGGTAGTTGCCAACAGCTGCAGTCACTAAAAGGTGGTCGGAGCTAATTGAATACTTGCAAACTGGTCTGTTCTCGGATGTTCTAATATCCCCTTGTGAGTAGTTTGATATATATGGCCAAGAAGAAATCAAACTCAATACATTTGCCAGAAAACCGAAAACTTATAAAATGTACTGTAACTCGACAACCGTGCATTTTTGTACTAAGGCATAAATGGCATAAATTATTCAAAATGACCTCTTCTAAACTTTCTATCGATGTACCAAACTAAATAAGAGCTCTGCGGTTTCAAGTTACGCTACTGTTGTTATAAATTTTTCTTTCCTTTAAAGAATGTTAACCGTAATTTGTTTAAACAATCATCCGAATGCCACCCAAGAATAAATAAATATCCGATGGTTGTACATAACCGATTAAAAATAGAAGAGATATTTTAATTATTAAATCGATTAAATCATTAAATTGTTTTGTTGTTATCTTGTTTGCATACTTTAACTGTCTGCGTGTGACTTAATTTGTATTTGTTATGAAATAGATAGTGCATTGAGATTTGTACAGGGTGTTTCTTCTTTAGAATGGAAGTACTCGTTTTGGCCATGATTGCAAGTTTTATGTCTGCGGATTTTGGTAGCGTGATCAACAAGGAATTTACTTTGCTTTCAAAAGGGCCTAAGTTCGAGCCCTAGAGTGTGATCGTGTGACTTATCCTGAATATATTACTATTGAAAGAATTTTTCTACATTGTAGGAAATTATTGGCGTTTGGTTTTTCTTGGTCTTAAGACAGCAATATAGAAGAAGATGCAAAAGAGGCTGGAAAAGGATATTGGTATGAAAAAATCGAACGAAACGGTCCAAAAAAGCATCCGTGAAACGTAGAATTGCAGAAGAAAATGCATTCTGTTAAAAAAGTGTCGGGAATTGATGAATAAAACACAAACTTATTGTAATTAATTCATATTTATTGAATTGAAAGTTCACCATTTCCTTCACTTTATTGATGTCAGCTTCAGTTGAAGACGTTGATGTCGAATCAAAGCGAGGCAAATCTTCCACTACATCTTGATCACTTTTGATTGCACTGTTCCACTCATATGCGCGTGTTTTTGATAAAGTCGATTAATTGTAAGCTTTCTGTAATATTTTCAGCGATTCGGCATTTGAAATTCCATTTGCAATACAAAATTCTTTGTTCGATATTTTTATCCATTGTAAAAGTCTCAAAATACACTTGAGATGAAATGATAAATCGAACACTATAAACAAACTAAATGACAGATCGAGCTAAAAACTTCACGTTAGTATAGAGAACAGTTGTGCCAACTTAGCGACAAAAGGAATTTTGACAATTCCTTTAAGCGGGCTATTGAAATGATGTTTTTTGGTAGAACTTCTACTAGAATCCTGGAGTCTTTTGGTGAGTGGCCAAATGTTAGAACAAATTGTCCATACCAGTCAAAAAATTGCTATAGTAAGAACCAATTATGTAGTATTTAAACGGCATTTTCAGTCACATCAAAGATGTCGTCTTTCGTACATTAACCGTAGAAATCTAAACAAAATTAAAGCCTTTATTGGATTATTATATCATCGAGGTATTTTCAAGTCTAACCAGATCTTAGTAAATAAACTAGCACCTATTTCGGACTTGTTTCATAAATTTATTTTGCGATTACAAGCTAACTATACACCAGGTGCCTACTACTAACTATAAACGAGATGTCAGTATCTTTCGAAGCAGGTGGGCATTTCATATGTATACACCGGACACATTACATAGGTAATGCTGAAGTATACTTGGGTGGTAAAAATGGGCAATAAAATAGGACCCCATTACCGAATCTTACCTAGGTTGTACTTCGCTTAGTTAATTGTCTATCCATTAGGTTCAACAGACATATTACCGCAGACAACTGATACTCTTCTATAGCAGCGTTTTTCAATCTGTGGCCCTTAAGGGGGTCTCGGAGCCTTACTCGGGGGTTCGCCGGCAAAAGAAAAATGTTAAGGTTCTACATGGTTCACTACAGTAAAACACAATTTTAGTGGGAAGGATGGGCTTGTTTATTTTTCAAAAAAACTGTCAAATCGTGGTGCTTTTTTTGAAATGTTAATAATCAAATCATTTTCTAATTGAAGCCTATTTTTTTTTAGTTTTAATGTCCACCATTAAAGAAAACGCCAATTCACATAAGTATGAAGTGGCGAATGGCGAGCTTCCCTTGCCAGCTCAGGATATTCTTGTTTCCTTTTCATCCAAAACACGTCAACAGTTTGTGAATAAAATTCCATTTTAAGCATGCCGTCAGCAGCTAAATCTATAAGATTTTCTTTCATATTTGTAGTGAGATCAGCTAGTTTTATTGACTTATCCAAGAAAGGGTTAAAAATCCATCTGCGCCCATTGTCAGTTTCAGAGTGCAAGTCTGGAAAGCATGTTAATAGCTTTTCTTGCAAATTATACAAGCTCTGTATCATGCAGGGAATGTGAGCTCCGACCACAAGCGATTGATCTGTTTCATTATCTTCAACAGTCTTCTGAAGACATGGAAATGATTCAAAAATATTGTTTTGCAGAGCGGCAGATCATAAATGAAGTTTTGCATGGAATGTTTCACTTTATCTTTCGCTGTTAAAATATTTTCATCTCTACCTTGGAGATTCTTGTTCAAATTATTGAGATGACTAAAAAAATCTGTCAGAAATGATAATTTCAAGTGCCAAACAGGGTCAGAAAGTGATTTGCATATTCAGATTTAGCATCTTGTAAGAACATTAGCAATTCAGCTTTAAGTTCTAGAACTCTTGTCAATACCTTTCCTTTGAATAGCCACCTGACCTCTGTGCGAGAAAGGAGACTGCGATAAAGCGCACCCATATCCTCACAAACTATTCGGAATAGTCGAGTTTGCATGGCTTTACCTTTGATAGAATTCACAATTTTTATTACCTCTTTAAGCAAGTCATTTAAATCAGACGTTAAAACCTTAGCGGCTAGAGCTTGTCGATGAAGAAAACAGTGTGTCCATGATACGTTTGGCATTATTGATTTTAACTTCGCAACAAGTCCGCTATTTTTGCTAGACATACTTTTAGCGCCATCGCTACAAATAGCGATACATTTTGTCCAATCAATGTCGTAGTCGCAAGTGCTTTTTAAAAATATATCGTACAACACTGGCCAGAAGTGTTTGGTGGAAGCGCTTTGCAAAATAACATTTCTTCCGCGATACTGTCATCTGCTTCAAATCGCACAAATACTACAAACTGAGCATAATCTGAAACATCTGTAGATTCGTCAAACTGCAAAGCAAAATGAGGGCTCTTCTTTAAGTTTTCGACTACGTGATCTCGAATATCATTGGACATATCGTCTATTCTGCGTGAAATAGTGTTGCAGTATGCTCTTTAACTTGTTTGCCTCCTGCTTGCTAACCATAATTTCAACCACATCTAGAGCTGCTGGCAAAATAAGGTTTTCGGCAATTGTGTGCGGCTTCCTTGCTTTAGCGATTTCATATGCGACTTTGTAGCTAGCCAATAATGATAACTCGTTGACACTAGATATCTAAAAACAAACAAAACAATATAAAAATAAATAAATGATTGACAAATAAAAAAAAAATAAAATGCACACCAAAATTAATTTTAATTAAGTTGTATGCAAACATAAACACTAAAAGCAACAACAATTTAAATAAACTCGGCTTGAGTTCGAGCGCTTAAACACTGACCTGGCGATTTTTACAACACTATGTGAAGACTAGGATAACACTATTACCTGAATCATAGTATTTTGCTGCTGGTTAAGAGCTTTCAATTTTCGTTCAAAAAAATCCAACTGTTTATCAGCTTCTTTTTGATGCTTGGTTGTGAGATGTCACATAAGCTTTGACGGTTTCATACTCTCACGTGACAAAACATCGATTGTCAACCAATAATTCAAGTAATTGTCGTCATAGTGTGTATTTTTTTTCGGGTGTGATTCACCTCCGCTACTGGCATCCGTACCAGATGTTGAAGGATGCGATCTTTTGAGAGACATCCATTTTTCAATCGCGCGGAGCAAGTGTCCGTACTGATCGGGAAGGCTCAGTCAATTAATTGAGAGTTGAGTGTGTCGAGACAAAAGAACCTAGTAGCGCGGGCGGCGGTGGGGGACGCCCCGCCGCCTCTCGCCCGCAACAACAATGCGGTGTGGCAACGCCGCAGAGTTAGGCCCGCGCAAGCTGGCTTCCAAATCAAATCCAAGCTCTCGCGGCATCTTGCAGAGTGTAAGTTCTAATAATGAATATAGGTACCTAAATAAAGAAAGTCATAAATGTAGTCTTGTAATAATTATATTACTAATTTTTTGTCTTTCTATGGCCCAAGGGGGTCTCCAGTCTTTTTTAACCTGGAAAGGGGCCGTGTATTCAAAAAGTTTAAAAAACACTGTTTTATAGAAACGGCACATTACTTGCGTTGCTAAACTAAAAAAAAATAAAAGGCAAACACCACCAGAATTTCAGGCTAGTCGCCAACGAGCAACTGCTTCTTCCCTTTTCAGATTTCATGGAAAATCAGTCATGTACCAAAAAAGGGAAAACAGTTCTATGCACTATACTAACAACATAAATGAAGAAACAAACTAACCAGAAATTAATGAGTTTTATAATTGTACTAAAGCGGACGTTAATGCATTAAATGAACATATTCTACTTCCAGGATATCTCGCTGCTGGCCAGAGACAATTTTTCACCATATACTAAATATTACTGGAGTTAACAGTAGAATAATTTATCAGTGTTCATGCAGTGGGCGTGATTATCTCGTTATGCTTTCCTAAAGAAACTGAGACGTTCCCTGTGTAAGCCATATATTCAAGAGAGAATATCCAGCAAAACTATGGCTCGTCTCCAGTTTCGTGAATGTATGGCGAAAAGGATTGTAATTTTTTTATCAGTTAAGGAAGTACCCCAAAAAACCCTTTCCAAATCAAAGAGATGCGCTTTTTGCCCCAGTTGAAGTGACAGGAAGACCAGCGTGCAATGCGTAAGCTGTAAACCTGGGTGGACCCATAACCGTTGATTAATTTTGTATTTTTATATATATTTTGTATGTTTATAATAAATATTTTAATAAGAAAAATATTCTTAATTATTTATTATGGGACAACAATGTTTCCCGCTGCTAAAGTGAGCATGCAACCTCCTCAGATTCTATGTAGCCCTACACTCGTATTCCAGTGACACTGCCTGTCAAACTACCCGACTAGCTTGTCCTCGTCGGATTTCCTCAGGCATAAGGAGAGGTGCGTGGGCCAGCCGTCTACCGATTACATGGCATATCTCGCGTATTTTTAAGCATAAACAAGTTATTAACATTTTATCACGTACTCTTAAGTTTTAAATTTAATTTTAGTTGATAAAATTGATAACCGGCGACCCCCTTATGGGTCGTGATCCTTCTGTTGGGAACTACTACTTTAAGCGGATAATTTTGTGACTGACAATTTGTATTTTTATTATTCCAAAAATGATCGTAAAAAAATTTCGCACGAATAGTTTAACTATTTTTATGAGCAATTTCCTCTCAACCACCAAGACAAAACCTATTTATCATGTTGTATTTTTAAAACGCACATGTTGAAATATAAACATTCATAGTATGCAATTTGTATATGTATTTCGGTGTAAATCACTCAAAACAAGAGCTGGGTTATTAAATGTTGACTTTTTACAACGCCGCCTAACGAGCGTGCGGTAATTAAAATTAACGCTAATTGTAAACAAAGTTATACGATTTTAGTGGTTTGTTTATATTTGGGCCGAATTTTTTATGTCAGTATGGAAACAGTTGCACGTTAATTTAGAATTAATATCGCAAACGTCTATTAAACACTTGTAGTTCTGAAACGTTTTTTCTCTCTTCATTTTGATGGCTTTGCTGCATACCCAAATAGCACACTTCAGTCCACTGGATATCCATCGTTTATCCAAAGCTGGACATACTGGGTATCCATGGGATGTCCAGAATTTGTCCACCAACATCCTATGGATATCCACTAGACTATACGTTTGTCCCACTCATGGACGTCTTTTTGGATTACATATATTGTCCAAGTATGGATCATTTTTGGATATTAATAGGACTAATTTTGGATGTCCATATATTGTACATTCTTGACCCGATTGTGGACATATTATCCGATGGTATTGTGATTTTTGGTTAAATAGGTCATAATCTATTGTTCCCTCTTCTTGACGTTCCGCTAACGTGAATGGTAGATATTTTCAGAATTTGCTTAGGGTCCGAGAGCTTACAGTACCTAATTAATTTGCACTTCTGAAGACACAGACCACTCATGTCATAAAAACGTCGATAACAAGTAACCATAGATGGCCCTATTAGTCCCAAAAATTAAACAGATATAAATTACATTAGCGAACCAGGTAACAGGAACTGGATCCACATATTACACTTATTGGTTACAATTGTCAAGTTTTTAATACAATACTATATAAGAATATAAAATTTTATAATTAGTCGAATTGCAAGTGCTACAAAATATAGCTTCAATTGATTTAAATTGTTCAAGCTGTAGAAGGATCGCTATGAATAAGTTATCTGGTTCCATAGTAATAGGAACAATTTCAATTGGGTAATAGAAAATATACCAATTATTTAAATAAAGACTTTTTATTGTTACAATAATTATTTTTTTCTAGATTTATTTCTGTCGTTTAATCTCTTCTGCCATTGTCTAATCTCGTCTTCGGCTGTTTTTTATCGGCCCCCCATTCTTCTACCGCAGCTGAAAATTAATAAGGTTTAACGTTAAATGATGCAGTATTTTATGGTTTTGTAGAAATTTAAATCTCTCTGGAGTGCTTAAACCAATAGGCCAGAAAAAAAATTTTAACACAGTTTTTGTCTGGGTATTATCAGAACAAGAGGATCTAGAGTTCAACGTGTGAAATCTGACACCTAATTTGTTCTTATTATTTACGAGTATGACAAATAAAAGAGATTTTTTTCATCAAATTTTTATATTTAAGTGGTAACTTACCTACAAATAGTGAACATAAGTTCTTTAAAGGACACTTTACTGTTCCATCATATGTATAATTCTTGGAAAGGCTATCTGTCATTGTTACAATAAAATATCTTTTAATAAGTTAATAGGTATAATTTCCTTCAATTTTCGCTAATTGTAAAATCTAAAATTATATTACTTTATTGAGATAATTAAACGTTAATTCCACATATGCTAACCTAAGAATAGTTTTGACTTTAAGAATCAAAGTAAAAAAATATATATAAAATAATCCTGTAAATTAAGTTTTTTTTTTATCAATAGACTCATACACATAAAGAAGCATTACTCGAATAAGTTTCAGCTTTTATTTCAGGAGTAGTGTAATAAACTTACTGCATCTTTAAAGTTTAAATTGTCCTGAAGATCTTATGTGACTTGAGGCAGCTGATTATTTTCTTAAATAAAAGGATAGTTGAACTCCTGCAGAAAATTCTTTGTAGATACTTGTTGTTTTTTCCCTATTTAAGATTACCTGAATATCCTCTCTAATTTGGTACAAATTGGCTTTCACATAGGAATTTTATTTGGACCAATCTGTGGAAAATTCATCTAAAAAATTATTAAAATAAATTAAATTATAAGTCTAACCCTAGAGTCGAACTGTCAAAAATTTATTATATATTTTTAAACAATTATACTGCACAAAAATACACATCAGTGTAAACTTTTACTTGCGTTTAATCCAAAATAGTCATAAAAAAATTAATATAATTATTCAAATTTGCTATAGCTTTTATTCCATTATAAATTTTGATAACATTTATTAATGCCAGCAATCTTATTAGACTGATTACTCAATAATGACTTTGTCAGAGAGAATTTTCTCTAAAATTTACAATTTTATTATTACACAAATTTACAACTCTATCTGTGCTCCATTTTAACCAACAAGATACAAAATTCATTGGCCTATCAAAATATTTGCACTTATTTGTAATAATTTCCATTTAAATAAGTAATTGTATGAAAAAGTATAGCTACAAAAGCTATATTTTAACATACGTGTTTTGATACTGAATATTTTGTTCACTTTCAAATTTGTGCGAGTGTGATACTAAATTATCAGCTTTTCGTCGGGCATGTCTGTAGTTTCGTTCGGTAATTTTTGGTATAATTAAATTAAAAATAACTATACTTACCTTTAACGGTGGCATCTTCTTCAAATAAAAAGCACACTTGATTTTAGCTCAACTAAAACTCCAAAGGTCTTTTTTAGCTCGACGTCAACACAATAATGGGCACTGTGATCATGGCGGGCCGGCGGGTTAATAAATGAGAATTCTACAGGCCGATATAACAGTATCCGATTTTACCGACAACCCGAAATTTAATTAATGGACGTCTGATGGACTTACACTGGACATTCAGATATGGACGTCCATATAGATTACAGGTCATCACATCTAATGGACATCCATAAACGGTCCATGGACATCCAGGACATTATATGTACCTATTCTGGATATCCAATGGAAATCTTGTGCTATCTGGGAATTGCCAGAAAACCGAAAAATTATAAAATGTGCTGTAACTCTACAACTGTTCATTTTTGTACTAAGGCATATATGGCATAAATTATTCAAAATGACATTCTCTATCACCTCTTCCAAACTTTTTATCGATGTACCAAACACCCTGTTTATGGTGAAAAAATGGATAAACCTTGAAATAAAATATAATAATCTATAAATTTTGCTACATTGGTATTTAAGGACACAACACTTGACAATAAAGTAAAAATAAAAGTTAATTGTAACAAATCAACAGAGTATAGCGAAAAGCTCGTAGCAGGACCAGCGAGCCAGCATGCCGAGCTAACCCCTATGCTGGAGAGTAGGGTTATTCAGAGCGCCACTGCATCAGAAGCTAGGCTGAATGCAGAAACCTCCCACGATGTTGTTAAGAACTACATTGACTGCTTGTACACTACAATGCTTCCGTTAGGTGCATTCAATTGCCACATTTGAAAAAAATGACAGCTCAAAAAGAATAACACTGGGCAACAATAGTCGGCGGAAATAAATTTGTTTCATAAGCCAATTCATTAATCCTTGGCATTTTCCGCCCAAGACTGGCGATATTTTTCAGTCCGACATCGAAGTCGGCAGGTTTTTAATATCCCACAGACATGCTTCGGAATTTATATTTTATATAGCAGTTGTTTCCTGCGAATGTGGCTCTTGGTTCAATACAGCTCCACTGACGAGACTATAAGGTAGTCGAAATGCATGCATAATTAGCCGTTCTTAAGATAGAGAGCGCTGCTTTAAAAAAAATTAAGTGATTTCACATTAATATAGTATTTTAAATAATTTTCACAATTGTTCCGTACTCATGTTCACGTATTTTTATTATTTTCAGGCACATGCGCAGTAAATCAGTTCCAATGCGATTCAGGTCAGTGTATTCCTTACAACTGGCACTGTGACTCGCATAAGGATTGTGATGACGGTTCCGATGAGCCCATCGACTGTTTCAACTCTCAGTGTAAACCGGAGCAATTCCGATGTGCTTTGACCAAAAAGTGTCTGCCCCACGGATGGGTGTGTGATGAGGAAGAAGATTGTGGGGTAAGATATTTTTTAATTCTTTATATTGGAATGATTTTCTTTTGATAAATTGCACATTATTTAGGGGGATTGTTTTTAGTTTCTTCTTCTTCAAGTGCCATATCAGGTCCCCCTGACGTTGGCAATTACATTGGCAAGTCTTTCATGGTCCTGCGGTAGCTGGAACAGTTCCCCCGCGCTACGTATACCTGTCCATTCACGAATATTCCTCAACCAGGAAGCCTGTCTCCTTCCTACCCCTCTACGTCCCTCTACTTTACCCATCATGATTAGCTGAAGACTTCTATATCGCTCCCCTCTGAATATATGTCCAAGATATGAGATTTTTCTACACTTCACAGTGTTCAATAGTAGACGAGTTGTGTCGGCCCTATTGAGTACCATTTCGTTGGCCTGCCTAGCTGTCCAAGGTATTCTCAGCATTCGCCGGTGTAACATTTCGAGAGCCTCCAACCGATTAATCGTGGCAGCCTTAATTGTCCAGATCTCTGCCCCATATAGTAACACTGGCCAGACGTATGATCTTATCATTCTCTGTCGTATTTTTAGGTTGAGGTTATCATTGCAGAAAAGTGGTTTCATTTTTTGAAAAGTTGCTCTAGCAGTCTCTATTCTACACCTTATCTCTTTATCTGGGTTTAGATTTTCGGTGATATAACATCCAAGATATTTAAAGTGAGTCACCCTGTCTATACTTTTTCCTTCTATTTGTATTGAAACGGTAAGATGAGGTTGTCTAGTAAAGACCATAAATTTTGTCTTTTTGATTTTTATGTTGAGCCCCATTTCTTGACCCTCAGTGTTAACACAGTTTAATAGATGTTGCAGGTCTTGTAGTTTGTCGCTTAGGATAACAGTGTCGTCAGCATATCGTATTGTATTTATATATTCTCCATTGATTTGTACTCCCATTCGTTGTCCTTGAGTAGCCCGTGTAAAGATTTTATCTGAATATATATTAAATAGCAGTGGAGATAGTAAGCAGCCCTGTCTGACGCCTCGCAGAATTTTACTTTCTTCTGTGAGTTTTCCATTTAGCCTTACTGTTGCTTTCTGGCGCCAATATAGATTTTTAATAATTCTGTTTATGAGTTTTCTGTGCTGTACTGTGTCGAAGGCCTTTTCGTAATTGACAAAACATACGAATACATACTGTTGGTCCCGGCATTTTTGCAGAAGTATATTTAGAGCGTATAAAGCCTCTCTAGTACCTAGGGCGTTTCTAAATCCGAATTGGGTTTCATCTAAATCTGCTTCGCATTTAGATCTTATCCTGCTGTGGATGATTCTGAGAAAGACCTTCAAAGTGTGGCTCATTAGACTTATTAGTCTGTACTCACTGCATCGCTTTGCTCTCTGTTTTTTTTTCGGATTGGGAGGAATACAGACTTCAGCCAATCTTCCGGTATATCTCCAGTCGCGTAAACGGTATTAAAGAGTTTGACCAAGATTCCTATATTTTCCTCATGGATCATTTGTAACAGCTCGGTTGGGACATTATCAGGCCCGGTGGCTTTCCTGGTTTTTGCAGATCTTATGGCAGATAGAACTTCACTGTTTAGAATTTCCGGTCCCATGTCTATATTAGCGAGATCATCGGAGTTGTGTTCATTCGGTCTGTCATCATCAAATAATTCTTCTATGTATTTAACCCATGTTTTAAAAAATTTCTTTTTCGTCCAAGATAATTTTACCATCAGGGTCCACAAGGGTATTAGTGGTATTCTTATTATATAGACCTGCTATGTCTCTGACCTTTTTGTACATGTTGAATGTGTCATGTTTCCTTTCTAGATCTTCCATTTCGATACACTTGTCTCTCATCCAGTTCTCTTTGGCTATCCGAATTTTTTATTTAATTTCTCTTTGTCTTCTTTTATATTCCACTCGATTTGTTTTCGACTGTCTCCTTTGTTCCATGAAGTCCAATATTTCTGCTGTCATCCATTTCTGTTTTTTCGGTTTGTTCTTCCGTGCAGTATTTTCAGTTATTAGTTTGTTGGTTAGTTCCTTAAACGATTTCCAAATTTCTTCTACGTTGTCGTCAGTTCTTGTGTTCTTTATATAGTTGTTCAGATCTTTTATGTTCTCAAAATTACATTTGGAAAAGTAGGATAATCCAGCAAAAAATGAGTTGATTATAAGTAATTCAATCTTGATTTTCTCCCGAGTTGTATCGCACCAAAAATTTCCGTTAATCGTTTATTTTTGTAAAAAACTGCTACCGGATTTTAAACAAACAATTCGTTAACGCCTGCTTATGTTTACATAAAATCTATTTTTATGAATATACTTTCTAGGTCCACCCAGAATTGGGTGCGGATACCTCCGACGAAGATCCGAAACACTGCAAACCGATCCATTGTCGATGGAATGAAGCTCCGTGTCCCGATGGTCCAGCTTGTGCTCATTTGGACCAGTTTTGCGATGGAGTTTTGGGCGGATGTCCGGGAAACAGCGACGAATGGGACTTTTGTAACAATAAATCGTTATCATGTGACAGAATGCAGTGTACTTATAAGTGTAAACCAACACCGCAAGGTATGTTATGAAATGATTGGCTCCTTTGCTTATTTAAGAATGATTTGAAAATATGTGTGAATTGATTTTTTTTTGAAAAAATCATTAGTCCAGTCAAAATAGACAAGAGTGATGAATTCGCAAAAATTCTCATATGGCTGAAAATTGGTATTGTTTTGCGAATGTCCGGGAAACAGCGTTGGATGGGATTTTTGTAATAATAAATCGTTATCATGTGACAGAATGCAGTGTACTTATAAGTGTAAACCAATACCGCATGAAATGATCAGCGTCTCTGCTTATTTTAGTGTGATTTGAATTTTATTGGACTCGCACACTAAAATACGTATAAATTATATGATTCTGAATGAAATAGTCCCTAATTCCGTTCGCCCGTATAACCTTCAACAAGTTTATCTGCATACCCAAAAGCTGTAGATCACGCAATGCTTTACAAAAGTTGTTCTTATTCTTCTTTTCCAACGAATCCACCATTTCTGAAATGTCGCGATTCCAATATTAATAACTTATAGTGTATCTAAGACATACGAAATTTCAGCTCTATGCGAAGTTAAATATCTATGATCACTGGATTACATGCAGAGTTATTATTTTCGCAGAGGACACTACCATATTGCGTCGTCTCAAAAGTTTGGTGAAAGAAAAATTTAATGTAGAATGACTTAAGTTAAACTGTGATATTTAATTTTTATGTTTGTATATTGACAAAACAAGAATTCTCGCTATTATTTTATTTTATAGTATAACAATATACAAGTTTTTTTTTTGGTAAAATCCCCGATATTATTAGTACAATAAACCTTGCTTCAAGATAATCCGCAGACAATTAATAAATGTGTATTTTAATATTAATATCGATGTTACTTTCTAACATTTGGTACTTCTCTATGTACAAAATTGTGTAACCAATATAAATAGAACCAACTTTTTTATGAAAACATGTCAAAGGTCGTATATTTTAATTTCAAAAATGAGCCACCAGTAATGCAGCTTTTTCGTGATTTTGGGTTTATTATCTTAATATTTCAAAAATGGGAGCGAAGTGAAATTGATTGATTAGTTTTTATCTTATTTACAAATAAATTCCAAGGACTTTTGAAAAACAACAAATAAAAAATGTAATTTTAATTTTCCAAAATATACGGAACATTTTAGAGTTAGTAAAAATAAAGTTCGGTTTTAAAAATGTTGTTATACAGGGTTGGGCGAATATATTGGAACAGCTTAATTAAGGGCGAACGGGAAGCACCAGGGCCAGATAATATCCGGAATGAATTCTTAAAACTATTAAATGAAGAAGATATCAGATGGCTTACAGATATATTTAATGAAATATACTCCACTGGAAGTATACCTGAAATATGGCTTAAAAGTACATTTATAACGCTACCTAAAAAATCAAGTGCAAAAAACTGTGAAGACTTTCGTACGATTAGCCTTATGAGTCACTCTCTTAAACTTTTCTTGAAATTAATTCATCAAAGAATATATAGGATTTGCGAAGAACAGATTAGTTGTACCCAGTTCGGGTTTAGAAATGCCCTAGGTACTAGGGAGGCACTTTTTAGTATCCAAGTCTTGTTCCAAAGAGCGCGGGATGTTAATCACGATATTTTCGCGTGCTTTATTGATTATCAACAAGCATTTGATAAGGTTCAGCATAATAAGATGATGGAAGTTCTTGAATCAGCTGGATTAGAAAAACAAGACCTAGGAATTATAGCAAATCTTTATTGGAACCAGACCTCTTCAGTTAGAATAGAAAGTGAGGAATCCGAGGAAGTTATGACAAAGAGAGGAGTTCGACAGGGATGTTTACTTTCGCCATTGATATTCAACATATATTCAGAATACATATTTCGAGAAGCCCTGGAAAATACCTCCGACGGGGTGATTATCAATGGCGAATGTATTAATAACATAAGATACGCAGACGATACGGTAATTATCTCAAATGATTTAAGAGGACTCCAAAGATTGATGGACAGAGTGGTAGAAGTAAGTGAAAGATACGGACTGCAGATGAATACAAAAAAGACCAAATTCATGATTATTTCTAAAAATAAACGCATACACGGCCAACTACTGATACATAACAGACCCATCCAAAGAGTTAACAAATATATCTACTTGGGAACAAATATCAATGAAGAATGGGACCACTCGGTTGAGATAAGATGCCGTATTGAAAAGGCCCGCACTACATTCCTTAAAATGGCAAAAATATTCAAAAGTAGAGACCTATCCTTAAACACCAAAATGCGAACATTGAGATGAAAGTATTTTCGACCCTCCTATACGGCGTTGAATCATGGACGCTATCTGAAGCATCATGCAAAAAATTAGAAGCTTTTGAATTTTGGCTATACCGTCGCATTCTGAGGATTTCATGGGTGGATCATATTACCAACGAAGAGGTGCTTCATAGAATGAAAAAAGAAAAAGAAATCTTGTATCAAGTAAAGAAGCGTAAACTTGAGTACCTGGGCCACATCATGAGAAATCCTGAAAGGTACCGGCTTTTGCAGCTTATACTACAAGGCAAAATACAAGGCAAAAGGAGTGTAGGAAGACGAAGAATCTCATGGCTGAAGAATCTCCGAGTATGGTTTAATACATCAACTGTGGGCTTATTTCGTGCAGCAGTGGATAAAGTCCGTATAGCCATTATGCTCACCAACATCCGGTAACGGATAGGCATTAGCAGAAGAAGAAGAAGGGAAGTGATAGTGGATCCGAGTTTTCTTCAATTTTCAGAACTATAATTCTTTTCTTTGATTGTGTATTCCATATGCCAGTGATGTCAATAACTGTTATTTAGCGATGCCACTTATTAGTTATTTTATGTTTCCAACAAATTTAGCATATTTAAAAAAAACAAAATTTCAATAAGAAATAATGCCGTAATAGTTGCCTATATGTTATTCTCGTTTCAAGCAGAGAAAAAGGAAAGAATGTACAGGATGATTCTCCGGGAACTTTCTCGATCCATTGTGGGAAAACTATAATTAGGAAGAATCTGAAAATTTGATGGTGTACTAACGTGCGTGGGGGACAGTCGGCTAAAATATTTTCAAGATGGCGCCACTTCCAGTTATACCGGAAGTAGATGTCAACTTGCTTATGTTAAATGGAACACCCTATATATATATATATATATATATATATATATATATATATATATATATATATATATATATATATATACAGGGTGATTCAAAAATCGATCACGAAACTTAAGGGGGTGATTCTACTTGACAAAATAAGGGTAGAGCTTCATATAATTTTTTTTCAAAATGTCATTCGTTTTCGAGTTACAAGCCGTCCAAGTTCAAGTTTTTATTTTTTGTTTTTTGAATTACTCGCTTACAGGAAAACCGATTTGACTAATATTTGAAAGATAGGCTAAGTCTTCTGCGCTTCATCATTTTAGTAACATTTTGAGAATCTTTTTTAGTTTGTTTAGTACTGTTTCATTAATTTTTATCAATTAAATGTATATCGCAATAATCCATAATATGAATATTTACTGATTAGCCATTATTAGTTATTTTAAGATTATAAATTAAATAGTTTAAAAAGCGAATTTATTTGATGTTAAACTGACAGCTCTAGTATACTTTGATAGCTATTTACCTGGTAGCTGGTGGTAATGAAATGAGAAAAGTAAATTTACCACTTAATTTTTAAGGGTGATTTACGTCTAAACCGTTGGGTTTAGCGATGTAAATAAAGAGCACCTTTTTTAAAGGCCTGGCATCAGTCTTTCAGAAATTATGCCAAAAACTACTGTAGCTGTCAACACTAAAAAATTATGACAAAAAACAATTTTCAATGTAGGTAAAGTGCCCTCTAGCGGCAAACAATCAATGTGAATTGTTACTAAAATGATGAAGCGTAGAAGACTTAGCCTATCTTTCAAATATTAGTCAAATCGGTTTTCCTGTAAGCGAGTAATTCAAAAAACAAAAAATAAAAACTTGAACTTGGACGGCTTGTAACTCGAAAACGAATGACATTTTGAAAAAAAATTATATGAAGCTCTACCCTTATTTTGTCAAGTAGAATCACCCCCTTAAGTTTCGTGATCGATTTTTGAATCACCCTGTATATATATATATATATATATATATATATATATATATATATATATATATATATATATATATATATATATATATATATATTATTGCATTTTTGATTTCTGCGTAAAATTCTAGACATATTTTATGTATAATGTTCTATACTTAAGTCTCACCGTTTTGGACATATTTAAATTTTTATGTCAAAAATGACGTTTGCGGACCAAAACTTAACTATAAATTTTTCCTCTAAGAAAATCTTTATTATTTAATTTGGGTTAGTTTTCTTGTACACGAAGATCTACTTTAGTAGTTTTTTTATGATATTTTTAAAATTATTTGTACAGAGCGGTCAAAAAAGAAGAATAAAAATTATATTTAAAAAATCGTCAAAAGTCAATTTTTTCAAATAGAAAGCACCTATTTTTATGATTTTATCATATTAAGCATTAAAAATTAGGGTAACTTTGTATAAGGTTGTCTATTCCAAAAATTTGTAGTTTTTAAAATATTAGCAATTCAACATTTTTCTATTGTACAAATGCTATACCTATGCTTTTTAAGTTTTGTTATCAGTTGGCCATGACGACGAGGCGTGACGAAAATAAAACAATCGAACCCTACAGAATTGTCACTATTTCTTGTCATTTGTCATTCTTTAATTATAATCATGCCTGGGCGATTAAATTACACGCTCGAAGATTATTTATTATTTGTGGAGAATGTGATAGAGTTATTTAAGTACATGCGATACATTCGCGATTCGATATCCGCATAAACAGAAACCAACACCACCAACAGTTAAAAGGATTATAGAAAACTTCAAGATAGATCATCCGGAAACTGTCCGTTGGAAAAGAAAATATCTCTCTCAAGTAAAAGGTAGAGTTGCTAGAAATAACACAACTTACAAAATTAGTAATTTATCTAAACTTTTGAAAGATTTTTTTGAATAAAGTTACTGCGGAAAATTGGGAAAAATTCATATAATAAAAGAATAAAACAAAATGTGGAAACTCGATCTCATAATCGGTGAGATAGAGGAACCAATTATAATTAACTTGAGCGAAGATAGTTTCACTGACTTTGCTTAGGAATTAATAGGTGGTTTACCAGTGTAAACACAATTTATTATTTAATCTTTTCTTTTTGTTGTATTTTATTGTTTAATATTGTTTATATATTTTTGGAAAAAATTCGTAAAGAGTGAAATGATAGGAAAATGACGTTTTTTTGAAAAAATTTTGATACGTACCCCCTATTTCGAGGCTTAGAACACGATTCTGACCTCGGTTTTCCATAATTTTTCCTCAATTTTGCGAAAAACAGGGAAAATAACTTTTCACTTTAGGTTCAATTTTTTTCACTAAATCGTTAAACTTTTGTTATAACAACGAAATCGGCAGTGATAGAAGCTTCTGCATTATACAAAAATTCAAAAATATGCACTTTTTTTATCGAAAAAATCCGAAAAATTACCACGACAAAAATCACAACAAAATCAAAAGAAAACGGCCGGCACACAAAATAATAGTTTGCATAGTTCGCTAAAGATGGCGTACTGTTGAAGTCGGCGATGTTGCCAGATTGCAAAAACGATTTCTTTAAATATTCTCTTTCTGTTTGAATTGGAAAGAAAAGGTTCCAAAAAAATGTTTTCCTTTCCTTTGATTATTGAAGCACTATTAATTACACTTATGTCTACGCCTTCGATGTGCGATTTTGACTATAAATAATAAAGGTTCTAAGGGTTATAGTTGCTTTTATTTGTCTCCCTCCAAATACCAGTACTTTGATGTGCGATTTTGACTCTAAATATTAAAGGTTTTAAGGATTATAGTTGCTTTTGTTTGTTTCCCTCCAAATACCAGTAGTTTTAAACGGATAACATGAATTGATCATATTGCTTATGTCCATTAGCAGAAAGTGTCGAGTGGCAGAGCTTGTCCCGCCTCCACGTGGTTTCTGCTGGACAATGACATTTTTTAATTAATAAATCTAGGTCAATTTAGGTTAGTTTAGGTTAGTTCAGGTTAATTTCAGTTTTTTAAAGTAACCAAGACTAATGTTAACCTGTACTTACCAGAACTAACCAAAAATTTTGGAAGGTTAAGATTCATTGTACCCCTTTTTATACGTTACAAACATTAAACTATGTTGTTAACTGTAATGGGTAAATTTTAAAGTTTATACCAGGAAACTTTAAATCTAGGTTAATTTAGATTAGTTCAGGTTAGTTCCAAATTAACCAAAATCAAGCTAAACCTGAACCAACCTATCTTAACCAAAACCAACCAATAATTTTGAAGGGTTAAGATTATTTTTACTTAGAAACTGTTCTGAATATTAAAAAAAATTAAACTATGTTGTTGACTGAGAAGGACAAATCTTATAGTTTATATTATGAAGAAATTTTACATCTGGCAACGTTGGACCCTTTTACGTGATTCGGCGGCTAGTTTAGATAGTCTGACCGTTGATGACGTTTTCGAGACGAGTTTTCGATTTTTCACTGAAAATATAAGTTTTTCTAAATTGGTTTGCTAAAATTTGTGCAAAAATAATTAAATATATTACATACAATATTTTTTAACTAGTTCCATTGAATATAAATACGTAAATTCGGTTTTTAACTGAAAAAAAAGTGCTTTGTTAAGTGACGCTTTCCTTTTTTTGAGTTTTCCGGGAAAGTGAGGAAAAATAGTGAAAAATCAAGGCCAGAATTGTGTTCTAGGACCTCGAAATAGGGGATAAGTTTCGAAATTTTTTCAAAAAAATATAATTTTCATGCTTTTCACGCTTTGCAAATTTTTACCATATTTTTTTATATATTTTTATTTTAGCGTATACCACTCTTTAATTTTATATATATTTAATTCCAATTAGCCGTAAGTTTTTTATTATTGTATTTGTGTCTTTTTCTTGAGCGTGTAGAATTAACATGTTTATTTTATTTTTTGGGGCTATCGGATTTCCATATAATACAGTAAATTAAATTAAGATATCAGTACAATAGAAATAAAAATAAGTAGGTCTAATTTTAACTGTAACATATAAAAACTAATTACATTTTAATCCCTTTTTAGTGTTTAATTGTAATTCTGCAGATGGTTTAAGCAATAAATAAACTGAAACGTCAAATGTTCTACAAATGTTTTCAATTAATAAAAAAATGACCTATAGACTCAAAAATATTTTAATATTATATGGACAAATTTATTTTTTTTATATATGTTTAACTTTTTGTATTTTTGACAATGGGTATTTTACAACTATTTAAATTATAACTTATAGTTTTTTCAGAGAATAAGGTTACGTTTTAGTATGAATGTGCCTAAAACGGTTTCTATAACAAAATAAAAATAATAAAAATACGGTTGTGATTTGTGTTAAATATGTCAAAATTATCTACATTTTGTAATGTATGTGAACTATTAAGAAATCATAAGAAATAAAATAATATTATAAAAACTTTTTATTTTAAGTTTATTACCGAAATAATATTCTATGCTATAAATACTTAGCGATAAAGTAAATTTCATTCCGACGCCTATGACAAGGATTAAAATCCTTTTTAACACTTCGCACTTCCAAATATCTATTATTATCCATCCCAAATAGTTCATTTTATAGACCGGTATTTTTGATGAAAAATTTCTAGCTTATTCCAATGAAAAATATATGTGTCTTTAACAGATTTTGCCAAAGACACCGGACTAAAGAACACAGGTAGTTTGCGAAGAAAAAAAGGATAAAAAATGATTTATTACTCTCTCTAGTTCTTAAATAAACTATAGTATAAAAGATAAAATCGGGTGTATTTTCCTGAACTCATAGCCCTTGAATCCACGTCTGGTATGGAGAGAGGACCGATGTTGGACTTGCAGCAAATAAACTCTGTATATTTTTCATCTAACTGCCCGACAACATAATAAACACGGCAGTAAGATTTTGAATTTCTTATTGAAATTTTAATTTTTAATACACAATATCGTTACCGTATTTTTTGTTATTTTATCAAAACGAGATATACATCATTTCATGTCTTTTTAAGGTCCTCAATGTTATTGTCCACAAGGCAAGAGACCAGACGGCAACAATTGTATAGACGCAAACGAGTGCGAGTATGACGACACTTGCTCACAAATTTGTACCGATACAGTGGGATCCTACAAGTGTTCCTGCGTCTCCGGATACGTTCAGAACGGGACAGACTGTGTTGCTATTAATGGTAAGTAGTTCTGTTAGCTGGGTACTTTGCATTGGTCGTAAATAACCTCTTATATTTAACTTTAATTCATAATATTTGGGAGAATGTGTGATTCTGTCCTTCCTAGTCCATATTTCCATATATAAATGTATTTCATATGTTAAATGACATTTTAATTAATAAAAGTTCTGTATATAAATACACAAAAGTAGCGGGACGAGTAAGATTATTTTTTCAAATAGCTCAAGGTCATTATTTAAGTAAGTTTTAACTACAAATTTAATGGTGACCTCAAATTTGATCTTGACAGTGACCTCTGAGAATAAAAAGAATTCAGAAAATTTTATATCGGCAAAAATGATTTATTTTAAGTAGGCGCACTGATGACCTTAATCATAACCTCGAGCATGCATCACTTTTAAGGTCATTTGATTTGAAGATTCGTTCCTGGTGGAATAGTTTTTTCGAAAATAAATAAGAGGTCAATTACGATGTCAAATTTATAAATTTCACCAACACTAAGGAAAACTATTTCTTTTTGGGATTGCGTTGATTATCGTGTGCCAAGAATGGATTCAGAAAATTTTTAGGGGCAAACCATAAAAATTATTCAAGGAGATTGAATCTCAGTGTATTATTTGGCATCTTCTGTGCTTGGTGGTTGTAGATTTTGGCGAAACGTCTGCAAACTTCCACAGAAAACCGAACGAACGAACGAATGTATTCCCGTATTAATATTTATTTATTTATTTATTTATTTATTTATTGATACTCTTACAAACACCTAAACATAACATGCTACAAGGTAATTATAAGTAAGAGAAATTTTACAGACTTAACTAACACAGAACAAAGACAGCACTGACAAGAACCTGAATAAACCTAAAGGTCACTGCATAAGTTGCAATAGCAATTTCTTGGTACAATTAAAAAAGTCAATATCATTATTCTTATATAGTATGTTGCACTCAGTTAACATTAAATTCATTGGAGAACGACTACCAATGGAGACATGAAAGAATTTTTCCTTTTGTATCCTTAATCCTATCTTTGGTACATGAAGAGGTATATAATTAATCAAAGAACAATTGTTAAATTTTATATTATTGATAATACAATAAACAAATATCACAGATTGAATTTGCCTTCTTTTCTGAAGAGTTTGAAATTTAAAGCTTTCTAACATACTGCTATAAGAGATCAGATATGGATATAAGTTATTTTTCCTAACATATAAATATCTCAAAAACCTTTTTTGAACACGCTCAATAGCATCACAATGCACATTTGCACTAGGAGACCATATATTAGATGCATATTCTAGATGAGGACGAACAAGTGCATTATACAATTTTATTATTATATTATAGTTATTAAACTGACTTGTATTTCTAATTACAAAACCAAGCATCCTGAAAGCCTTATTAATAATATTGCGGTAGTGGGTATTAAATTTCAAATTAGACTGGAAGTGCACCCCCAAATCCCTACATTCAGTCTTTTTTTGTAGTTTTGCTCCATCAATAAAGTAATTAAAATTAATAGGATTTATTTTATTTGTATAAGACATAAAGAAGCATTTATTAGTATTTAAAAACATTTTATTTAATTGAAACCATTCTGTTACTGAATTTAAGTCTGCTTGCAGTGCACTACAATCATTACTGTTTGTTACTTTCTTAAATATTTTAAAGTCATCCGCAAATAAGAGACCATCAGAATGTTTAACACTATTAGGTAAATCATTTATAAACATTAAAAATAACAGTGGGCCCAGGTTGCTACCCTGCGGTACACCAGATGTTGCCATAAAAGCCTGAGAAAATGACCCTCCCACTCTCACCATGTGCGGCCTACACGAAAGATAACCTTTCATGAAGAGGTAAGCATTCCTAGAAAAGCCAAACTCGACAAGCTTAGTCAGCAACACCCGATGGTCCACCTTATCAAATGCCTTTGCACAATCGATATACACTGTATCCAACTGCTTCCCGCCATCAATAGCCTCCGAGGCATGATTTGTAAACATACATAAATTTGTTACTGTGGATTTTCCACTTACAAATCCATGTTGTTGTTCTACTATTTTATGAATGATGTTGGTCATAATGTCATCTGAAAGGATCATCTCAAATATCTTAGCAAGTGAATTAAGTATACTAATTGGTCTATAATTTTCAACATTTGTTTGTTCACCATCCTTAAATATGGGAGAAATAATTGCTGTTTTTAGTTTATTGGGAAAAATTTTTGTTTTTAGGGCAACTTGAAAAATATGAGCAATAGGGGCTGCTAAAAAGTCTGAGCAGCCTTTATAGATATATGAGGGAATATTATCCTCTCCTGTGCTTTTTTTTGGTTTTAGTTTTTTTATACTTTTCTTTACAGTCTCCTCTGATATTAAAGAAAATTCCAAGTCTCCCCATCTATTAATATCTATAGGGTCGCCGTTGGGCACTGATGACAACTCAAACATTGAACTGAAATACTGTGCAAAAGCATTGGCAATATGTTCGTGCTCTTCCAATGATACTCCATTATAAGACATAACCCTTGGCATACCATACCTTTTACTCTTACAGCCAACATACATCCAAAAACTGCTAGGATCAAAATTTACATTATTCTCTATATTTCTTAAATACAAAGAGGACTCATAATCAATCTGTTTTTTAATATTATACCTTAAGTTACAATATTCCTCATATTGAAAAACACTAGCTTTGCCACATTGTATATGTCTATGCATTCTATTCTTTAATTTTATTTTACGTACTAAATCATTTGAAAACCAAAGAGGATATTTACAATAATTTACTTCACTATTACCAACAGATTTAGCTTTTTTTGGAATTGCGTTATTTAAGCAGTTAAGTAATTTGTCATAAAATATGGCAACACATTCATTTGGATCTGTAAATTTTTTTATTTCAGACCAATTTGTTTGTTGTATTAGATTGTAAAGCTTTAAAAAGTCACCTTTAGCATAATCATATACAAAAGAGGTAGATATGGTACTTTTAATTAAAGATTGTTGGTTATTTATTTGCACAGACATAGACAATGATGGATGATATAAATCTTCCACAATTAAGGGAGAATCGCACCTTTCTAATGATATAATTTCAGTATTAGATAAAACAAGATCTAGCTTTCTCTGCATATGGTTAAGAACTGCATTATACTGAGTTAAATTATTAATTTCAAGAAACTGACTTAGTAGCACAGATTTATCACAGTCGTTTTCCTTATATTCAGGTACATTAAAATCACCTATTATTATAACCCTAACACTAGTTGATAAAATATTGGACAAACAATCATAAAATTTTTTATACATATCTATACTCTGATTTGGTGGAATATACACACAGCATACATATAAAAGTAGTTTTCTAAATTTAACTCTTAATATCACACATTCAGTATCACAGTTAGTCTCAATCACCTCAAATCGAAACTTTTTCTTAATTGCGATTAAAACACCGCCACCCCTCTTGCTATCATTACATCTATCCATTCTTTTCACGTTGTACCTTAGGTCAAAAAGCTCAGAATCATGGAAGCTAGCATTTAACTATGTTTCTGTTAAAAATATTAAGTCGTAATCCTCAGACAGACTACTATTATGAAGTTGGGTAGTTTTTGTTCGAAGACCTCTGACATTTTGATAGTAAATATTTATTAGTCGAGTGTTGTTCACATTTAGCTCTGAGGATGTACCTGTCCCTCTGATTGCGGCAGCATCCTCCTTTGCGAGAAAAACCGTGAGACAAGTGAACCAACTGGCCATACCTCCCTTTTCCAAGCATCTCTAAAGTGTTCTTGGCGGATTGTTACTTTCATCGAAGCATACTTATCAGGATGCTTCGACTCATGCACTTCACACTCAACATCCGGGAACTTCTCTATTAAAATACTTTTCAAGTCAGCAGGTGTAGTATGAGGGTGAAGCCTGGTTACATGTAGAGATACAAATTTAGGGACAGTTTGAATAGGTCCTGTGTTGTTATTTTGGCCTACAACAAAACGTCGTTTTCTTCTGTGCCTCACACTTTTCCAGCCAGAATTTTCATCACTGTCCTGGTTCTCTTGCAAACTCTGCACTTCCTCCATTTTGTTTATTTGTTGAGCTTTCATGATCGCCAGATTCACCTGCTCGGTACGGATAACAGGTCGAGTGTTAATGTTATTGTTTTCATTTCTTTTGAGGTTACTTGTATGAGTGGTTGCCTGAGCCATCTGCTTATCAGTACCGCACGAACGCAAGTCTGATGCCGATATAACTGCAGTGCTTCCATCCCTTTCAGCCACATTAGCATAGGAAAGAGAAGAAACACTGCTTCCCTCCTTGCCTCCCTGATGCTGATTCATCTTTTGTGGGTAATAATTCTTTTGTTTTAATTTTTCTGCTATATGATCAATTTTTTCCTTGAGTAAATCGATATTCTCATAGAGGATTTTATTTTTTGACTCTTTTTCGTCCACAAGTTTACGCAGCAAAACATTTTCAGAACGGATAATATCCAAGTTCTCGCCAATTTTTTGTTGACCGGGCTGATGATTACCTTTACAAGGTTCACAAATCCAAAAAATATTGGTATTTTCATTTAGAATTTTATACCACGTATCTTTAATTGATACACAAATTGTGTGATACTTGTTTCCACAGAAAAAACACTTCACAAACTTGGTACTAACAACAAAATTATCAGAGCACTTTAAACAGACATCTGCTTCGGACGCCATCTTTATTATTGAGTCACATGTTCCAATCCGTGAAACACTACACAACATGGCTGCTTTATTTAGCCAGTGTGAATTTGGCTTCCATCGGGGGAGGAGCACGGTACTGGGCATTCTGGATTTGATTGGGAGAATCACACGGTCGAATCAAGGGAATATAATGCCATCTTATTCTGCTAACTTTAATGAGAGCAGCTGCAAGCTTATAAAATCTTACTTGGAAAATAGAGTTCAGATTGTGAGAGTAGGAGGGGAGTCCTCGGCCAAGGGTGGGATATCAATAGGTGTGCCCAGGGTTCGGTATTGGGACCAATTCTCTTTTTAATCTACATAAATGACCTACCTATGGGCAGAGATGCTGCAGATTTTACATTCTTTGCCGATGACACCACTCAGATATATCTCTAGAAGGGGCTTTGGGCAGATTGGGAGCGGCACGGTCTGGTGCCAGGGAGTGGTTTGATGCAAATGGACTACTTCTGAATGAAAATAAAACCAAGCAAGTGGTATTTTCTCTACGTGAAATGGGAGATATAAATGGAGATTTTCTGAGTGCTAGATTCTTGGGAGTCCAGATTGATCCTGGCCTTACTTGGGAAGCTCATATAGAGCAGGTTTCAGGGAGGCTCCGTAGCAGTCTGTTTGCTTTGAGACGTCTGGCGCTGTGTGTTGGCATGTCGGTTCTAAGAGCTTCGTACTTTGCGCTGTTCCATTCGGTGATGTCATATGCACTGCTTGTCTGGAGACATGCATCGCGGGCGTCTCGCGTGTTTGGGCTTCAGCGAAGGGCTGTGAGAGTGGTGCGGGGTATGAATTTTAGGGAGAACTGTAGAGCAGCATTCTCCGAACTGAAAATTTTAACATTGCTTTCGCCATACATACTGGATAATTTACTGTATGTTAAAAAATACAAAGACAGTTTCAGAACGCACAGTGGGGTCCACAGCTGGGACACAAAGCACAGGGATAATTTGGTGCCCGCATATTTTCGTTTGGAAAGGTGTCAGAATGGGCCTGGTTGTCTAGCGATAAAATTCTTTAATGTTTTGCCTCTGTCATTGAGAGAGCTTCCGGATAATCTTTTTAAATATAGAATAAAACACATTTTAATCCTAAATGCATTTTATAATTTTGACGAATTTATTCTGTACAAATTTTAATCATAATTTTAAACTAAACCTAGCATAAGTTTCAAATGTAATGTATTTAATTAAGATTTTAAATGTAAATGTATTTGTAGTGTTTTTTAGTTTATTTACTGATGAATGTAAGGTTGTAAAACATGATACTGACTGAATAAATTGGAATGTATATATATATATATATATATATATATATATATATATATATATATATATATATATATATATATATATATATATATATATAGTGTTTGGTATCCCGTGTACGTGCTGAATCTTTCTCGACTGTAAGGCAGCTGACGTTTGGGTGAACCTAATTCCGGTTAATTTCTACTTCTGTAGTAATTAACCGGATTTCTTAAATAATCCTATTCTTTAAGTCTTCTATCTCAGTTGGGTTAGTTTGGAAAATTTTACGTTTAAGGTAATCCGACAAAAAAAAATTCAAGGGTGTTTAAGTCTGGAGACCACGGCGGCCACTCAATAATCCATTAAATTGCTTCCAGAATCAACTCTTCTAAAGGATTGTCGGTTGCTCTGTAGGCAATTTTTTAAAAAGCCTAGCAATAGGGTTTTCCGTCGGCCTGGAAGTAATCCAACTTTGTACCCGTTCACAAGAAGGGAAATAAAGATGACATCACCAACTATTGGGGTATTTTAATAATTTCGACAATTCCGAAATTGTTCATGCCTATCATAACTGATGATATGTTTTCCCCCAACCTGATTTGCCATAACCATCCAGCCACACAGCGAGATTTAAAAATGGTGGATGAGATTTCACCGAAGCATTATTAGCTGCTCCACAGTCCTGAGCAAGACTCGGCATGCGCATACACACATAACATACCTAATATATATATATATATATATATATATATATATATATATATATATATATATATGTATATTGTTGTATTCGTAACCACAATATACAATCTGAGAAATTGACCTAAAATTTTACAGCGGTGTTTCGTCCACGATACCAGCGGTTGGACTCATCAGTGGGTCTGCTGGCATCTTTCCCAGACACCCTGTGTTGACGTACTTATACATAGTTTGAATTATTATTTGTACTTATTTTCGGGCGGAACGTGTCGGTAGGATATTGATTATTTGTGGCATTTCTCTTTATCGACCAGACATCGTGATTTTAATTTTATCCGTAGTACTACGACAATATATATATATATATATATATATATATATATATATATATATATATATATATATATATATATATATATATATATATATATCTTAAAGTTTTTGATTTTCTTGGGTGTAAAATCCGTTTTATTAATAAAACTGCATATGTTTTATTTGTTATGCATATCTATTGACGTTTCGGTCACAGTTGACCTTCTTCAGAATGATTTTTATAACTATAATAGAAAAAAATTTTTGCTATATTATAACATAAAATTAATAAGTTAAATTTTAAACATACCTTATATAAGTTTTTGCCGAGGATCACAACTTAGACTACATATTGTTAACACATGGGTTCACTTTTTGACCAGATACTACAAAAACCTTGCTTTTTGTGTCGCATCTTTATTTAAACTGAAATTTTATTTTATGGGTTCCGGTGGTCAAGGGTTTGGATTTTTTTTTCGCCTTAAGGGTCCTTGCCTGACTTTTATTTTTTTCTTATTTTTGGAGTGATTTATTTTTGAGATCATTTTGTGTATATTTAATTTATTTGGGGGGTTATTTTAGGATATTGTAATATATTTTACTTAGGTGTTTTGCATCAGCTTTTGTATTTATAGATTTCTTATTTTTTGGAATTGCGATCATTTCATAAAATTCACGTTTTTTTTTTATTGTTTTCTGTTTTGAGAATTTTTACATTTTCAAAATCAAAAGTTTTTCTGTACTGTGGTTTGTCAATGCGGTCTTATTATGTTTGTCGTATTTGTGTCCATTAATCCTGTTTTTAAGATGTTGACTGGTTTGGCCGATGTAAACTCCGTCACAATTTTTACATGGGATCTCTTATACTACGTGTGTTTTTTTGTCTTTAGGTATTTTGCATTTTAAGTTACTAAAGTTTTTTTTTTAATAGATTGTGTCCTTTGTGACTAACAATTATATTATGGTTTTTGAGGACATTTTGAAGTTTTTCTGAGAGTTGTGGTGTATATGGTATCGAAACATATTGGTTTTGTTGTTTTGTTTTTTGGTGTTGAGGGTTTTGGTTGTTTTTATTGTAAAATTTGTGTATTCTTTTTTCGAAAGTATTGTTTATAATTTTAGTGGGATAACTGTTTAGTACTAAGGCTTCCTTTGCTTTTTGAATTGCTTCGTTTCGATATTCTGGATCGGATAATTTTATGGCTCGGTCTGCAATTCCTATTACTACCGATTTTTTTTGGGATAGAGGATGTTGAGAATTATAATGCAAATATCTAGAAGACCATGTTTCTTTTGTATACCACTGAGTTTTAATGACATTATTTTGGTGGTAAATTGTGAGGTCTAAGAAATTGATTTTATTTTTTTCTTCTTTTTCTATGGTAAATTGTAATTTTTGGTGGTAGGCATTAAATTTATTGAGAATATCTTCACTACGATTTTTTGGGATTGCTGTTATACAATCGTCTACATATCTATAGAAAAATGGTATATTGATGTCTAAATTGGATATAACCGTTTCTTCGAGGTCCTCCAACACTAGCTGGGCTATAACACTAGATATTGAGGCACCCATGGCGCATCCCTCTGTTTGTTTATAAAATTTATTATTGTAGAGAAAGTACGTTGATGTAAGCGTTTGTTCTACTGCGTTTTGAAATTCATTGAGGGGTATGTCTGTAAATTGTTTTATTTCCTCCCTTTTTTTTGTTATTATTTTTTTTCCTAGGCATATTGGTGTATAAGGAAATTACGTCTAAAGATATCAGTATGTAGTTTTCGGGTAAGGTTGTGTTTTTAATTTTATTTTTAAAGTCCGTGGAATCTTTTATGTTGTATTGATTTTTGTTGACCACATTTTGCAGTATGGCTTTTAGGAACTTTGACAATTTTTCGTAAGGTGATTGTATACATGAAACTATAGGTCTGAGAGGATTGGATTTTACACCCAAGAAAATCAAAAACTTTAAAAAATATACAAATAGAAAAATCCAAGAAAAAAAAAATAAGAAAATATATATATATATATATATATATATATATATATATATATATATATATATATATATATATATATATATTACACATAAATAAGCAATAATCTACCACTTCATTAACTGTAATAGTGTATCTTTTTCATCTATAAAAATAACGTGTAATTCAAGCAAGTTTACATTGACTGAACGTATTAATTACACTAATACCTATTCCCAGAAAATCACATCATATCGAGTAACTTAAGTCACCATACCATCTTCCGACCTAATAATTGTATCAGTATTGTTTACATCCTTATTATTGCCAGTCGCTATTTCTACCAAGACAATAAAAAATGTTTATTAAAAGCAACGAGATAATACCCAAGCATATTAATGGACTTAAATCGGACTAAATTAGAAAATTTGCATTGCAGACTACGTTCGAGGCATTTAATGTGGCAACGACGGTATTGTAGAGAATTATATTGTTTATTCGGATTATTATCACGAATGGGGTACGAATATTTATGAAATTTAAGGAAAAAAATATACTTAAAATACATTTAATATAGCATAAGCTTTTACTCTAAATATATGGAATTTTTCAAATCATCTAGTAAAATTATTCCGCTCGTGTTAAAAAAGTGTTTAAAACAAAAAATCAAATTTTTGAGGAAACGATCAAAAAAAATTTTTACCAGAGGCGTACCACATTTTTTTTTAAACACTACGGTAATATCCATACGCACGTCACTGAGTAAACTACGAAGTCCATTTTTTTACTGTTACTAGGGCAGTATCAAATTAAGCGCTGGTTAAAATTTCGTGCCATTATCTTCTAGCGAACTAGAACATATTTTTTTTTTTAATTTTTTAACACCCTGTAACTTAGAAACGACACGAGCAAAACTACATATGAAAAAAAAATTTTTTACTAAGGAATCCACTGTTGAATTTATTCCCAAACTTTATGTTACACCCTGTATTTTCTTTTTAACCGATTTCCAAAAGAAGAAAGTTCCAAATTTGACAGATATGTATGGTTTTTTTTAAAATATACTTCTGCAAAAATGCCGGGACCAACACAAGGATGTATTCGTATGTTTTGTCGATTACGAGAAGGCCTTCGACAGAGTACAGCACAGAAAACTCATAGACATTTTAAATAACGTAGGGGTAGACAGCAGAGACGTAAGAATTATTAAAAATCTATATTGGCGGCAGAAAGCAACAGTAAGGCTAAATGGAAAACTCACAGAAGAAAGTAAAATTCTGCGAGGCGTCAGACAGGGCTGCATACTATCTCCACTGCTTTTTAATATATATTCAGATAAAATCTTTTAACTCAAGGATAACGAATGGGAGTACAAATCAATGGAGAATATATAAATACAATATGATATGCTGACGACACTGTTATCCTAAGCGACAAACTACAAGACCTGCGACATCTATTAAACTGTGTTAACACTGAGGGTCAAGAAATGGGGCTCAACATAAATATCAAAAAGACAAAATTTATGGTCTTTAGTAGACAACCTCATCTTAACGCTTCAATACAAATAGAAGGAAAAAGTATAGACAGGGTGACTCATTTTAAATATTTTGGATGTTATATCACCGAAAATCTAAAACCCAGATAAAGAGATAAGGTGTAGAATAGAAACTGCTAGAGCAACTTTTCAAAAAATGAAACCACTTTTCTGCAATGATAACCGCAACCTAAAACTACTACAGAGAATGATAAGATCATGCGTCTGGCCGGTGTTACTATATGGGGCAGAGATCTGGACAATTAAGGCTGCCACGATTAATCGGTTGGAGGCTCTCGAAATGTGGTTACACCGGCGAATGCTGAGAATACCTTGGACAGCTAGGCAGACCAACGAAATGGTACTCAATAGGACCGACACAACTCGTCTACTATTAAACACTGTGAAGTGTAGAAAAATCTCATATCTTGGACATATATTCAGAGGGGAGCGATATAGAATTCTTCAGCTAATCATGATGGGTAAAGTAGAGGGACGTAGAAGGGTAGGAAGGAGACAGGCTTCCTGGTTGAGGAATATTCGTGAATGGACAGGTATACGTAGCGCGGGGGAACTGTTCCAGCTGGCGCAGGACCGTGAAAGACTTGCCAATGTAATTGCCAACGTCAGGGGGACCTGATAGGGCCTTGAAGAAGTAGTTTTTTATGCATGTAGATTACTCCGGAACGGCCGTACCGATTTGAATGAAATTTTTTGCGTTATGTTCAGAAAGTTGCTGCGGTGGTCCCATATCATTTTGGCCGAAATTGCTTCGATAAAAATCCAATATAGCTAACAAAAAAATTAATTTTGTTGGATTTTGTCTAAAATTAATATGGGGAATTTTCGAATCGAAAATTATTTTTAATATGGTGAATTAAAAATTTTACTTCTCTCAATTTTTCCCAAAATTGATCCTAGGTTTTTTTTCGATGGTGTAAATTGCAAACTTTAAATTATTTTTGGAAAATTCAGTAAGGCAGATCTAATATAGAACGTCTCTCGATTTTGTTCAGAATTGATACTGAGGAGTTCCTGGAGGATTAAATAACAATTTTAAAATTATTTTTAAAAATTCGATATGGCAGATGAAATATGACGGTCTAAAAATTTTACATTTCCGGGTGATGCCCAAAATTGGTTCTAGGGGGTTTTCCAGTGTCTAGATTAAGATTAGATTGAAGGCTTCAAATTATTTTTGCCGAAGCTGGAATTCGGTTTCTGTTTCCTTTTCGATCGTCCACTAAAAGTCGTTTTAATCCAAGTATATCCAATTATCGTTAAAATTTCCACCAGACAAACGAGGTTTACTGGTTATAACTAATGATGTGGATATTTTCATAAGTACGACTGTAAATTTCGCATAAAATCATTTTTCATTGCGATCGTTATCGACGCAATAAATGCATCGTTTCACTAAACGGCGCTGGCACGAATCCAAACAATTTATAGTTTATGTCAAATGAGATTAAATTTATTTTAAAATATGAGTATTCGGTTTCTTTGTTGCATTTTATATAGATGTTCTCCGAATGTTTGTCTATTTGTGTTATTTGACCGGCGACATAACCTGTCATTTCATACTTGGCGTTGCGGATAAATAAACATAATGTGTTTTGGCAAACGTAGTCGTTTCGGATGGAATTTTAATAATGTTGAAAAACATTATGAGCGAGAAGTATAGAACACTCGAAAACATAGGTTCGCAACGAGGGTTGTAACGCCCCCCTAGTGGGCGTTGAAGCCTTTCAAGTTTGCCTACCGCGTATTGAATAAATTAACCCATTAAGACCTGCGTTACCATATGGTAACGGACATCTGACGTTGAAGTAAACCTAGCAGATTTATATTCTTCTATTTGCACAAACTGACTAGGATTAAATAAGTAGGAGTTCAAGAGGGAAACAAGGTCGTAAGAGAAGCTGAATGTGATGGGATGGTCGATTTGGTCAAAAGCTTTACGGAAATCAGTGTAAATCACATCGACTTGACTTCTGTTGTTAAGGGCGTCGCAAACGTAAGAGGAAAAAGAGCAAAAATCAGTTATACATGATCTTTTAGTAAAGAAGCCGTGTTGGTTAGTCGATAATCAATTTTAAATTTTAGAAAATAAATATTTCTGCAAGGTAATCTCGAAGACCTTGGAAACATTACATAAGATTTTAATGCTGCGATAGTTTTCAACTAGAGATGGATCATCTTTTTTCAGAATAGGACAGACTGGCAAACTTCCAGATTTCCGGGAAAACCCCGCTCTTCAAAATCAGTTGGAAGATATGACAAAGGGGAGCACTCAGAACAATCGAACAGTCCGTCACCCAAAAACTAGAAACACCATCTGGGCCAGATATGACCTTATTTTTAAGTGACTTGCAGGCACAAGAAACACCCGTGGGAGTTTGTTTGAAGGTTGTAAACAATGTTGAAGAATGACTAAAATGTGGTCGGACTTGCATTGTCTTTATTTTTATTTTTACGACGTTTCGATTAGGTTGTACCTCTAATCGTTATCAAGTATAAACTGAATGTTTTGTCTTAAGACTACGAGCTTATATAGGGACTGTGTCCATTGAAGCGCAACGCTTCGCTTCACTGTACAGGGTGAGTCAACGATTGGATGAAGTAGGTTTGTGCCTTTTCGGTGAAATTAACAAAAAAACTATATTTATTGTTTGATACAGTTTATTTTTACGCAGATTTTAAAAATATTTAGGACTCTACAGGGTGAGCCAAAAAACTAGGACAGCATAAAGTTGTATTTTTTTAAATAGAACACCCTATATACGAATCGTATTTTCGATTTAGCTTATAATTTTAAATCTTTTTTATTAAGGGTTTACTATAACAAAACTTTATAGTTTCTGAGATAATTAAGTTTAAAGAAAAAAAGTCACATTTTCAAGCATCAATTCAATCCTAAATAACGTTTTCAATTTTGTGACAAATATATTCAAATTTGGAATTTAGCAAGGCCAAGGACAAGTTAACATAATTTTTACCTAATATTTGCAATAAAAGCTACAGGGTGTTGAACACATCGGCTCAAATTTGAAAAGTTTAAATGAATAAATATCTTTTTTTTTAAATGGTACACCCTGTATATTTTCATGTTATTTAATAGAGTAATAAAAACCTTAAAAGTTTTGTTCAATATATCCTATACCTATTTATAATAGTTTTTGAGATATTTAAGTTTTTCTTATTTTCCATACTTTTTTACAGAAATAGTCTTCATTATCATAGTAGCCATGTAAAATAATAAAAAGAAACTACAGAAACAAACAGAATGTGGTTAAATATGATGAAATACATTATTCGTTATATTACAACGGCAATAGTTTAATTAAACATAATGTGAAAAAATTAACACAACAATAACGACAAGGCAAATACATATTTACTTTTATACTAAATTGAAACAAAAAAATTACCTATTAAATACTGAGATTAATTATTTCTTTTTAATAAGTGTTCGAATAAACGACCCTCTTGTGCAATGCACAAATTTAGTCTTTTTTGCAGATTTTCTCGGACCCTGGACAAAATTAGTGGCGTTATTGTTCTACAGGTATCCCTAATCCTGTTTCGCATATCTTCCACTGTTGTTGGTGGATTAACATACACCTTATTTTTAATATAACCCCATAGGAAGAAATCTAATGGGGTGATGTCGCAAGACCTTGGTGACCACTCAATGAAACCCCCACGTCCAATCCATTTTTGCGGATATCGTTGGTCCAAAAACGCACGAACTTCACGATGGTAATGCGGAGGCGCACCAACGTGCTGGAACCACATACTGTCGAGCTCATCCCTATCGAGACCTTGAAGCAGTTGGGGTAGTTGTTCTTGTAGAAAGTTCAGGTAACTATGGCCATTTAGTGGTTCATTAAAAAAGTGGGGTCCAATAATTCGATTATGATGAATACCACACCAAACATTTAATGACCAGTAGTTTTGATATTGCACCTCTCTAATCCAAAATGGGTTTTCTGTGGCATAATAATGCATATTGCGTCTATTTACGGCACCGTTACTTCTAAAAGTAGCTTCATCACTAAACATTACCTTGCATAATAAATTTGGATTTAATTGAATCTCCGCATTTATTGTACGACAAAAGTTTACACGACTTTCAAAATCCTGTCCATGCAATTCTTGGTGTAATTCCATGTGATATGGATGATACCTATATTTCTTGGTAGTACGATTAGCGGTGGATTGTGATGTTTCACATAATGCTGCTAACTGACGGCTACCAATATAAGGATTTTCCTGAACATTTAACAATACTTGTAGTTCTTTTTCTTCATTAGTTACTGGTTTGTTGACCACTTTACGTTTTGAATAATCAACAGTACCAGAAGAATCAAATCTTTGCATTAAGTTTTGAAAAGTATGGGTATTAGGCTGGCGTCGATCAGGATACTTCATTTTGTAAATTCTTTGAGCAAGAAGGCAATTTTTTTGAGCCTCTCCTATTGTATAAATCATATCTATTAACTCATTCTTTGGAAAATTCATTTTACAATATAAGATGAATGCAAAAAAAAACCAAACTACACTACATAAAAACCAAAAGAAGCGATTGCGGTTATAAATTTGACACACAGAAAAATGTTCTTTTACATTGTTTTTGCCATGGCTACTATGATAATGAAGACTATTTCTGTAAAAAAGTATGGAAAATAAGAAAAACTGAAATATCTCAAAAACTATTATAAATAGGTATAGGATATATTGAACAAAACTTTTAGGGTTTTTATTACTCTATTAAATAACATGAAAATATACAGGGTGTACCATTTAAAAAAAAGATATTTATTCATTTAAGCTTGTTCAAATTTGAGCCGATGTGTTCAACACCCTGTGGCTTTTATTGCAAATATTAGGTAAAAATTATTTTAACTTGTCCTTGGCCTTGCTAAATTCCAAATTTGAAAATATTTGTCACAAAATTTAAAACGTTATTTAGGATTAAATTGATGCTTGAAAATGTGACTTTTTTTTTTAAACTTAATTATCTCAGAAACTATAAAGTTTTATTATAGTAAACCCTTAATAAAAAAGATTTAAAATTATAAGCTAAATCGAAAATACGATTCGTATATAGGGTGTTCTATTTAAAAAAATACAACTTTATGCTGTCCTAGTTTTTTGGCTCACCCTGTAGAGTCCTAAATATTTTTAAAATCTGCGTAAAAATAAACTGTATCAAACAATAAATATAGTTTCTTTGTTAATTTCACCGAAAAGGCACAAACCTACTTCATCCAATCGTTGACTCACCCTGTACACACCTCAATAATTTGATGTTACAAAGTAGTGGTTGCCAAAGATTAGGTATCTCAACACTCGGTTTACTGAAGATTCCATTATTGTTTTTAATGTATGCTGCTTCTATAAATTTTCTTTTTTTCATATTGGGTTCCATATATATTACCGTAGCCTCAGACCATTTTATATGGTGTTGTTTATCCCAGGCGTGTTCTGCATTACCTGATCTCGACGTTTCCCCTTTTTGTGTATGAGTTTTATGTTCCTTAATTCTAACTTCTAGTGGTCGTTTGGTTTCTCCAATATACATTTTACCACACTCACATTCTTTCTTATGGGTAATTTTAGGTTTTGTTTTTGTTAAATGAGCTCTAAGGGTATTTCCTGATTTAAAGGCTGTTTTTATATTATTACTACTGGCAATTCGTCTTATTTTCTCCGACGTTCCCTTAATGTACGGAATTGTGAAGAAGGAATGTGTTTCTTGCTGTCCAGTGTTCGTTGTTCTAAAATTATTTATAACATCGTCAATTAGTTTTAAAGGATAACCATTCTGTTGTAAATCGGATTTAATATTTGCTACCTCTTTTTCCAATGATTCGGCATTATTGCATATAGATATAGCGCGATTATAGAGGTTGCGTATAATTCCCCGTTTTGTTAAAACAGAATGATTAGAGCTATTATTAAGATATTGTCCAGTATGTGTCGGCTTTCCGTATACTGAAGTTTTAATAGTTTGGTTTGAACGGTTCGTCATGACATCTAGGAAGGGCAATTGATCATTTACCTCTTTTTCCATGGTAAACTTAATTGTAGGTGGAATGGTATTCAGATGTTTCAGGAAATCATTAAGTTCTTGATCATTGCCCTTCCATACGATGAAAGTATCATCGACATATCTCAACCAGACTTTCGGTTTTACTGTTTCCGTTTCTATGGCATGAGTTTCGAACCATTCCATACATATATTGACGACGACTGGAGAGAGTGAAGAGTAGAACTGGACGGGGTGATGGGCGTTTTGGAGTGTTGCCTGCGTGGTGCTTACTTTCAAGTAAAGAACAAGTTCTACGCTCAGGACTATGGGCTTCAAATGGGTTCTTCACTCTCTCCAGTCATCGCCAATATATATGTTAATGGTTTTAGAAGGTTCCCCAGAAGTAGAAATTTCACAAGGCACCGAGTCCTTGAAGTACTCCGTAAACGCTGAAACAATATTATGAGGCCCATGAAATGGGTGGTTCTCGTAGTTCATCCTAGCGGGAATGCTTGACTGAGCTTTTTTACTTTGAACAGAAGTCCAAAGATTGGAAGGATTACTGTTTATGTTTTGCTCAGCGTCTCTTATAAAGGCCTCGTAGGCCCGCTGCGACTGTGACTTTATTTAACCTGTGCTGTTTCAGGTAACAAGTAATTTTATGTGTTTGAAGATGTCGACGCACCTTCTCATTTTTAAAAATGTTGGTTATAAATTCACTTAAAAACCAAGGGGGAAAACGCTTTCGCCTGGGCAATTTACGAGGTATACAGCCAACAAAGTTGTAATTTAAGATATCACAAAACGACCGACAGGCATCCACCACGGCAGTAGACTCAGTAACTGGAGGCCAATATATCTGCCGTATTTAAATAGTTTTTTATATGTATTATTCGTTTATTTCCTGGAAATACTACTTTGGTTCCCTCTCCATACGCGTTTCGATCACCTTATGGTCTCGTCTTGAAATCATAATACATATAAACAACTATTTAAATACGGCAGATAGATTTCTTTATTTCTTTACTGAAATTTTGATTTTTAAAAATCTTTTTCAAACTTACTTCAGAACTGAAGACTTACTGAGCTAAATAATGTATTAAAATTGTCAGTTGTACCTTTATAATCCGGTTATACATTATTGTTATTTAAACAAACGTCAAATTTATTTGAATCCTTCTTCTTATTTATAATTTCCCACATCTCCGATTGCTCGCCTTGAACTTTGAAAATAATCGCGGTAAAATATTTAATGTTTTCACACTAAAAAGAGGGTGATTTTTATGATTTCACCAAAAAAAATTGATAAAAATGAAATAATGACAAATAAAGCCGTAAAAATAATATATTCCACCGAATAGAAAGAGAGCTACTACTCATCTATCTCGCTCTGTCTCTTTCTAAGCGAGAGCCAGCACGCTTCTGTAGGATGTATGGTCTATAATATATTTTATATTTCTATGAATAAAGTATTGGCAACCTAACCTGCGAACATAAACATAAAAGTTAAGTATACTGACTGCGGATTCTATAGACGAAAGTTGGCTAAAGCTAGAAAAGAGACAATGTCTTGAATGAGTAGTATCTATCTTTCTAATGGCGAAGCTAAACACGATGCTCCAAACATCATTGGATACCCCTGTCATCTGACCGCCGTTAGAAAAAGAGACACTACTCATCGAAAACGTTCAGGCTCTTTCTAAGCGAGAGCCAACACATTTCTATAGGATCTATGATCTATAATATATTTTATATGTCTATGAATAAAATATTGACAACCTTGACTGCGGATCCTATAGACGAAAGTTGACTAAAGCTAGAAAAGGGACAGCGTCTTCGATGAGACGTATCTCTCTTTTTAATGGCGGGGTTAAGCACGATGCTCCAAACGTCACTAGACACCCATGTCACCTGACCGCCGTTAGAAAAAGAGGCACTAATAGAAAACGTTCTGTCTCTTTCTAAGCGAGAACCAACACTCTTCTACAGGATCTATGGTCTATAATATATTTTATCTATCTATGAATAATGCATTGACAACCTAACCTGCGAACATAAATATAAAAGTTAAGTATATTGACTGCGGATCCTATAGACGAAAGTTAAAAAAGAGACGGCATCTTCGAAGAGTAGTATCTCTCTTTCTAATGACGGAGCTAAGCACGATGCTCCAAACGTCATTAGAGACCCCTATTACCTGACCGCCGTTAGAAGAAGAGGCACTACTCATCGAAAACGTTCTGTCTCTTTCTAAGCGAGAGACAACTTGCTTCTATAGGATCCGGAATCTACATATTTAACTTTTATATCTATGCCTGCGAAGTGAATTTATCCTGTTATTTTGGTTGTATTGTGGTGATACCTTGATATGTGTTTTTATGCCAGCATTTTTTTTTTCAGTTCCTAAAACTGAACCACCATCTTTGGTTTTCTCTACTCAGTCAGAAATTAGGAGGGTGACATTAGATGGAAAAGCATGGCCCGGAAATTCTACGTTGCGTCTTCTAAACAGCAATGCTTTAGAGTTTATACACAGGTATTATCAAATTAAATATACTCTATATATACTTACTTTATCCACAGTAGAAAGGTTGTAGGGTGACAATTAAATTTTTTTTTAATCATACAAGATGTTTCTAGCGAATACTGAACACCCAAAATGGGATCTTGCCTAATATCTTTTGATCTATACTTTGTGTAATTTATACATTCAAGAATGCTATTAATTTATTGTTACTTTTTCAGGAATCACACTCTTTGTTATGTTCATCACAACGTCAGTCAGTCGGCGATAGTTTGCGCCAATATTAATGATCTAGAACAGAGATGGACACTACAAGTCAGATCTCCCTTATTAGAGGTAACTATCTATAGTCAATGTACTGAGAGAATTCGTCAATTTGACAGACAAATGACGTGAAAACCATATCGATCATAAGATATAGGGAGTTCGAAATTTCCCCGTACCCACAAGAGGGTGACCTTGACCTGTCATTACGTTTTTGTGAAACTTATTTTAATCCACTCAGGTCTGTTATTAATGAAATATGTGTTTATTCAGTATTTCGATTACATACGAGTACTTTAAAATATTAAAATTTTCATTAAATTGATAATGTTATTGATTTATTAATTTACTATTTCGAACCAAACTGCTTATCACTCCCTTCAGGGAATATTGACTCATACCAGGTATACAAAGATACCAAAAGTATGAAGCTCTGTGGGAACCCTTTTGCATGTTATCGGGTCCTAAGTGGCGTGGTCTATTGTATTTCCTGCGATGGTCAATTCTTTTAGCCTGTTTCATACCTAGGTATTTGTATGTTTGTTCTGCTTCCATTGCAGTTATAGTTTCTTCTTCTCTAGGTGCCGTCTCCGCTTCGAAGGTTGGCAATCATCAAGGCAATCCTGATTTTTGAGACCGCTGCTCTAAATAACTCGTTGTTACTGCATGCAAACCACTCTCTAAGGTTCTTCAGCCATGAGTTTCTTCTTCTTCCTATGGATCTCCTTCCTTGGATTTTTCCCTGCATAATAATCTGCAATATTTGGTATTTTTCTCCTCTCATGACTTGTCCCATATATAGTAGTTTTCTTCTTTTAATTGTTAGAATCACTTCTTTTTCCTTATGCATACGTCTCATTACTTCCTCGTTGGTTATTCTCTCTACCCATGAAATCCTCAGCACTTTTCGGTATATCTCAAATGCCTCCAGTCTTCTCATGTCAGACATTTTCAGTGTCCAAGCTTCCATCCCATAGTACAGTACAGACAGCACATAGCATCTCAGCAGTCGTACTTTTAATTCAAGGTTTAGATCTCGGCAGCAAAAAAGCCTCTTCATTCTTATAAATGTGTTTCTGGCCTGTTCGATTCTGATTCGTATTGCTTGGGAGCTGTCATTGTCTTCATTAATGGTTGTGCCAAGGTACTTGTATTCTCTTACTTTTTCAATAGGTTGATTCTTTACACACACCGTACGAATGTCCCGAGTTGTTTTTGTTACTAGCATATATTTTGTTTTGTTTATATTCAGTGAGAGTCCATACTCTTCGCTTACTGTGACCATTCTATTAATTAGCATCTGTAGTTCTTCATGTGTTCCAGCTAAAAGAACTGTATCGTCGGCGTATCTCAGATTATTTATTGTCATGCCGTTAATTTTAATGCCTATGTCCTGATCAGCAAGTGCCTTATTTACTATATCTTCCGAATACAGATTAAAAAGAATTGGTGAAAGTACACACCCTTGACGAACCCCTCTCTGTATTTCTATTTCCTCTGATGTTATGTCTTCTATTCGCATTGTTGCTTTCTGGCCATAGTATAAGTTTGAGATTATTCTTATGTCTCTGAGGTCGATCCTTCTCCTTACCAATGATTCGATGAGTTAATCATGTTTAACTTTGTCAAAGGCTTTATTGTAGTCTATAAAGCACACGTGTAGATCCTGATTCATGTCTAGGCATCTTTGTGACAAGACATTAAGTGCGACCAGTGCCTCTCTTGTTCCTAGGCCTTTACGGAATCCAAATTGTGTATCGCTGATGTCCACATCTAGTTTCCTGAATATTCTGTTATGGATCACCTTCAACAGGACCTTCAATGTGTGAACCATCAGGCTTATTGTACGATAGTCGGAGCAATGCTTGGCATTTTTCTTTTTTGGGAGGGGTATAAAAGTTGATAACAACCATTCATTTGGTATTATTCCTGTTTTATATACGGTGTTGATTAACTCTACCAGAATATGAATCTGGTCATCCTCTATCAGTTTAAGAATTTCTGCTGACAGTTGGTCCGGACCTGTAGCTTTTCCGTTCTTTAGCATGTTTATTGCGTATATCACTTCGTCTTTAATTATGTCCGGGCCTATTTCCGCTTCAATATTTACAAGATTAGTTTGTTGTCTCTCATCTTTGAAGAGTTGTGTAATGTAATTCTTCCATATTTCCAGTTTTTGTTCTATTTCCAGGACCATTTTTCCGCTGTCGTCGTATAGTATATTGAGCTGCTTTTGTTTGGTGGTGCCGGCGAGTTCTTTGACTTTTTTGTGTGTATTGAAATAGTCATGCTTTGCCTGTAACTCCTCGATTTCCTCACATTTTTGTTTGTAATAGTCTTCTTTTGCTTTTCTGATTTTTGTGCGGATTATTTGTTGTGTTTCTTTATATTGCTGTTCATTTTTTCCTTTATAGCTTCTTCTCTTATCCATCAAATTAAGGGGGACTTCCATGTGTAGCCGTCGTTTTGGAAGTTTGTAGAAGGTATTCGTTATTGTCATCTCTTCCTCTTGGCAAAATTGCACCAATCTATCACCTCTTTCATTTCTTGTCCCCAAGCCATATTCACCCATGTACTTGTCACATCTCCCTTTTCCGACCTTCGCATATAGTTTCACCGTTCTGCATTTCAAATGCTCCTAGTTGTATCTTACCTTTAACGATGTTTAAAATACGGCACTGGTCAAGTCCAAATTGCATTTCGATATTCCCGGAGAACTCCTCTACAATTTTAAGCATTTATTCCAGCTGGTTTCAGTTTAAGATCATCCATGTATAGAAGATGATTCACTCTTACTACCTCGTCGTTGTTATTTCTAAAACTAAAGCTGTATCTGGTGGAGTTCAAACGGCGTGATAGTGGGTTCATTGCAAGGCAGAATCACAATGGGCTAAATGAATCGCCCAAAAATATTTCCCTTTGTATTGGAATTGTGTTAGTTTCGATGGTGTCGCTTGCAATTGTATCCTAGTTCTCCAGGTAGATATGATGCGTTCTAAAAAGGAAACAAAATGATCATCGACCCTCATGTGGCACTGAGTCGAAGGCTTTTTTATAATCCACATAGGCAGCCAAGAGATTTCTTGGGTTGGCACAAGCTTGGTTACATATGACGAGCCAACAATCAACTGTTCCTTGCATCCCATTGCTCCCCTCGTGCATCCTTCTTGTTGAGTTGCAATGATGTTGTTTCGCCCACAATGTGCATAGGTGCGTTAGGTCAAGCAGCACCTTACCAATGTGGAGGGGCAGGTGATTGGCATATACTTAGCTGGGTCATGTGTGTTGTGTTAGTCCTTTGGCAAGAGGTACGTAATACCTTCGGTCAAGAACAGTGGCATTTTTCCTGGATTAAGAAAAACATCATTAATAAAATTAGCCGGTTGATGGTGTATACACCAGAACTTCTTAAGCCAGTAGTTCTTGATCCCTTCGAGACCTGGAGCTTTCCAGTTACGGGATTCCATGATTATTTTTCGAAAGTTTATTAAAATTATTATAAACATCATTTTTACCTTGTACTTATCATCAATTGAGCTAAATTTATGTTATTAAATTTTTCCCTAACAGATCTTTTTCCTCTCTTATAGGTAGATTCTATTCGGCAAATGGCATACGATTGGGTATCAGAAAACTGGTATTTCTTGGAGGACCAAAAAGAAGCAATCATAGTCTGCAATAATGGGTTACTGTGGTGTAACCTATTGATCGAGAATGATTTGGGCCATCCCAAGTAAGAAAATATAATGAAGTTTTATCGAATATGTTTTGTTATAACTATTGCTTGAAGGTAATCGTAAGTGAGCGCCGTAAACTTCCATATTAAAATTATCCTTGTTGCTTTATAACTTCGTGCCATGACGTTCGAGGGACCTCTATAGAGTACGAATGTAACCAGTGCCCCCTCCCGAACTCGCCGATTACCACAGCTACCAATTAGCTGAGTTAGTTTGCGCCTATAGTGTTTTTATTTACAGTGCCCTTTTTACGTTCGTCGGATTTTGTTATCGCTGAAAATTGCGCTGAGAAATTAATAACGAATTTGCATCGAGTTTTGCTTTAAAGTCGAAAAAAGTTGTGCGGAAACTATTGACATAATGTAGAAGGCCTTTGGGAACGAATGAATGGACAAAACACTGATAAAAAGGTTGTGCAAGCGGTACAAAAATGGACGTACTTCTGTTGACAGTGATCTACGTTCTGGTCGACCTTCGAGCATAACAACAGCTTGTGCGACTTGCGATTGCAGAAAATCGTCGTTTCATGAACTAGAAAATGACCTTGGCATTCCAAAAACTTGTATTTCAAGAATTGTAACGGAGAATTTGCATGTGTGCAAAATTCCAAATTCCAAAATTGTCCAAAAAGAAAATTCCGGTGACGAATCTTGGGTTTAAGGTTATGATCCCGAAACAAAACAACAGTTTTCACATTGAAAGCTCCCATTTGAGCCACGGCCGAAAAAAACACATCAAAGTCAGAAAAATTGATTGTTTACTTCGAATATGAAGGCGATGTGCATCATGAATGTGCTTTTAGAGGTCGGACAATCAGTAAGGAATTTTATCTTGAAGTTTTGAAAAGATTACGTGTCGCAGTGAGAAGAAAAAAGTCGCGTTTTTGGCAGAGTGGCTACTGGCTTCTTCACGAGGTGTAGACACAACATCACACAACTTCTTCGGCCTGCATACATTCCAATATACCCCCAGCAAATTTTGGCTACGCCCAAAATTGAAAATACCGCTTAAAAGACATACAAACGATTTAAACAAAAGCGACAAGTTCACTCAAGGCAATTTAAAAAATTGACTATGCAAACTTCTTCACCATATGGAAACACTGATGGGAGGGTGTTGTTCTGCCAAATAGGAGATACTCCTTTTATTTTGGCGCTTAGTTGGAAAAATATTTGCTTGTTTTAAAAACGTTGTTTCTCGCATATTTTATCATAGAAAATTGTTTATATATTTACGAAATGAAACGTCTCTAGAATAGAGAATACTCCCATTCCGGGTATAATGCACAAATTTAACGAAGAGACCATTAATAACAACGGAGAAATGCTAATAAATATATGCGCACATAACGAGCTTCGTATAAATAACACATTTTATAATCATAAACAACAGCACAAGTATGCTTTTGACAACACAAGAGGATTCAATTCGACAATCGATTACTTTATAACTAATAGGGAAATCCTTCCAAACCAAATTCTAGATGTAAGAACCTTAACATCTGCGAACGTCGGAACAGAACATGGCTTAGTACTGTGCAAATATCGATTCAAAGCCAACTTCCAAAAGAAAAAGCCTCCGATATACATCGAAAAGTTGAACATAGAAGGAAACATCAACAAAAATGCTATACCAAAATAGGCTGAAAGAGAAACTAGCCCTAGATCAAATAATAGAGGAAGATAGTCCTAGTGATGCTTGGAACAAAATCAAGACAAGTATATGATAGTGCAAAAGAAACACTCGGTACTAGAATAACAAACATAAATGGGAGAAGAAACAACAAACCTTGGTTCACTTTAGAAGTAAAGGCATTGGCACTACAAAAGAAGGAAGCATAATTAAAATACAAAAATATAAGAACGCAAGAAGAATACTCAACATACAAAGCCGTGAGAAATAGAATTAATAACGTGATTAAAGATCTAAAGGAAACATACTGGGAAAGGTTTTTCACCGAAATGGAAAGGAATTTATAAAGAGGGCAAAGGAAAGTTTGAAACGTAATAAGAAATAGGAAAACAACAACAAAGAAGTGGTAATCAACTCTATAACAGCAGAAAATTGGGAAGAATACATGCAGAGCCTTTACAATAACCAGGAGTATAATAATGGGGACATCCAAATAGATTTAAATAAGGTAAAACTCATGATGGAAGACGACAACATAAAAATAGAAGACGTACACGAAATGCTGACCAAACTAAAAAATAGAAAAGCTCCGGGAACCGACGATATTTCCAATGAAATGCTTAAATATGGGGGCCTTGAACTAGAAAAAGCACTAACAATACTATTCGACAAAATTCTATCAACCTGCAGTATTCCAGAATAGTGGAGGAACAGCCTGACTATACCCATCTTCAAAAAAGGGAAATAAGAATGACCCAACAATTATAGAACAATAACACTACTAAACAGTACAAGCAAATTATTAACAAAAATCATGACTTCAAAACTAACGAGCAAAATTGCAATAAGTGAAGAACAACACGGGTTTAGACAGAACAGATCGACAGTTGATGCGACAGACTATTGAAAAATCGATAGAATACAATAAACCTCTTTTCATCTGCCTAGTGGATCTTAAAAAGCGTTTGATAGAGTTCGATTTAAAGACGTCTTGCAAATACTTCAGGAAAATGGCGTTAACAACAACTATATTACGGTAATTGAAGAGATAAATAAAAACAATAAGACACGCATAAAGACACAACAAGGAGTAACAGAGGAAATACCTATCATGACGGGAATACGACAAGGCGACAGTATGAGTCCATTTCTCTTTAATTTAATTATGGACAGGATAATTCAAAATGTAAAAGAAGTCAATGGAGGATACAAAATGGGATGAAAATTTTTAAAAATCTCATGTTTTGCCGACGACGCCTTACAGAAAATGAAGACGATCTTCAACGACTACTATACTGATTCCAGACCACATAAAAAAATTTAAATATGGAAATATCTATAGAAAAGACCGAAACGATGGTAATTTCAAAAGATCCTGTCAGATGCAAATTGGTGGTGAAGAACCATCCTATCAGACAAAGCATGTCTTGCAGATACTTGGGAGTTGATGTATCAAGCAATAAAAATCTATATCAGGAAGTCAGAGCACAAGCTAACAAGGCCTCAAGGATATCAGGATGCCTGAGGGACATAATCTGGAAAAATAAGTATATGTCCACAGAGAGCAAAGTACGCATCCACAGAACTGTGATAAGACCAGTACTAACTAACTTATGCATCGGAAACTCGAGCCGAAACATCTAAAACAAAAAGTATGCTACGAACGGCTGAAATGAAAACGTTAAGAACAGTCAAAGGAGATCAAATAAGAAGTTCCGAAATAAGGGAAAAGCTCAAGGTGCCTGATGTGGTACGGTTCATAAGGTCAAGGGACAGATATTGGAGGGACGATGTGGACAGAATGGGTGACGATCGATGGGCAAAATGGGCTAAGAACGAGATACCAAACACTAGAAGACCCACTGGTCGACCTTCAAAACGATGGCACGAATGTTGGACATCAACATCACAGGAGCCTTAATATATCAGAAAAACATGACGTCGTCTTAAATAAAAGAGGAAGAAGAAGAAGAAGAAACGAAAATCCTACAGAAAACATATCGTAGAAATGGTCACTTCTAAATGGTACACAAGTCTTCGATAAATTGAGGTAAACAAAGCAGATACGACGGATCATTCATCACGATGACATTGGGAGCTCACGCATATCGGTTAAAACATATGACGTGAAATTGATGGGTCATTCGCCGTACAGCCCTGATTTAGCAGCCAATGATTTATTTTTGTTCCCGTACACGAAGAACAAACTGCATAGTCCAACGATTTTCAACCCCGGAGAGGCAATTGACGCTTTCAACGACCATATTTTGGGGATACCATTTTCACAGCAGCAACAATACCTTTCGATGTTTGATTATCATGGAAAATATTTTGAAAAATATTAAAACTAAATTCAGTGATAAATATTTATTTTTGTTTATTTCCGAACTATAAACGGGTACCTCGTACAAAACAATGTTTTAGTGTATGAGCATGGTTCGATAAGTTCTCGACCTGAAACAGAGAGTGCGCTATGATGTTTTGTAAGCATTAACTTTGAGATGACGCCCTGCAAAGTTTCAGATGTTTGCGTTCAGTTGCTTGTTTGTGGCGATCGAGTGAACACATAAAGTTCAATATTTTGTGAAAGATGAATAAATTGAAGTTCGAGCGATTATAAAGTATTTTGTTTTAAAGGGCTTAACTCCTACGGACATTAAAAATGAGTTAGATTCTACTTTAAAGGATTCTTCTCCTTCGATTTCGACAGTAAAAAAATGGGCTGCTGATTTTAATCGTGGTCGTACATCAGTTCAAGATGATGAGTGCTCGGGACGCCCAAAAACCGCTACAACTGACGAAATTATCACAAAAATTCAAAATGTCATACTTCATGACCGCCGACTGAAAGTACGAGAGCTTGCTCGTATAGCAAACATTTCGATAGATCGTGTCCACAACATTTTACATGATGTTCTTGGCATGAAAAAGCTTTCTGCGCGATGGGTGCCGCGTTTGTTACAATCGACCAAAAACGCCTTCGAATGAGCACTTCGCAAGAGTATTTAGACTTATTCAGACGCAATCCTGCTGAGTTTCTTCTACGTTTTATAAGTGTAGATGAAACACGGATTCACCATTACACGCCAGAGACAAAGCAGCAGTCTAAACAGTGGGTGGGGGCAGGTGAAAGGGCGCCAAAGAAAGCAAGAACGGTTCCTTCTGCAGGAAAAGTCATTGCAATAGTTTTTTGAGATTCACATGGCGATTCACCGCTTCACTACTGTACCGTTGCGAACCGGCTGGGTTTCGCTGTGGTTATGGAACGAATGACCACCTACAAGTTCTTAAGTCCCTGATAGAAAAGTGCATAGAATACAATAAGCCACGTATTCTTATATTTATTGATTATGAAAAAGCATTTGATAGCATAGACCAATATAAAATGCTGAGGGCGCTTGTAGACAGTCGAATCGACCACCGCTACATTTCGTTAATCAAGAACATATATGATACAGTCACAGCCTGTGTCAGACCCCACAAAGACACAAATACCTTCAGAATAGAACGTGGAGTTCGGCAAGGAGATACAATCTCACCGAAATTGTTTACCACTGTCTTGGAATATATGTACCGGGTGAGTCAACGATTGGATGAAGTAAGTTTGTGCCTTTTCGGTGAAATTTACAAAGAAACTATATTTATTGTTTGATACAGTTTATTTTTACGCAGATTTTAAAAATATTTAGGACTCTACAGGGTGAGCCAAAAAACTAGGACAGCATAAAGTTGTATTTTTTTAAATAGAACACCCTATATACGAATCGTATTTTCGATTTAGCTTATAATTTTAAATCTTTTTTATTAAGGGTTTACTATAACAAAACTTTATAGTTTCTGAGATAATTAAGTTTAAAGAAAAAAAGTCACATTTTCAAGCATCAATTCAATCCTAAATAACGTTTTCAATTTTGTGACAAATATATTCAAATTTGGAATTTAGCAATGCCAAGGACAAGTTAACATAATTTTTACCTAATATTTGCAATAAAAGCTACAGGGTGTTGAACACATCGGCTCAAATTTGAACAAGTTTAAATGAATAAATATCTTTTTTTTTAAATGGTATACCCTGTATATTTTCATGTTATTTAATAGAGTAATAAAAACCCTAAAAGTTTTGTTCAATATATCCTATACCTATTTATAATAGTTTTTGAGATATTTCAGTTTTTCTTATTTTCCATACTTTTTTACAGAAATAGTCTTCATTATCATAGTAGCCATGGCAAAAACAATGTAAAAGGACATTTTTCTGTGTGTCAAATTTATAACCGCAATCGCTTCTTTTGGTTTTTATGTAGTGTAGTTTGGTTTTTTTTGCATTCATCTTATATTGTAAAATGATTTTTCCAAAGAATGAGTTAATAGATAAAAAAATTGCCTTCTTGCTCAAAGAATTTACAAAATGAAGTATCCTGATCGACGCCAGCCTAATACCCATACTTTTCAAAACTTAATGCAAAGATTTGATTCTTCTGGTACTGTTGATTATCCAAAACGTAAAGTGGTCAACAAACCAGTAACTAATGAAGAAAAAGAACTAAAAGTATTGTTAAATGTTCAGGAAAATCCTTATATTGGTAGCCGTCAGTTAGCAGCATTATGTGAAACATCACAGTCCACCGCTAATCGTACTACCAAGAAATATAGGTATCATCCATATCACATGGAATTACACCAAGAATTGCATGGACAGGATTTTGAAAGTCGTGTAAACTTTTGTCGTACAATAAATGCGGAGATTCAATTCAATCCAAATTTATTATGCAAGGTAATGTACTTTTAGAAGTAACGGTGCCGTAAATAGACGCAACATGCATTATTATGCCACAGAAAACCCATTTTGGATTAGAGAGGTGCAACATCAAAACCACTGGTCATTAAATGTTTGGTGTGGTATTCATCATAATCGAATTATTGGACCCCACTTTTTTAATGAACCACTAAATGGCCATAGTTATCTGAACTTTCTACAAGAAGAACTACCCCAACTGCTTCAAGGTCTCGATAAGGATGAGCTCGATAGTATGTGGTTCCAGCACGATGGTGCGCCTCCGCATTACCATCTTGAAGTTCGTGCATTTTTGGACCAACGATATCCGCAAAAATGGATTGGACGTGGGGGTTTCATTGAGTGACCACCAAAGTCTTACGACATCACCCCATTAGATTTCTTCCTATGGGGTTATATTAAAAATAAGGTGTATGTTAATCCACCAACAACAGTGGAAGATATGCGAAACAGGTTTAGGGATACCTGTAGAACAATAACGCCACTAATGTTGTCCAGGGTCCGAGAAAATCTGCAAAAAAGACTAAATTTGTGCATTGCACAAGAGGGTCGTTTATTCGAACACTTATTAAAAAGAAATATTTAATCTCAGTATTTAATAGGTAATTTTTTTGTTTCAATTTAGTATAAAAGTAAATATGTATTTGCCTTGTCGTTATTGTTGTGTTAATTTTTTCACATTATGTTTAATTAAACTATTGCCGTTGTAATATAACGAATAATGTATTTCATCATATTTAACCACATTCTGTTTGTTTCTGTAGTTTCTTTTTATTATTTTACATGGCTACTATGATAATGAAGACTATTTCTGTAAAAAAGTATGGAAAATAAGAAAAACTGAAATATCTCAAAAACTATTATAAATAGGTATAGGATATATTGAACAAAACTTTTAGGGTTTTTATTACTCTATTAAATAACATGAAAATATACAGGGTGTACCATTTAAAAAAAAGATATTTATTCATTTAAACTTGTTCAAATTTGAGCCGATGTGTTCAACACCCTGTAGCTTTTATTGCAAATATTAGGTAAAAATTATGTTAACTTGTCCTTGGCCTTGCTAAATTCCAAATTTGAATATATTTGTCACAAAATTGAAAACGTTATTTAGGATTAAATTGATGCTTGAAAATGTGACTTTTTTTCTTTAAACTTAATTATCTCAGAAACTATAAAGTTTTGTTATAGTAAACCCTTAATAAAAAAGATTTAAAATTATAAGCTAAATCGAAAATACGATTCGTATATAGGGTGTTCTATTTAAAAAAAAATACAACTTTATGCTGTCCTAGTTTTTTGGCTCACCCTGTAGAGTCCTAAATATTTTTAAAATCTGCGTAAAAATAAACTATCAAACAATAAATATAGTTTCTTTGTTAATTTCACCGAAAAGGCACAAACCTACTTCATCCAATCGTTGACTCACCCTATACAAGCAGATTTCTTTTGAAGGAAATATGGGAGTAAACATAAACGGGGAGGACCTTAATCACCTAAGATTCGCCGATGACATTGTCCTCATATCGGATAGCACGGATAAAGCAGCAAGAATGTTGGAAAAGCCCTATAGACTGTCAAGTGATGTTGGTCTAAAAATAAATTGTGGGAAAACTAAATTTATGACCAACCTTGTACTGAACGACAATATCTCAGTAGGAGACCACAAGATCGAACAAGTCACCACCTACAAATACCTAGGACATGAAATCCGTTTAGGCCGAGATAACCAAACATGCTAAATACTAAGAACATAGGACTGACGTGGGCAGCTTTTGGAAAACTAAAAAATATACTTATATCGAACATCCCTGTTTGTTTGAAGAGAAAGGTGTTTGACCAGTGTATCCTCCCCGTTTTAACATATGGAGCAGAGACGCTAACACTAACAAAGAAAAGCGTAAATAAGTTGAGAGTGACACAATTGGCCATGGAAAGATCTATGCTGGGAGTTCAGAGATAGAATACCGAATACAGAAGTACGACGAAGAACGGGTGTTGCAGATGCAGTCAGGAGAATTACAACGTTAAAGTAGAACTGGGCTGGACATGTCGCTAGGAACACGGACAATCGATGGACGAGAAAAATCTCGGAATGGAGACCAAGACAGGAGGCTTACCGAGGAAGAGGTCGCCCGCCTACCAGAAGGACTGACGATATAAGGCGCATAGAATCCAACTGGATGCAAGCGGCACGGGACAGAAATAAGTGGCAAAACTTACAAGAGGCCTATGTTCAACAGTGGACAAGATTGGGCTGATTGATGAACTGGACCGTTTGCAGCATGCGATTAAGCCTAAACGTCCATATCTTGCCAAAAAAAAAAGTGCTCTTTCATCAGGATAACGCGCCTGCACACATATCTATGGTTGTTGCTGCAAAACTCCATGACCTACGTTTCGAAGTGATTCCACATGCACCATATTCGCCCGATCTGGCTCCCAGCGATTACTTTCTCTTCCTAAAACTTGAAAAAATGGCTCGCTGGATGAAAATTCCCTTCAAATAACGAGGTCGGAGCAGCGATAACCGCTTATTTTGCAGAGTTGGACAAATCGCATTATACTACGGGTATTAAAATGTTAGAACATCGTTGGTCTAAATGTATTGAAGTACCGGGTGAATCAACGATTGGATGAAGTAGGTTTGTGCCTTTTCGGTGAAATTAACAAAGAAACTATATTTATTGTTTGATACAGTTTATTTTTACGCAGATTTTAAAAATATTTAGGACTCTACAGGGTGAGCCAAAAAACTAGGACAGCATAAAGTTGTATTTTTTTAAATAGAACACTCTATATACGAATCGTATTTTCGATTTAGCTTATAATTTTAAATCTTTTTTATTAAGGGTTTACTATAACAAAACTTTATAGTTTCTGAGATAATTAAGTTTAAAGAAAAAAAGTAACATTTTCAAGCATCAATTCAATCCTAAATAACGTTTTCAATTTTGTGACAAATATATTCAAATTTGGAATTTAGCAAGGCCAAGGACAAGTTAACATAATTTTTACCTAATATTTGCAATAAAAGCTACAGGGTGTTGAACACATCGGCTCAAATTTGAACAAGTTTAAATGAATAAATATCTTTTTTTTTTTTAAATGGTACACCCTGTATATTTTCATGTTATTTAATAGAGTAATAAAAACCCTAAAAGTTTTGTTCAATATATCCTATACCTATTTATAATAGTTTTTGAGATATTTCAGTTTTTCTTATTTTCCATACTTTTTTACAGAAATAGTCTTCATTATCATAGTAGCCATGTGAAATAATAAAAAGAAACTACAGAAACAAACAGAATGTGGTTAAATATGATGAAATATATTATTCGTTATATTACAACGGCAATAGTTTAATTAAACATAATGTAAAAAAATTAACACAACAATAACGACAAGGCAAATACATATTTACTTTTATACTAAATTGAAACAAAAAAATTACCTATTAAATACTGAGATTAATTATTTCTTTTTAATAAGTGTTCGAATAAACGACCCTCTTGTGCAATGCACAAATTTAGTCTTTTTTGCAAATTTTCTCGGACCCTGGACAAAATTAGTGGCGTTATTGTTCTACAGGTATCCCTAATCCTGTTTCGCATATCTTCCACTGTTGTTGGTGGATTAACATACACCTTATTTTTAATATAACCTCATAGGAAGAAATCTAATGGGGTGATGTCGCAAGACCTTGGTGGCCACTCAATGAAACCCCCACGTCCAATCCATTTTTGCGGATATCGTTAGTCCAAAAACGCACGAACTTCACGATGGTAATGCGGAGGCGCACCATCGTGCTGGAACCACATACTGTCGAGCTCATCCCTATCGAGACCTTGAAGCAGTTGGGGTAGTTCTTCTTGTAGAAAGTTCAGGTAACTATGGCCATTTAGTAGTTCATTAAAAAAGTGGGGTCCAATAACTCGATTATGATGAATACCACACCAAACATTTAATGACCAGTGGTTTTGATGTTGCACCTCTCTAATCCAAAATGAGTTTTCTGTGGCATAATAATGCATGTTGCGTCTATTTACGGCACCGTTACTTCTAAAAGTAGCTTCATCACTAAACATTACCTTGCATAATAAATTTGGATTTAATTGAATCTCCGCATTTATTGTACGACAAAAGTTTACACGACTTTCAAAATCCTGTCCATGCAATTCTTGGTGTAATTCCATGTGATATGGATGATACCTATATTTCTTGGTAGTACGATTAGCGGTGGATTGTGATGTTTCACATAATGCTGCTAACTGACGGCTACCAATATAAGGATTTTCCTGAACATTTAACAATACTTGTAGTTCTTTTTCTTCATTAGTTACTGGTTTGTTGACCACTTTACGTTTTGGATAATTAACAGTACCAGAAGAATCAAATCTTTGCATTAAGTTTTGAAAAGTATGGGTATTAGGCTGGCGTCGATCAGGATACTTCATTTTGTAAATTCTTTGAGCAAAAAGGCAATTTTTTGGGCCTCTCCTATTGTATAAATCATATCTATTAACTCATTCTTTGGAAAATTCATTTTACAATATAAGATGAATGCAAAAAAAACAAACTACACTACATAAAAACCAAAAGAAGCGATTGCGGTTATAAATTTGACATACAGAAAAATGTTCTTTTACATTGTTTTTGCCATGGCTACTATGATAATGAAGACTATTTCTGTAAAAAAAGTATGGAAAATAAGAAAAACTGAAATATCTCAAAAACTATTATAAATAGGTATAGGATATATTGAACAAAACTTTTAGGGTTTTTATTACTCTATTAAATAACATGAAAATATACAGGGTGTACCATTTAAAAAAAAAAGATATTTATTCATTTAAACTTGTTCAAATTTGAGCCGATGTGTTCAACACCCTGTAGCTTTTTTTGCAAATATTAGGTAAAAATTATGTTAACTTGTCCTTGGCCTTGCTAAATTCCAAATTTGAATATATTTGTCACAAAATTGAAAACGTTATTTAGGATTGAATTGATGCTTGAAAATGTGACTTTTTTCCTTTAAACTTAATTATCTCAGAAACTATAAAGTTTTGTTATAGTAAACCCTTAATAAAAAAGATTTAAAATTATAAGCTAAATCGAAAATACGATTCGTATATAGGGTGTTCTATTTAAAAAAATACAACTTTATGTTGTCCTAGTTTTTTGGCTCACCCTGTAGAGTCCTAAATATTTTTAAAATCTGCGTAAAAATAAACTGTATCAAACAATAAATATAGTTTCTTTGTAAATTTCACCGAAAAGGCACAAACTTACTTCATCCAATCGTTGACTCATCCTGTACAAGGGGACTATGTTGAAAAATAAATAAAAACATTTTTAAAAATCTTTTGCTTTCTTTATTAGGCCGAGAACTTTTCAAACCATCCTCATATTTCATGCTTTTTATATCAGTTTCATTTCAAATTAATTATTTTTCCAGAGCAATAGCGTTAGACTCAACAAATGGTTACATGTTTTTTACCAAATGGGGCCAGTCACCACCGATGTTAGAAAGATGTAATTTGGACGGCACTGGTAGAAAATCGATAGTCGATGTTAAAATTGTTTATCCATACGGTATGTGCCCTTTATTTAACAGTTATTTTTGATTTATTAATATTATTTTAGTATCTTATTCATTCTGGTTGTCGGGCTTGAACTGCCTTTATTTTTGTTTGTTTCTACGACGTTTCGATTAGGTTGTTTGTCTAATCGATATCAAGAATAAACTGAATGTTTTATCTTAAGACTACGAGCTTATATAGGGACTGTGTCCATTGAAGCGCAAAGTTTTCACTTCATTGTATACACCTCAATGATTAAATGTTACAAAGTAATGATTGTCAAAGATTAGGTATCTCAACACTCGGATTACTGAAAATTCCATTTTAATGTAAGCTGCTTCTTTCTTTTCATGTTGTTTTATATATATATAGTGTCGCAGCTTCAGTGCAACGTTACGTTGAACATAACTGAAATTAGCTCTATCTGGAAAAAGTACTGTTTCTTGTATTATAACTATAATTACATTCTACACTTCCGAAAAAAAGATAATAATTCTTGACCACGAACTCATATGTTAAAATCGTTCTCTCAATAAAAACATTCTTACACATTTCAATTTGTTTCATTTTATAAATTGTTCTGACACATCTTTTTTGCAGTATAAATATTCTGTCAGTATCTATTGAGTTTCCCCAGAATATAATACCATATCTTACTCTAGATTGTATGTAGGCATGATACGCTGTCAGAGCGGCATCAACATTTACCATATATGCAATAATTCTAAAAGCATAGCAATACCGTGCAATGCTACTCGCAAGCTGACCCACATGAGATCGCCAGTCCAGTCTATGGTCAATTTGAATGCCCAAAAACGAAAGGCTCTTCACCGAATCAACACCTTATTCTTATATTGAACCTATATTTTATGTCCATTACATACACCAAAGATGAGAAGCTTAGTCTTCGAGACATTCAGCAGCAGGCATTCGCAGCAAACCACTCGTTCAAGCCCACAAGGGCACCCAGGACACAGTCACCACACTCCCTTACATTCTCTGCCTTGCATATTACTGAGGTGTCATCAGCAAACAGCACAACATTACTATCGATGACATTTACTATATCATTTGTATATAATATATGGAGAAGCAGACCCAAAACCGAGCCCTGGGGCACTCCCCTCCGTATGTATAAAGGGTCAAACATCATCTGCTCCCCACTCACGCTTCTTCCAATTAAACGTTGTTTTCTTTAAGCCAGATACGGCCCTATGAGCTCTAGAGCAAGACCCCATGATCCACCCTGTCAAAGGCCTTGGACGGATCCAAACACAAAGTTGCTACAAGATATTCTGTATGGCCAGATAGATTGCAGTCATGGTAGACTTACTCTTACGGAAACCATTTTGTTGTTCTGCAAGAACATCATTTCTCTCAAAAAATATCACTAGTCGATCAAAGATTGCCCTCGCAAATATTTTGTTTACATTCGAGAGAAGCGAGATCGGTCTATAGTTATCAAATTGGTCTCTAGCATTTTTTTTGTGTGTGAGTCTAATCTAGGCCTCCTTAAGCGCCCCATTTTGAAAGGATAAGTTTATTATGTGTTAATAGAATTGCTATGACCTCTGCTGCACTCTTAACACTAAATAAAATGGTCTGAAGCTGCGGCAGTATAATAATAAGCTTTATTGTTGTAAAGAAATCAATCTTGTTAACAACACACTATGCAGAACAAAAAGTTAAAAATGTAAACAAAAACATATGCAACACAAGAAATTGTGACAACAAAAAACTAAAAAAAAAAACTTAGATCAATGATAACAATAAACACGTGATTAAAATCAGTAATCAAAATAAACAGTGTAGATAAACAAAAGTCCATAATTAACAAAACAGGTACCTAAAATAAAATAAATGTCTACTAAATTAATTTAAAAGTTTACAGTCAAATAAAATAAAGCAAAACAAGACAAAAATATCCATAAAATTACACTATTACACCCATTTTGAAAGCACAAACACACCTTGTTAAAAATGATCAGCAAAATATTCTTCCAGTGAATAATACGGTCGTGTCACAAGAAAGCCCTTAAGTTTTTTCCCAAGCAATTTATCGTCCATAATATTTCTATACTTTAGAGGAATTTTGTTATATATTTTAATTCCCTCAAAAATAAGAGACTGTTTAGTGAGAGTAGTCCTGGGAATGGGCAATGGCAGGCCATTATTACGTGTATTATATGGGTTTGGAGTTGAATAATTTTTATATTTTTTATGAATCAGTCCCACTATTTCTAAAATGAAAATGCCTATCACTGTTAATATTTTGCCCTGAATAAATAAAGGCCTACAATGCTCCTTCATTTTTACATTAAATAAATAACGCACTGCTCGCTTTTGTAAAACAAGAATCGAATTTAATAAGTGCTGACTACAGAATCCCCAAAATGCAATTCCATATCTCAGATGAGATTCAATCAACGAAAAATACACTGTTCTAGCCACATTTGAATCTAATTCCCTTGACACATAACACGCGGCGGCCAACTTCTTATTTAATGCCATTATGTGGTCAGTAAATTTCAACTTATCGTCAATAAGTATGCCCAAAAATCTAGTCACTAGCTTATTCTCTATAAAATGATTATTCAAAGTTAAACTATCACAGGTAAATTTTGAAACTTAACACATTGGTTTTAGTAAAATTAAAACTTAAACAATTTGCAGCACACCATTCATTCACTCTAATCAAGTCACACTCGATAATATGTTTCAAATCACAGCCATTCTTTCCACGCCATAAAATTGTTGCGTCATCTGCAAATAATGTAAATTTTCCTCGGATATCAATTTTGATCAGGTGATTTATATATAAAAGAAAGAGCAGGGGCCCACGAACAGAACCTTGTGGGACGCCACAACTCAGAGAAGAGACACTGGAAAATTCTCCATCGTATTTAACCATTTGCTGCCTATTCGAAAGATAGGAAGCAAACCAATTTAATGCCACTCCTCTAAAACTATACAATTCGAGCTTACTCAAAAGTACTTCGTGATTCACACAATCGAATCGAATATGGAATCCAACATGAAAAAAAGAAAATTTATAAAAGCAGCTTACATTAAAAATAATAATGGAATCTTCAGTAAACCCAGTGTGAAAATACCTAATCTTTGGCCACCATTACTTTGTAAAATCCAATCATTCTTCTTCGCACTTCAATGGTCACAGTCCCTATATAAGCTCCTACCCTTCAGATAAAACATTCAGTTTATAATTGATAACGATTAGAGATACAACCTAATCGAAACGTCGTACAAACAAACAAAAATAAAGACAATGCAAGTACGACACCCACATTTTAGCCAATCTTCAACATTGTCTACAACCTTCAAACAAACCTTATTCTTCTGTCACCAAAAGGTTTACGATATTTTTTTTTAGGTGTTACTGTTGATTATCCCATTAAGCATGTTTACTGGGTTGACACATACTTAGACTACGTTGAAAAAGTAGATTATGATGGGAAAAACAGGAAAACCGTAGCGAGAGGAGTACATGCGAGAAACGCTTATGGAATTAGTGTACTTTCAAACAGGTTAGTTGGTTTTAAAACAATATATTTTTTATTTTATCAATCTTACACACAAGATTAAAAATCACTGATGTATATGTGCTACTAAAAATATATATGCAATACTTTTTTTTTAGTATTTTTGTATCCTCCTGGTATAATAACAGCATACTGGAATTTAATAAGTTCAGCCATAGAGACAAAAATTTAGGCGCGAGAAGCATTGTAACGAACATCAGTCGCCCTTTTAATGTCTACGTATTCCACAGACAGAGACAACCTGACGGTAAGGCACTTTGATAAGAACAAGTATATAGCAGATTTATATGATCTTCTTATATACCATGTTTATGGGAAATTTTTATCTTAGAGGCGCTTAAAGTTTATCTATTTGCATAATGAACTGTTTGACTCTATTAAAAATATGTTACAGGTTGTTGTCATCCTAACAGATTTCGGCGTAAAAAAGCATATTTTAATTATTTTTCAAATTAAATTAGTTTATATTCCGTAAGAAACCTAAACTAAATGAAAATGGAAAACGCTTCACGACTGATTGCAACTCTGATGACGTCACATATTAGTAAACAAATAAGATGTCAATTTATTGATATGCGATTTTAACAACTCCTAGTGTTATCGAACAATTTTCGCATTAACTATTGATGTATTTTGTACGGATCTTTTATAGTTTAATTATTTTTCAAGCCATTTTGTGGAGAATTGAGATAATTTTTGTGCAAGCTGACAACAGTAACCTGATTAGACTTTTCTTTTAAATTAACCCTAATTTTTATGTTACGAAACTCAAAAACTTACTTATTCAAAGAAATCATTCAAGGGTAATCCAGGAGATTGAAACAAAAGTGTAATTAGTGGACTGTGTATAGGTTGGTTGCGGAGATGAGAAAATTGACAAATAGCATTCAAATTCAAAATAAGGTGACAGCATGACACAAATATTAAAATGAGCTATCTTGGTGGTCACCAATGTAATTCCATGCTCCACAATACAGGACTAGGACTCGAAGACACTGTCACTATATTTTGGAGCAGTTTAAGAGAAGAGATAAAAACGAAAATAAACCTTTTTGTTAAGACGAGGGACGTACAAGTAAAAAAGTAATAAAACCCACACAAGTAACTCGAGTATAAATCTAGGTTATGTTAACAATAAGTTTGCATGCGATTAGAACAAATTTCTTTGGTTTTATAGCTCTGCTTCATTCTCATCCATAAGGAAATAATAATGCCTTTATCTTAGAACAAATAATTTGATGTTATGTACCGTGATGAAGCTTTAGACGAGGAACACTGATGAAAATTTGTAATAGCTCTGCCGTAAGATATTACATAAATATAAAAACACAAATATACACACATAAAAACCATAGAATTAGCTTTTATGCCTTGGGGTTGCTACGAGCTAATCCACTGAAACAGGAACAAATACCAATTCTGTAGTGCTTATAGACATCTATGTGTATTGCGGCACTACCATTTATAAACCATTTTATAACGGCAAACTAATAAATATCATCGTTTAGCTTGCTTTGTTTACTATGATGTGACATCATATGGGTCACGTGACCAGCGCCATTACTCAAACGGCATTTCGGCGCGCTTTTTTACCTTTCAAACTTTTTAATTAATTTTTACCGAAAATATAACAAATCTCCAGGAAATATTTATGTAGTATATAATTTTCCAACAGTGGTCTCTCATCCATGCAGAAATTCCCCGTGTGACCATCTGTGCATTCATTCGTGGACTCCGGCCGGCGTGGCAGTTAAAAAGTGCATTTGTGCTTCTGGATACATTTTATTCGGAGATCGGTGTATCATTAAAACACCTGATATGTTTTTGTTGGTATCGAGAAGCAGACCGGAAAGTATCAGGGGTGTGGATTTAACTACAGGTAAGCACATTGATATTAATAATAATAAAAACACAACTACGTGTAAATGTTGAACTCGATGATATTGTTAAGTTGCACAATTAAATTTTCTTATTTTTATGTATGTTTGGCAATTTTCACTAAATTTATTTATTTATTTACAAACTCTACAGACATATTTCCAATTACAGAGTAGGAAGGTTTTACAAAATCGCTTAATACAAGTACATAACAACAACAAATTACAGGAAAAATACAGAAAAATTACAATATTTCTTTGAGAAAATTTTTAAAACTATTGAGACTTATACTGAATATATCACATTGTTGCCTTATTTCATTATACAATTTACACATATTTATAATAGGAAAATTTAAATAATAGTACGTGCTCCATCCACATACAAAACCACAAGATATCTTGTCGGGTAAGCCGGTACATGAATATTTATCAGAGCTAGCAAATCAGGGTCGTCAATATTACTATTAATAATTTTATGCAAGAATAATAAACATGCCATAGTTCGGCGACTTTCTAATGTCTTTAAGTTGTATGTTTTCACAATATCGAATTTTGGAATGTGTAGCTGAGATGTGCCAGTTTGCTTGTAATACATGTATCCTAATAGTTTATTTTGAACTTTTTCTATGGTATGTTTATGATTAAAGCAATAGGGGTTCCATATAATAGAACAATATTCTAGGGTGGTTCTAACATAGGAAACATAAAGCGTTGAAATACATTTTATATTATTAAAGTTCTTGCAGTTTCTTATTATAAATCCCTTCATTTTATATGCTTTGTTAACAATTTCACTGATATGCGTTTTAAAATCAAGTTGTGAATCAAAAACAACACCAAGATCCCGCATCTCACCAACTCGAGACAGAACTTCTCCATTAATTCTATAATCATAATCAATTTTACTTTTTTTTCTTGTGAAGCTGATTACATTACATTTGCTAATATTAAAGTGTAGACTATGTTTTAGTGACCAACGATAAATCCTGTTCAAATCATCCTGAAGGTTTTCACAGTCTTGTATATTTTCAATTTTTTTGTATAATTTTAAGTCCTCAGCAAACAATAAAGAATTTGAATTATTAATCTCTCTAGTTAGATTATAGATAAATAAAAGAAACAATAGTGGTCCCAGAATGGATTCTTGCGGGACACCTGATGTTGCAATAAAATAATTTGACCTATATCCTCTAACAAAAATTTTTTGCTGTCTCTGCTTTAAGTAAGATTGAAAAAACTCAAGTAAATTACTGTCAAAGCCAAATTCTATATTCAACTTATCCAAAAGAATACTGTGTGGGATCTTGTCAAAAGCCTTTGTAAAATCTGTGTATACAACATCTATTTGGAATTTCTTATCCAGATTATCCGCTATATATTGAGTAATATTACATAAATTTGTAGAAGTTGATTTATTTTTAAGAAATCCATGTTGTCTATCAGTTATTTTGTTACGAACATAAGCATAAATGTGCCTGTATATAATCGACTCAAAAATTTTTGCTGGACGTGATAAAATAGTTATTGGTCTATAATTCTGGATATTCGCTGAATCACCTTTTTAAAACACTGGACAAATCTTGACTTCTTTCCATTTTTTTTGGAAAAGTTTTACTATTCAAAGACATGTTAAATAATATTCTCAGTGGTTCTGCAAAAAATCCTATCATACCCTTTATTATATAAGATGGTATATTATCAGGTCCCACAGCTTTATTGATTTTAAGGTTTTGGACTGCCTCGCACACATCACTGTAATCAATATGATGGAAAGAAAAAATCTCAGTAGTTTCATAAAGCTGAGTATGCTCAACATGGCACAGGTCACCCTCAACATATACAGATTTAAAATAAGATGCAAATGCATTTGCTATACCCTCGCCATCAGCATACTCATCATCATTTAAAAACATTTTAACAGGAATGTTTGGTGAACTTCTGTTATTTTTTATATGTTGCCAGAATGACCCTGAATCCTTATTTATATCATGTTGAATTTTGTTTAAATATTGCTTATATGCATTTTTAACGTCTCTTTTTATTTTGGCCCTAAGCTGTCTAAATTGCCTGTATGTATTTAAATTATCAGTCTTTCGAATTTGAAGTCTTAATTTATCTTTTGTTTTTATATCTTTTATTATTGACTTATTAAACCAAACTGGATATTTCTGATTTGTACATGGGCTTACTTTTGGTACACAAATTTCAAATATTGAGTTAACAATCTCATAAAAACATTCAACTGCTAAATCAACTTCAGTAAAAGATTCAAGTTCATTCCAACTAGTGTTCTGAAATAGCTGATACATAGCATGAAAATCAGCTTTTTTAAAATTAAAATTTTTTCACAGCTATTATTTGATAAATATTTTTGTTTTGGATGTTTTAAGAAAATTTCCAAAGTTAATGGTGGATGATGAGTATCACTGCTAACAAAGCCACAAGCATTCTCAAAGACACCACAGTTAAATTTAGTCAAAACCAAGTCCAATATATGGCTGTTATCATTTGTAATTACGCTATTTTTAGGTAATTCTAGCATAAATTATTATAGTATTTTCATTTTTTATTTAGGTAGAGACGTTATGGTGCCAGTTTTAAAAGTTGGAAGACCAAAAGTTTTAGAATTCGAGGCCTGGTCCAAGTCAATTATATACGCAAATGGGCAGGACGAAACTTTAGATATTGTGTTAATTGATTCGGTAAGGAAATATTTTAATAAGGTACATGGATTGTCAAGGAGTTATTTTGTTTCATAAGATCTAAGTTTTACCCTTTATATATGCTTCACATTACTGGTTTCTTGAAACAGAATACATCTAAAGATTTATTTATTTATTCTTCCTGTCGTTAACATTCAAAATGAACATTGACAACTTGATAACTTTGATACAATAAAGATTTATGTAGCTATTCGACAGTTAATTAACAAAACCCAAAAAAAAACAAATATAGAAAAAAAACGAGAACCCTTAAAATTTAAACAATTTAAAATAATCTAATTACGAGTTAAAATATTCACGGTTAGTCTAAAAGTTTTTAAAATTTATTAACATTATTTTCCATAATTATGTTACTCATTAGAGCATTAGAAATCCCAATACTGCCCATCAATGGTCGTCTCTCCAAAAGGAAAGTCCAGTGCGTTGGAATACTTAGTGTCTCTACTATCCCGACAACTGTTTCTGTTCAGGAGTCTTGTATGGATAACTTCCAAAGAAACTCTTCTGACAGCATATCACAGTAACTTTCATTCTCTTTTGGCTTATGCTATTCTTTCCTGGGGTCATTCTTGTCATACTGATAAGGAATTTGAGCAAGAAAGAAAATGCATTCGTATTATCTCTGGGCTTAGTTATAGAGAAGACTGTCGAAGTTGGTTTAAGAATTTAAAAATTTTAACTTTACCTTGTGTATACATTATGCATTGTTTGTTGTATCTTAAACAAAATCTTGATCTATACAGATCACACGAAGATATTCACAACTATCCAACAAGAAACAACAATAATCTTGTACCAGACTTTGGCCGGCTTGAGAAATCCCGAAATGGTTCACGATATTTAGCAATAAGGTTCTACAACTGCGTGCCAGCTAGAATTAAAGCTCTTAACTTCAATCAGTACAAAAAATGCGGTTTTTTAGTTTGAGGAGTATTTTAAATCCAATTTTAGTCAGTAAAGTTGTCTTTGTCTGTTGTCAGCTTCTCTTTGCTTTTTTTTAGGGTAGCTTTTTTACCAAAACTTTCTTCTTAAGGAAAAATCAATATTGTGTAATTTTTTTATTTGTATTAATGATAATAATAATTGACAGTTGAGTTAGTATAGTCCAGTCTTCGAACATACCCCTGTAGAAGTAGCATAACGTCAGAACTAGGGCCCGGTTGTTTGAACGCTGAATAACGTAATAATATTTTTATTTATATGTGAAAAAGTGTTGATAAACAGTAGACATTTCATTTCTTGGTACAGACATACCGATTTTATGCTATCCTTTTCTAATTGCATTATTTAAACGAGTATCATCGGCACGTCCTTCGAACGTACCCCTAGGTACGTCAATTCTGAAAACAAAGTATGAATATATGGTTGCCTAAATTTTTATTATTGTTATTTCAATATGTAAACAATATCTAACAATATTTACCGATAAAAATATGTTTTTAAATCCTCTTTTTGTTAATATTAATTGTAAACTTCGCATTTATAGTAATTTCTAACACTTAAAAACACCGAAAAAGTCACGACAAGCAATTAAACTGAAAGACAAGATAAGTAAATATGTTTATGTCTGTCAAACATCAAAAAAGCGTCTCCCCCACCGACCATAAACAGCCTTCAAACAAATCTATTGTTATTTAAATCTAGGGTATGATCGAAGAGTCCAGTACTTGCTGTTTTACACACAAAATTTTAATATTTTATTTATTTGACTTGTAAAAGTACTATTTGTATATTATTACTAGTAAATTATCTTATCTTATCTTACTCCTAGTGTTACGTTTATTTGATAAGTGACCATTGGCGGAAAACAATGTAAAATTATTTCTAGTAAATAGGGCACAGACATGACAAACTATACCAAAATAAGGTGCGATAGGCGACAACAGATTGCAAATTAAACAATTCCAATACTATCTATATGAACTTGCTCTCTTATATATTGAACTACTTGCTTTTTTATATATTGAACAACTGACCCAACATCACTAGACCATCTCAGATCGCTATCTAGCATTATCCCAAAAAACCTAGTGGAATGGCGCTGTTCGATTGTCCTGGAGTTAATTCGAACACACAAAGATTCAATTATATTATGTTGATACAAAATTAATATCTAAGGCATACATTGAAAAATCTATTACTTAAGTAAGATTTAAATGAGTCATTAGCTACCTCCCGTAAACCAAGAGATTCCATCTTTAGTAATAATTTGTGATCAATCAGATCAAATGCCTTATTAAAATCAAAATACATGCCAGCCACTCTATTACCCTCGTCAATTATTATATTTAAGGTTTGAAAGATGGCTGTAGTAGTAGATTTTTTTGGATGAAAAAATTTACTTTGCTTTTATAAAATTCTATCATGGGCGTAGCCACGGTGGGGTAAGCTGGAGCACTTGTGTCCACCCCCTTACGCGAAGTTAACTATTTTTTTCTTTTAAACTAAATACTACTGCTCTGTAAAACCAGTTGGTCTCAAAAATATAAAAATATCAACAAATACATCGTACGAATCCACCAGGACAGATTCTCGGTGAGTTTTGGAGATCACCAATCCTTCCCTACACAGATTCATCATTAATAATACTTCTGGATCGGCATTTTTGAGGGGAGCTTGTCCGTATTCTCAGTGCTTATATTGCACCCTCACATAATGCTTCATAGGACTTGTGAGGATTGTAGAAAAAAATGGTTTTTGTAGTTATTGCAATTTAAAAGGTTTCTTCTGTGAAGCTCAACTTTGGCACAAGCTATGGAAAGAGAAAAATGTACCAAAGGCCTAACTGAAAGAAATATAATTAGGTGCACTAGTTAAAGAACAAACAGGCCCCAAATAGCACACTTCAGTCCACTGGATATCCATCGTTTATCCAAAGCTGGACATACTGGGTATCCATGGGATGTCCAGAATTTGTTCACCAACATCCTATGGATATCCACTGGACTATACGATTGTCCCACTCATGGATGTCTTTTTGGATTACATATATTGTCCAAGTATGGATCATTTTTGGATATTAATAGGACTAATTTTGGACGTCCATATATTGTACATTCTTGACCCGATTGTGGACATATTATCCGATGGTATTGTGCTTTTTGGATAAATAGGTCATAATCTATTGTTCCCTCTTCTTGACGTTCCGCTAATGTGAATGGTAGATATTTTCAGAATTTGCTTAGGGTCTGAGAGCTTACAGTACCTAATTAATCTGCACTTCTGAAGACACAGACCACTCATGTCATCAAAACGTCGATAACAAGTAACCATAGATGGCCCTATTAGTCCCAAAAATTAAACAGATATAAATTACATTAGCGAACCAGGTAACAGAAACTGGATCCACATATTACACTTATTGATTACAATTGTCAAGTTTTTAATACAATACTAATCGAATTGCAAGTGCTACAAAATATAGCTTCAATTGATTTAAATTGTTCAAGCTGTAGAAGGATCGCTATGAATAAGTTATCTGGTTCCATAGTAATAGGTACAATTTCAATTGGGTAATGGAAAATATACCAAGTATTTAAATAAAGACTTTTTATTGTTACAATGATTATTTTTTTCTAGATTTATTTCTGTCGTTTATTCTCTTCAGCCATTGTCTAATCTCGTCTTCGGCTGTTTGGCTGTTTTTTATCGGCCCCCCATTCTTCTACCGCAGCTGAAAATGAATAAGGTTTAACGTTAAATGATGCAGTATTTTATGGTTTTGTAGGAATTTAAATCTCTCTCTCTCTCTCTCTCTCTCTCTCTCTCTCTCTCTCTCTCTATATATATATATATATATATATATATATATATATATATATATATATATATATATATATATATATATATACATATATAAAACCAAATGCATCGTGATTGCTTAGAGTGCTTAAACCAACAGACCAGAAAAAAAATTTTAACACACTTTTTGTCTGGGTATTATCAGAACAAGAGGATCTAGAGTTCAACGTGTGAAATCTGACACCCAATTTGTTCTTATTATTTACGAGTATGACAAATAAAACAGAGAGATTTTTTTCATCAAATTTTTATATTTAAGTGATAACTTACCCACAAATAGTGAACATAAGTTCTTTAAAGGACACTTTACTGTTCCATCATATGTATAATTCTTGGAAAGGCTATCTGTCATTGTTACAATAAAATATCTTTTAACAAGTTAATAGGTATAATTTCCTCCAATTTTCGCTAATTGTAAAACCTAAAATTATATTACTTTATTGAGATAATTAAACGTTAATTCCACATATGCTAACCTAAGAATATTTTTGACTTTAAGAATCAAAGTAAAAAAATATATATAAAATAATCCTGTAAATTAAGTTTTTTTTTATCAATAGACTCATACACATAAAGAAGCATTACTCGAATAAGTTTCAGCTTTTATTTCAGGAGAAGTGCATCTTTAAAGTTTAAATTGTCCTGAAGATCTTATGTGACTTGAGGCAGCTGATTATTTTCTTAAATAAAAGGATAGTTGAACTCCTGCAGAAAATTCTTTGTAGATACTTGTTGTTTTTTCCCTATTGAGGATTACCTGAATAACCTCTCTAATTTGGTACAAATTGGCTTTCACATTGAAATTTTATTTGGACCAATCTGTGGAAAATTCATCTAAAAAATAATTAAAATAAATTAAATTATAATTCTAAACCTAGAGTCGAACTGTCAAAACTTTATTATATATTTTTTAACAATTATACTGCACAAAAATACACATCAATGTAAACTTTTACTAGCGTTTAATCCAAAATAGTCATAAAAAAAAATAATATAATTATTCAAATTTGCTATAGCTTTCATTCCATTATAAATTTTGATAACATTTATTAATGCCAGCAATCTTATGAGACTGATTACTCAATAATGACTTTGTCAGAGAGAATTTTCTCTAAAATTTACAATTTTATTATTACACAAATTTACATCTCTATCTGTGCTCCATTTTAACCAACAAGATTCAAAATTCATTGGCCTATCAAAATATTTGCACTTATTTGTAGTAATTTCCATTTAAATAAGTGATTGTATGAAAAAGTATAGCTACAAAAGCTATATTTTAACATACGTCTTTTGATACTGAATATTTTGTTCACTTTCAAATTTGTGTGAGTTTGATACTAAATTATCAGCTTTTCGTCGGGCATGTCTGTAGTTTCGTTCGGTAATTTTTGGTATAATTGAAAAAATTTAATTAAAAATAACTATACTTACCTTTAACGGTGGCATCTTCCTCAAATAAAAAGCATACTTGATTTTAGCTCAACTAAAACTCCAAAGGTCTTTTTTAGCTCGACGTCAACACAATAATGGGCACAAAATATCTGAAGGGATATTTTGTGATCATGGCGGGCCGGCGGCTTAAGAAATGACAATTCTACAGGCCGATATTACAGTATCCGATTTTACCGACAACCCGAAATTTAATTAATGGACGTCTGATGGACTTACACTGGACATCCAGATATGGATGTCCATATAGATTACAGGTCATCATATCTAATGGACATCCATAAACGGTCCATGGACATACAGGACATTATATGTACCTATTCTGGATATCCAATGGAAATCTTGTGCTATCTGGGGCACTACCTCACTTACACAACGTGCACTATCGAACGATTTTTCAGCACCTTATGCAGAGTAAAAATTTGGTTGTGGTTAACGATGACAGAATCCCCTTAGTCTAGTGTTGAAATAATATATATACTTTTAACGTTTTCAAATATTTTTAGTACTTTATTTACATTTCCTTGTTTTTGCCGTCCTCTGGAGAAAATCCTATCTACGCTCTTGGATTCTATTAATATTTTTTTTTTAGGTAAACACCACAAGAACTTTGTTAAAAGATATACAATGTGATGCTTTGGCTCTAGACTGGACAACTGGAAATCTGTATTACAACAACTGGAAAAAAGGATTAATAGGGGTAGTTCAAGTTTCAAACTCCTCCATACAAAAAACCCTGTTTGAAAGTAGTTTGGCGTTATATCCAACGTCATTAGCTTTGGATCCCACTCGAGGTAAAATAAAAATATCGCCAAGTGGACGATGATTTATTTTAATTGTAATTCTCTATCAAAAAAATTTGTGTGAGAGAAAGATGCCAGTTTTGCCAGGAAAAATATTTATTATCCTGACTGTTTTAATACGGGCGTTTTAGATAAAAAGGACAGATTTGTAATTAAAAGTAATCAAAACTACTTTCTTTTTTACCTAATAACAATTGTACAGGGTGAGTCAACGATTGGATGAAGTAGGTTTGTGCCTTTTCGGTGAAATTAACAAAGAAACTATATTTATTGTTTGATACAGTTTATTTTTGCGCAGATTTTAAAAATATTTAGGACTCTACAGGATGAGCCAAAAAACTAGAACAGTATAAAGTTGTATTTTTTTAAATAGAACACCCTATATACGAATCGTATTTTCGATTTAGCTTATAATTTTAAATCTTTTTTATTAGGGGTTTACTATCACAAAACTTTATAGTTTCTGAGATAATTAAGTTTAAAGAAAAAAAAGTCACATTTTCAAGCATCAATTCAATCCTAAATAACGTTTTCAATTTTGTGACAAATATATTCAAATTTGGAATTTAGCAAGGCCAAGGACAAGTTAACATAATTTTTACCTAATATTTGCAATAAAAGCTACAGGGTGTTGAACACATCGGCTCAAATTTGAACAAGTTTAAATGAATAAATATCTTTTTTTTTAAATGGTACACCCTGTATATTTTCATGTTATTTAATAGAGTAATAAAAACCCTAAAAGTTTTGTTCAATATATCCTATACCTATTTATAATAGTTTTTGAGATATTTCAGTTTTTCTTATTTTCCATACTTTTTTACAGAAATAGTCTTCATTATCATAGTAGCCATGTAAAATAATAAAAAGAAACTACAGAAACAAACAGAATGTGGTTAAATATGATGAAATACATTATTCGTTATATTACAACGGCAATAGTTTAATTAAACATAATGTGAAAAAATTAACACAACAATAACGACAAGGCAAATACATATTTACTTTTATACTAAATTGAAACAAAAAAATTACCTATTAAATACTTAGATTAATTATTTCTTTTTAATAAGTGTTCGAATAAACGACCCTCTTGTGCAATGCACAAATTTAGTCTTTTTTGCAGATTTTCTCGGACCCTGGACAAAATTAGTGGCGTTATTGTTCTACAGGTATCCCTAATCCTGTTTTGCATATCTTCCACTGTTGTTGGTGGATTAACATACACCTTATTTTTAATATAACCCCATAGGAAGAAATCTAATGGGGTGATGTCGCAAGACCTCGGTGGCCACTCAATGAAACCCCCACGTCCAATCCATTTTTGCGGATATCGTTGGTCCAAAAACGCACGAACTTCACGACGGTAATGCGGAGGCGCACCATCGTGTTGGAACCCCATACTGTCGAGCTCATCCCTATCGAGACCTTGAAGCAGTTGGGGTAGTTCTTCTTGTAGAAAGTTCAGGTAACTATGGCCATTTAGTGGTTCATTAAAAAAGTGGGGTCCAATAATTCGATTATGATGAATACCGCACCAAACATTTAATGACCAGTGGTTTTGATGTTGCACCTCTCTAATCCAAAATGGGTTTTCTGTGGCATAATAATGCATGTTGCGTCTATTTACGGCACCGTTAGTTCTAAAAGTAGCTTCATCACTAAACATTACCTTGCATAATAAATTTGGATTTAATTGAATCTCCGCATTTATTGTACGACAAAAGTTTACACGATTTTCAAAATCCTGTCCATGCAATTCTTGGTGTAATTCCATGTGATATGGATGATACCTATATTTCTTGGTAGTACGATTAGCGGTGGATTGTGATGTTTCACATAATGCTGCTAACTGACGGCTACCAATATAAGGATTTTCATTTAACAATACTTGTAGTTCTTTTTCTTTATTAGTTACTGGTTTGTTGACTACTTTACGTTTTGGATAATCAACAGTACCAGAAGAATCAAATCTTTGCATTAAGTTTTGAAAAGTATGGGTATTAGGCTGGCGTCGATCAGGATACTTCATTTTGTAAATTCTTTGAGCAAGAAGGCAATTTTTTTGAGCCTCTCCTATTGTATAAATCATATCTGCAAAAAAAACCAAACTACACTACATAAAAACCAAAAGAAGCGATTGCGGTTATAAATTTGACACACAGAAAAATGTTCTTTTACATTGTTTTTGCCATGGCTACTATGATAATGATGACTATTTCTGTAAAAAAGTATGGAAAATAAGAAAAACTGAAATATCTCAAAAACTATTATAAATAGGTATAGGATATATTGAACAAAACTTTTAGGGTTTTTATTACTCTATTAAATAACATGAAAATATACAGGGTGTACCATTTAAAAAAAAGATATTTATTCATTTAAACTTGTTCAAATTTGAGCCGATGTGTTCAACACCCTGTAGCTTTTATTGCAAATATTAGGTAAAAATTATGTTAACTTATCCTTGGCCTTGCTAAATTCCAAATTTGAATATATTTGTCACAAAATTGAAAACGTTATTTAGGATGGAATTGATGCTTGAAAATGTGACTTTTTTTCTTTAAACTTAATTATCTCAGAAACTATAAAGTTTTGTTATAGTAAACCCTTAATAAAAAAGATTTAAAATTATAAGCTAAATCGAAAATACGATTCGTATATAGGGTGTTCTATTTAAAAAAATACAACTTTATGCTGTCCTAGTTTTTTGGCTCACCCTGTAGAGTCCTAAATATTTTTAAAATCTGCGTAAAAATAAACTGTATCAAACAATAAATACAGTTTCTTTGTTAATTTCACCGAAAAGGCACAAACCTACTTCATCCAATCGTTGACTCACCCTGTACATTGGATGTGCAAATTAACAATGTTCATTTTAGTCAGAATATTCTAAAGGAAAAATGCAATAATTTTACGCAAAAAATAAGTTAAATTTAGATGTGTCTTTCAGGAATAATGTTTTGGGTCGATTGGTCCTCACAACCGGAAAAGGGGAGAATTAACACTGCCTATATGGACGGAAGCGAACAAAGAATATTCCTTGAAGAAAATGTGGTTTGGCCTACCGGATTAGCTGTGGATTCCAAAGGTGGACGATTGTATTGGACTGACAGGAACTTAAGCAGTTTGCAAAGTGTTAATTTGGATGGTAGCGATAGAAGAGTAGAAATTGGTATGTACATACGACAATATGTTTTCAGTTAATAACAAAAAATTAATGTTTATTAACTATGTCGTATATTTTAGAAAGAGGATTAGGGTCTCCAGCAAGACTTCTTTTTGGACCCGATAGAACACTTTATTTTATAGAAACGGGAAAAGGTAGAGTAATGAGCTACAAAAAAGGAACCGGACTTAATGTAGTTTATGAAAGCAATTCCACTCTGCAAGATTTGAGAATATTTGACACTAACAGGGTGAGTTGTCACTTAAATTACATTAAAAAAAAATACATTCAATATATATTTTCTTGTATATTGCTAATTTTAGAAAGAAGAAGACCCAAAGTACTGTAACATGTGTCCAGAACTTTGCCTTAGAACAGCTGGTGGATCATTGACTTGTGCCTGTCAGAATGGATATGAATTCGTTATGGATAAGAAAGAGTGCATAAAAATAAATAATTATACTGCCCCAACATTTTGTCCAAAGGTAAAAGTTTATTGCGAGCTGAAATACGGTTGGGTCTCGTTTTAACTTTCTTATTATAAATCCACTCATTAGTTAGGATTAATATGTCAATAGAATCAGTATGTGATCAGTGAATTTTTATTTATATTCGCAAAATACAGCGCGACTGTTTTACGTCACTTCTAATTGCATTTAAACAAGTATAACCCTCTAATCGGTATATCCACCAGACAAAAAGCAAAGAAACTAGGTATTTTTGGTTGCCTAACTTAATATGTTATTTTTGGTTGATCAGTAATGTTTAAACTATACTTTCCGATAAAAATAATGTTTTAAATTAAGTTTTTGTTTACATTAACTATAAAGTCTGCATATGTAGTAATTTTGAACTCTTAAAATTATTCAAAGGAGTCACAACCACCAAAAAACTGGATGCAAAAATTTAAAAAATTTATAATAATAATATATTAACGGATCAAATAAATACAATCCATTTCAAAAATAAAAAATATAAACACTATTTAAAACAGTCAGAGTTAAAAAACTTACAAATCTAAACATGCATTAAAGTGCTTCAAAAGACAAGTATTGACAATTGACAATATTAACTAGTTTTTGAAGAATTGTAAAATTTTTAATTTAAAGACATTAATTGGCAAATGAAAAATATCAATCTCGGCAGGAACTGAATTCATTTCCCTACACATTCGAGAAATAGGACTGCCATAATTTGTTCGGTGATATACCACATCAAACAAATTGTGCGCTCTAAAAGCTCTTTGAGGAACCGATAATCCAATATTATTGAGTAGTTCAAGAGAATCAATACAAGAGTTAACAATCTTATAAAGTAGAACGAGGTCAAGATATATGCGTCTCACATACAATGGTAGCAACCTCAAAGCATCGGCAGTATCATCATGTACCGACCGCTCCTGCTGCATTCCCTGTTTAAAGGCAATGAAACTTAAAAACTTTTTTGTACTCTTTCCACTTTTTCTTTGTATGTAAAATAATGAGGTGACCAAACTTGTCTACACTATTAAAATCTGTAAGCATTCTCTTCAACTCCAACAAACCCGAGCAACTTCAAACCCCTGTTCACAATATTATCAATATGTGTGTCGAAGCAAATGGCCCGATCAAATGTAACACCCAGATCCCTCATACATTCAACGCGATTAATCATGTTATTATCAAGAAAGTAATCAAAAGTTATCCAATCTCTTTTACGATAAAAACTTATAATGGAGCATTTATTAACATTGAGGTGCATAAAATTTAACTTACACCATTCACAGAATCGAGCTAGATCCTGCTGAATGCCCTTGCAATCGTTGCTACTCCCGACAACCCGAAATATCTTTAAATCATTTGCATAAAAGTTGTGATGTCCTCAATATCGTTAATAAAGCAGTTAAAAAGGAGCGGAGCGAGGTGAACACCCTGAGGAACATCAGAGGTAACACATATATCAGATGATTCACAGTTATTAATTTTTACTCGCTGTACTCTACCAGACAGGTAACTATTTATCCATTGTAGAAATGATCCATGGATGCCCAAGCCTTTCAGCTTGTAAATAAGAAGTTAATGGTTTATATCTGTCAAATATTAAAAAAGCCGGTGTCCACTGATCATAAACAACGATCAAACAGTTTTGTTTTTGTTGGGATCTATTCAAGTAAAATCAAAGCCTAAGATCTCCCCCACTATTTGCTCAAAAAAAAGAAACTCTCCCTCGTTATAAGATCGGAATGAAAACTCTACTCCTATGAAGGTTTATCCTGTAATTTTTAAAATTAATTCGGCTAAATTAAAAGTAATATTTAAATTTAAATAAATAAGCAACATAATTAGTTTTTTTTTAACAAATTTAATTTTATTATATAAAGTTTCTTATTTGCGGGGACATGTTCCATAAATATGACGCGAATACAGAAATCGTGAATATAGACTAATAGTTTTTATGTTTGTTTATTTATTTATAATATAAATGTTATTGACTAAAATGTGGTTTTCGGACTTGCATTGTCTTTATTTTTTTTTATTTATTTTTACGACGTTTCGATTATGTTGTATCTCTAATCGTTATCAAGTATAAACTGAATTTTTTGTCTTAAGACTACGAGCCTATATATGGACTGTGTCCATTGAAGCACAAAGTTTCGCTTCACTGTACACACCTCAATGATTTGATATTACAAAGTACTGGTTGCTAAAGATTAGGTATCTCAACACTCGGTTTACTTGTTTTTAATGTAAGCTGCTTCTATAAATTTTCTTTTTTTTATGTTGGGTTCCATATATATTGCCGCAGCCTCAGACCATTTTATATGGTGTTGTTTACCCCAGGCATGTTCTGCAGTGCCTGATCTCGACGTTTCCCCTTTTTGTGTATGATTTTTATGTTCCTTAATTCTAACTTCTAATGGTCGTTTGGTTTCTCCAATATACATTTCAGCACACTCACATGGAACTTTGTAAACACATTCTTTCTTATCGGTAGTTTTAGGTTTTGTTTTTGTTAAATGAGCTCTAAGTGTATTTCCTGATTTAAAGGCTGTTTTTATATTATAACTACTGGCAATTGGTCTTATTTTCTCCAAATTTCCCTTAAGGTACGGAATTTCGGTTTTACTGTCGCTGTTTCTATGGCATGAGTTTCGAACCATTCCATATATATATTGGCGACAACTGGAGAGAGTGAAGAACCCATTGGAAGCCCGTCGTCCTGAGCGTAGAACCTGTCTTTTACTTGAAAGTAAGCAGTACGCAGGCAACACTCCAAGAGGTCCATCACCGTCCAGTGGTAATGTGGTTCGATCTGATAAAGTAGTATCATTTGAAAGTCTAGTTTTGATTATGTCTAGTGATTCCCCTAATGGTACATTAGTATACAGACTTTCCACATCAAAGCTTATTAGCCTGTCGTCTGGCTCTAGATTAATGCTACTAATAATGTTCACGAAATGTGTAGAATTTTTAACGTATGTGTTTGTCTTACCTTCTAAAGGTTGTATGATTTTTAAAAGAAATTTCGCTAGTGCATTTGTTATTGGCCTCAATGGTATGTTCGTTTTATGAATTTTTGGTAGTCCGTAAAGATGTGGTGGCTTACTGTAGTGTGGTGTGAGCGTCGATCGTAGGTTATCAGGTATATGGTTTTGATATTTCCTTAGTGTTCTGTAGATTTTTTGACTATAGATTTAGTGGGGTCACGAGCTAATTGTCTATATTTACCTTTTTTCAGGATATCTTCGATTTTTTGATCCTACGTTACGATGTCCATTATCACCGATGCATTTCTCTTGTCAGCTGGTAAAATCTTTATGGATTCATCGTTACGAAGTTCTTTTAAGGCTGATGCTTCTAGCTTGGAGAGATTTTGAAATGGAATTTTCTTGTCTTCCAAAGTTGATTTTATTTTCCACCTAAACTCGTTGGAATGGTTTTTGTCGACTTGTATTGATTCTACAGAGCTTATGATGTCTAAACAGGCATGCTTTTTGGTGTTACTGCGAAATTAAGCCCCTTGCTTAGTAGTTGTTCTTCTGCTGCTTTACAAAGTTCCATGTGAGTGTAGTGAAATGTATATTGGAGAAACCAAACGACCACTAGAAGTTAGAATTAAGGAACATAAAACTTATACACAAAAAGGGGAAACATCGTGATCAGGTATTACAGGACACGCTTGGGATAAACAACACCATAAAAAATGGTCTGAGGCTGCGGCAATATATATGGAACCCAACATGAAAAAAAAGAAAATTTATAGAAGCAGCTTACATTAAAAACAATAATAGAATCTTTAGTAAATCGAGTGTTGAGATACCTAATCTTTGGTAACCACTACTTTGTAACATCAAATCATTGAGGTGTGTACAGTGAAGCGAAACTTTGTGATTCAATGGACACAGTCTCTATATAAGCTCGTAGTCTTAAGACAAAACATTCAGTTTATACTTGATAACGATTAGAGATACAACCTAGTCGAAACTTCGTAAAAATAAATAAACATTGTGTACAACCTTCAAAATAAATGTTATTAACAAATTGACATTAAAAAACGTCCAATAATTTTTAGGATTCGTTTCAATGCGCCCATAAGAAACACTGTATTCCAAACACTTACCTTTGCGATGGCGTGGACAACTGCAATGACGGATCCGATGAGAGCGCAGACCCTGGAGGTCCGTGTGAAAATGTCAAATGTGGAGAACATCAGCTCAAGTGTGATAAAACTACGTGCATAGGTAAGATTAAAATTATCAAAGTAAATTTACGAAAAATGTGAGAATCACCCGTAACTTTCCATAGTTTGACCAATAAGTGATTTTATTTACAAAGCTTTAAATCATCATCAATCTACCTTGAAAAATCATTAAAAATTTTTTAAAATAATTCTTTTAGCTCGATATTGGGTGTGTGATGGCGAAAAAGACTGTCTAGACGGTACCGACGAAGATCCTAAAATGTGTTTGAAAGGGTGTCCTCCGAACCAATTCAAATGCAAGAATTCTAGGCGCTGCATCCCGATGGTATGGCGCTGTGATCATATGCCTGATTGTGGACCGAACGATGACAGTGATGAATCCGACTGTAAAGTTAATACTTGTGACGTGAATGAATTCACTTGTAAGGTAATAATTAGATTACGGTGATTTCGGAGAATATACAAGTTTTTCTTCACAAAAGTTGAATAGAAACAATATTTTACTGTGTGCTTTTCTATAAGGACGGTAGAAAAAATTTTTGTTCGATGAGAGCAGAAATATTGTATATATATATATATATATATATATATATATATATATATATATATATATATATATATATATATATATATATACGTTAATGATTTACTGTTTGTTAAAATAGTAATAATAATAATAATAAGCCTGTCTGGCCGGCAGTGTGCTGCACCCAGCAGTATACTTGTCGCTACTGTAATGCGTAGACAGTACAGCCAGCAACGCCAGTTATCCGCTGACCTTTAACCATTTCCCTTCTTTACCTTTTAAACCTTCCTCTGCCCTGACCCACTTACACTCAATTCCTACATAATTCCTTAGGAGCCACTTTCTTTCAGCTTTCCGACTGGACCCGGCAACGAATAGATCCAGGGTTTCCCTCAACCAATCGTAGGAGGCGATTAAATGGGGAGAACTTTTAAATAATGAAATGTCGACTGCAAAACATAATGTACCCCAGGTGGGTAGGACCCATGGTCCACAATCCCACACCGCAGAAGCGGTCTGCTCCATGGATTCTGGGGGGAGCAACATTTCGACATCACAAACTTCAAGTGGCAGAGTGTTAAGGAGGCGAACCCCTGTCGCACAAGAAGCTACAGCCCAACAACAGCATGGGAGCCAAACAACAACGAGACCTCCACCCTCCGAAGGTGCTGCGCAGGAACCTCAGCCAGCGCTCACTCAGGCGGGACTTCCGAGACAGCGCATGAAATGGACAACATCCATGAATGAAACAGTAATGCGCATTTTTTATAGGGTGACTGAACTAGGACGAGAAACGATCGGCTATAGACAACAGCTTCATGCCGAATTTTGTAGGAAATATCCACACCTACAAGTGTCACAACAGAGAATAGCAGATCAATACAGAGCTATTCTCCGAAATCAACTAATCTCAGAAGCGCGACTTAACATCATCAAAGCGGAAATAGAACGAGAGAGAAGAAGTACCGATGATAACAATGAACAAACCCCAGAACCTGCGCCACAGCCAGACCCAGAGACTCAAGAACAACCAGACAACGACATGAGAGCTGACATCGCTGTGGACGGGCAACAACAACTACATCAACATGAGGGTCAGATAACTCCAAGAGCTCTACCCGCCGAAGATGCTGTGCGGGAACCCCAACAAGCTCTTACTCAAGCGGGACGACCAAGACAGCGCATGAAATGGACTGTGTCCATGAACGAGACAATAATGCGCATTTTTTATAGGGTGACTCAACTGGGACGAGAAATGATCGGCTACAGACAACAACTACATGCCGAATTTTGCAGGGAGTACCCACACATGCAAGTGTCCCAGCAGAGAATAGCTGACCAATATAGAGTTATTCTCCGAAACAGCCTAATTCCTGAAGCTCGGCTTAATATCATCAAAGAGGAAATTGAACGTGAGATCAGAGGCACTGACAATAACAACAATCCGATTGCTGAACCTGAGCCACAACCGGAACCTGAGGTCCAAGAACAACAGGAACAGCTAAATGACGAAGCCCAACAGGACAACACTGAACTCTTTTATCAGAAATTGTCAACGGAAATGAGTGCTGCGGTGTTGGAGTATGATGGAAGCAATCCGTTAAGAAGACCGGCACTGCCAAAAATTAATTCATCCAAAAAACTGGGTGCCATGTTAGACATCATGAACAATCGGATTTTACCAGCTTATGTTTCAGATGCCTACACTCTGGAGTCCTTACATATGACCATCTACTGTGCCGCGACTGCTATAGCTAGAGCTCTAGAAATTAAAGTTACAACAGAGCGTCGATCAGCAAGGACAGAACCCAACATACCACCATGGGAAAGACGACTAAACAAGAAAATAGAAAGTCTTCGAATAGATATAGGACAGCTGACGGAGTACATCAGGGGCACAAGAACTAGTCGACTGCAAAGGCGAGTTGAAGAAATCATGAGTCGTGTCCGATATCATTCGCAACAAGATCCAGCGAATGTCACTGCTCAGCAATGCCTTGACTCGCTGAAACAGAAGCTCTCTGTTATTGCAGGACGGCTAAAGAGGTACAAGACCAGCAATAATCGAAAACGAGACAATGCGCTCTTCCAACGATCAGAAAGGACTTTCTACCGTAAGCTAAACTCTCCACCTAATATAGCAGATAATAGATATCCCAATAGAGAGCAGGTAGAAGAGTTCTGGGGAAACCAACTTTCCACACCAGCCGATTGTAACATCGCAGCTGGCTGGATCAATGAAGAACACCAAATCTGCAAAGAATACAGCCAGATGCAGTTTGAGCCATTTACCACCGAGGAAATTTCAAGAATAATCAAGGAATCCCATAACTGGAAAGCTCCAGGTCTCGACGGGATCCAGAACTACTGGCTCAAAAAGTTCTGGTGTATGCACCGTCAGCTGGCTAATCTTATTAATGATGCTTTTCTTAACCCAGCAAAAATGCCATTGTTCTTGACCGAAGGTATTACGTACCTCCTACCAAAGGACCAACACAACACACAGGACCCAGCTAAGTATAGGCCAATCACCTGCCTACCCACACTGTATAAGGTGATCACCTCCTGCTTGACCCAACGCATCTATGCACATTGTGAGCAAAATAACATCATTGCAACTCAACAGAAAGGATGCACGAGGGGAGCAATGGGATGCAAGGAACAATTGATTGTTGACTCTGTCATATGTAACCAAGCCTGTACCAACCGAAGAAACCTCTTTGCTGCCTACGTGGATTATAAGAAGGCCTTCGACTCAGTACCACATGAGTGGCTCAAAACTATATTAAGAATGTACAGGGTCGACAATAATTTTGTTTCCTTTTTAGAACGCATCATGTCAACCTGGAGAACTAGGATCCAATTGCAAGTGCCATCCAGTGACACCATCGAAACTAACACCATTCCGATACGAAGAGGAATATTTCAAGGCGATTCACTTAGCCCATTGTGGTTCTGCCTTGCAATGAACCCATTATCACGCCGTTTGAACTCCACCAGACACGGCTTTAGTGTTAGAAACAACAACGAAGAGATAGTCAGAGTGAATCATCTTCTATACATGGATGATCTTAAACTGATGGCTGCTACCAGAAGCCAGCTGGAACAAATGCTTAAAATTGTAGAGGAGTTCTCCGGGGATATCGGAATGCAATTTGGACTTGACAAGTGCCGTATTTTGAACATCGTTAAAGGGAAGATACAACCGGGGGCTTTTGAAATGCAGAACGGTGAAACTATCGCTGCAATGGAAGCAGACCAAACATACAAATATCTAGGTATGAAACAGGCTAAAAGAATTGATCATGGCACTATGAAGGCCGAATTGACAGCCGAATTTGTCAGGAGGGTAAGGCGGGTATTAAGAACTAATTTAAATAGTAGAAATTTGTTTAAGGCGCTCAACACGTATGCTTGCTCTGCGCTGAGCTACTCTTTTGGAATTGTAAAGTGGAGCAGGACGGACATCCAAAACCTGCAAAGAAAAATAAGGACACTCCTAACAAAAGCACAAAAACATCATCCTCGGAGTGCTATTGAACGTACAATGCTTCCAAGACACCAAGGAGGAAGAGGATTGGTGGATATTGGTAAGCAGCTCGACCAACAAATAATAAACTTACGTTCATATTTCCACAGGTTGCCGGACTCTTCCACACTACATCGAGCAATATGCGAGGCAGACGATTCAACACCGCTACAGTTGAGGGAACAAGATATTACTTCTCACCACCAAACAGACCAAGAGAAGTTACAAACCTGGCTACGGAAGCCACTTCATGGACGGCATCCAAATGAGGTCAATCAGGACAATGTCGACAACTCAGCGTCGAACTACTGGTTGATTTCAGGACAGATGTTTCCAGAAACGGAGGGCTTCTTGTTAGCTATCCAAGACCAGGTTATTCCGACGAAGAACTATCGGAAGTTCATCATTAGAGATCCTTCAATAGAGAATGACCAGTGCAGATATGGCTGTCGAACATCGGAGACAGTCCAGCACATAACTGGAGGATGCCAAGCATTTGCCGCAACCGAATATAAGGAAAGACACGACTCAACCGCTAAGATACTCCACCAAGAGTTGGCAGAAAAGTTAAACTTATTACAGGTAGGAAAAGTGCCTTATTACAAGTACAATCCGGAGCCTATTCTTGAAAACAACCAGTTCAAGTTATATTGGGACCGAACGGTTCTGACGGATCAAACAGTTGCTCATAATAGACCAGATATTATACTAATAGATAAAATTTCTAGGCGAACTACACTAATCGACATCGCTGTACCTAACAACAACAACCTAAGACCAAAATACAACGAGAAGATCGCCAAATACAGAGATCTGGAGGTGCAAATCCGAAGACAATGGGCAATGAACAGCGTCCAAACGATTCCCATAATACTCTCAACAACTGGAGTGATACCGAAGAACCTCCTGCAGAACATCAAGGGACTGGGTCTTAGTGAGCATCTGTATAAACCGATGCAGAAAGCAACTCTCCTAGCAACCGCGCGAACAGTCCGAAAGTTCATGGGAAATACAGCAGACCACGTCACCTAGGACCCGATAACATGGAAAGGGTTCCCACAGAGCTTCATACTTCTGGTACCTTTGTGTGCCTGGTATGAGTGAATAATCCCTGGAGGGAGTGCGAAGCCGTCTGGCTTGTAAATCATTCATAATAATAATAATAAGCTTTATTGTTGTAAAGAAATCAATCTTGTTAACAAAGCACTATGCAGAATAAAAAGTTAAAAATAAATATAAACGAAAACATATGCAACACAAGGAATTGTGACAATAAAAAACTAAAAAAACTTAGATCAATGATAACAATAAACATGTAATAAAGTCAGTAATCAAAATAAACAGTGTAAATAAACAAAAGTCCATAATTAACAAAACAGGTATCTAAAATAAAATAAATCTCTACTAAATTAATTTAAAAGTTCATAGTCAAATAAAATAAAGTAAAACAAGACAAAAATAGCCATAAAATTACACCATTACACCCCATGTTGAAAGCACAAACACACCTTGTTAAAAATGGTCAGCAAAATATTCTTCCAGTGAATAATACGGTCGTGTCACAAGAAAGCCCTTAAGTTTTTTCCTAAGCAATTTATCGTCCATAATATTTCTATACTTTAGAGGAATTTTGTTATATAGTTTAATTCCCTCAAAAATAAGAGACTGTTTAGTGAGAGTAGTCCTGGGAATGGACAATGGCAGGCCATTATTACGTGTATTATATGGGTTTGGAGAATAATTTTTATATTTTTTATGAATCAGTCCCACTATTTCTAAAATGAAAATGCCTATCACTGTTAATATTTTGCCCTGAATAAATAAAGGCCTACAATGCTCCTTCATTTTTACATTAAATAAATAACGCACTGCTCGCTTTTGTAAGACAAGAATCGAATTTAATAACTGCCGACTACAGAATCCCCAAAATGCAATTCCGTATCTCAAATGAGATTCAATCAACGAAAAATACACTGTTCTAGCCACATTTGAATCTAATTCCCTTGACACTGTTCGTACCGGATAACACCCGGCAGCCAACTTCTTATTTAATGCCATTATATGGTCAGTAAATTTCAACTTATCGTCAATAAGTATACCTAAAAATCTAGTCACTAGTTTATTCCCTATAAAATGATTATTCAAAGTTAAACTATCACAGGTAATCTTGAAACTTAACACGTTGGTTTTAGTAAAATTAAAACTTAAACAATTTGCAGTACACCATTCATTCACTCTAATCAAGTCACACTCGATAATATGTTTCAAATCACAGCCATTCTTTCCACGCCATAAAATTGTTGCGTCATCTGCAAATAGTGTAAATGTTCCTGGGATATCAATTTTGGTCAGATCATTTATATATAAAAGAAATAGCAGGGGCCCAAGAACAGAACCTTGTGGGACGCCGCAACTCAGAGAAGAGACACTGGAAAATTCTCCATCGTACTTAACCATTTGCTGCCTATTCGAAAGATAGGAAGCAAACCAATTTAATGCCACTCCTCTAAAACCATACAATTCGAGCTTACTCAAAATTACTTCGTGATTCACACAATCGAACGCCTTTGACAAGTCACAAAAGACCGCAGCCGCGATATCGCCCTCATTCAAACTGATGTAGAGTTTCTCTAAAAAAGAAAAAACTGCGTCTGTAGTGTTCTTGGAAGTCCGAAAACCAAACTGACATTCAGACAGAATGTTATGTTGGCTAAGAAAATTTGTTATTTTTCCTTTAACCAGTTTTTCAATTATTTTAGAAAGAGTAGGCAGGAGAGATATTGGGCGAAAGTTTGTCGGTTGACTCCGATCTCCACCCTTATATATTGGTATAACTTAGCTGTTTTAAGACATGATGGAAATATACCATTTAAGAAAGAATGATTTACAGCTCTAGACAGGAAATGCAATGCAATGTCAGGCACATTTTCAAAAACCTTGATCGACATCTCATCCAAACCAGATGTGTTTTTATTTTTTATTTTTGCTATGATATTTTTTAGCTCGTTTACTTCAGTGTCAAACAAAACAAAAGAATTGGCTACAGAAATGATTTTAAATAAATCTAACGGTCTCTTTGGTACATTAATTTTTGATGTTATGTCAGTTGCCACTGAACAGTAAAAGCTATTCAAGGCATTTAGGTCCATGCCCAACCGATCCTGCACCACACTATCCTTGCCTGCCTCTTAAGCTGTTGACTGTATTCCATCTTTCCTTGGCTCTATTTTTAGAATGATCAATCCGACACCTGTAATGTGTTTTTTTCGCCACCTTTATAACTCTCCTATATATAAACCTATATTTATAAAAATAATTATGAAAATTGATACTGTCAGTAAATTTTCTTATTGTATGCAATGAATTTAAGTTCATAGCTGATATCTTTAAACCTTCAGTAATCCAAGGTTTCTTAACTTTAGATTTAACTTTTCGCAAAGGAAAATTTGCATTAAAAATATTTACCAGAGTGGTATAAAAGACATGCACCGGTTCATTATGGTTCATTATTTGAGACCAATTAGTTCGAAGGGTCTGTTCTCTGAAGCAATTAAAATTCTGTGAAGTATAAATTCTACTGTGCCTAAACTCCCTGCTTTTGATCTTAGAACCCACATTAAAGCTAATTTGTACTGCTGCATGATCAGAAAAGCTTGAGGAAGTCACATAACAATCCAAATTATCGCAATCAAAGTTTACACATACATAGTCTATCAAAGAAGCACTGTGTTGAGTGATACGCGTCGGCTCGTGAACAAGCATTCTCAGATTAAAAGACCTAAGCAAATTCTTTAATTCTTGTACTTCCCAACTAGCAGAAATAAATCTATATTTAGGTCTCCAGCCAAGTATGTATAAGCATTTGATGTTTACATATCGGAAGAATAAATATTTGTGTAAGAACGATTCATGAAGGTCGGGAATACCGGAATCAATTTCTTGGAAAAGTAGCAATTTTTCATTGCGAGAAAGTATAAAAACTAAGAAGATATCCAATTCCTCAGAAAATTTTAATTTTGTTTGAGCGCACGACAGAATAGCGAAAAATAAAACTTTTGTCTATGTCGATTGCATGTACTTTTTTAAACCTTGCCCAACTAACACAATTTGCAAATTGCGAGTGTCGGTAGCATAACTTAAATTTGTAACCTTAATGTCTGTAAATGCCAAAGGTTATATCATATTTTCAGAAGATGAGCCATCGGTCACTATACTTATTCCAATATTTGAGAAAGCTTGAAAAAAAAATAAACGTAATTTTTTAGAGCAGTAGATATAGCTAGGGGCGTTCTACAATAAAAAGTGCATTTTTCCCATAAGAATAACATGGGGAAAATTTAAGGTTCAAATTGCAATTTTAGTGCCATTTTAGGGCGTGGCATTTTTAAAATGAAACAGAGCATAGTTTTGTTGAAATATCTATTTTCTATTATACATGAATTAAAAAATACAATAGGACATAGTTTTGTTGAAATATTTATTTTTATTATACATGAATTTATAAATACAATAAAGAACAGGGTGATTTTTAAATAATCAATTAATTTCAGTATTTTTATAATTTTTGTTGTATATATGTAAAGTTAACTTTATTCTTCCATTATATTACAATGTCCCCAGGGAAGGGTATCGCAGATGCCTTTTATAACGCGACGTTTATCATCATGAGGACTGAGACCTATTTTCGATTGTTTTGTGGTATATAATTCATGTTTTCTGGAACGAATCAATTTTTGAGTTATGTGTTTTTCATTAAAGGTTTCCAAGCAATCTACGTAATCATCAAACGTTATAGTATTTTCAATAACCGATTTTTTTACTCCTTTAATTTTTTTAGTTATGCCGAGGTTCTTCAAAATATCATCGATTTCCAAACGTTCTTTCTCTTGTTTTTTAAGTTCAATCTTCTTTGCTTCAATTTCTTCTGCTGAATATAGCACCTTAGTAGAATACATTTTTGATCTTAATCCGATAAAATGCGTCATGATCCTGCCATTATTCTCATCCTTCATCAATCCAAGAACCTTTTTGTTAACTTTTGGAATATTATATATATTATTGCAGGGATAATCAGAAGTATCAAAATATTTTTGACAATCTAATTTAATTTTATCATATAGATTATCATTTTTAATTTCATAAATTAAACTATCTGTATCTGTGTAGAGGACTTTGCAATCGGAAAAACATCGATTCATATAATTATAATGAAAATCGTAGATTGTCGTCTTTGCTAAATCCAAAATACACATGCCAACATAAATTGGTTTGTTAAAAAATACATTAGATTTGGCAAGATCAACAATAACTAAATTTTCATTTATTATAGTTGATGATTTAAATTCAGGTCTAGAAATTAAAGCTTCTGCACTGTATCGTCCATCCCAGCTAGAAATTAATTTCACGATTGAGTGATTTCTCAAGTTTTCCATTGTTTTTCCAAACACAGCATTATTCATCAACTTAAAGAGATTTTTCTCGAAATCATTCTTGGCAGTCTGGCGGAGTTTAGTATTTAAATCTATATACGATTTTAACCACGGAGATTGTCTGAAGGCTAAAATTCTGTGTATTTTGTTTACTTTAACTCCTAACTCCAAAACCTGCTTTAAATTTCGGTAATGTATTATGTAATTTTTCTTGTTGTGTAGAGTCGCTAGCAATTTCACGGTCTTAGATTTTTCTGTCCTGCAATGTTCTGGGCAAGGAGGCAAATCTGTGAATTTATCATGAAGCTCGAGAGGAATTTCGAGATCTACTTCTAAAATATATCCTCGTTCAGCTTCATCGGATATATCTAAAACATTTAAATCTTCGTCCAACCATTTAAATTCACCGTAAGGTAAATATTGAGACATTGCCCAGCCGTATTGATTATTTACATCGAAATATGCTAGATAGACCTCTTCTTTTGTTTCATCATACGATGGCATGTATTTATTGTTAGCTTCCGCATATCTTTTAGAACATTGACTGAGTCCTCCACGTATTCCTCGCTCGATAAATCGTATCATTTCATAATCAGTCAGCAACTCAATTTTTGTTTGATTTTCTCTATACATTTTATACATTAAGCATTGCCACGCATATCCGGGTAAGGTGAAGGAGTGCGCAGGATCAATGCCGTATGTTTTATGTGAAGGTTTTCTAAATTCCTCGAAAACATCTGCTAACAATAATACATCCGTTTTTAAATATAAATCGGAATAATCTTGCATGGATCGACACTTAAAAGTATACCAAATGTTTTGCGCATGAGCGTATTCTTTGTCTGATACATATTTATCTTCCAGACTATTATAGAATTCATGTTTTGAAGGAAGCTCTGATGTTTTTAATTTTTCCCAACTGTTCATGTAATCATAGGGAAATATACCCTTTCTTGTAAGTAATCCCAATTGATCTTCGGTTTCTTTCTTTACATTTGGATAATCTGAGAGATTTGTCACTAGCTGATCTAATTTTGAGGGTAGAAAACGAAAAGAGTCTAGGAATCTAAACTGAATTGTACTATCTTCTATGTGTTTAGTAAATGAAATGTATTTTTCTTTGTTTACTGGTAATATATCTATTTTTCCTTCTATCTCATTCAAAGCCTTTATTATCATATGGCCATCATAACAACTTAAATTATGGAACACTACTGGAACAACTCTGGAATCTTGGTAGTTTAAGTTGCACCATTCATGTGCGGGACCTCGATATTTGCCAGTCAGATGGCAATGATCGCGAACTTTTTTAACATAAAAAGGAAAAGGTTCTTCACAAACATGACACTGAGAAGCCTCCCAGAAACTGATCCATTCTTCTGCTGTTAAAGATTCCATAGGCAGGGGACACTGAAAAACTGTTTCGACATCTTCAGCAAATTCCTTAAATTCTTTTACAAACCACTCCATGCAGTCCTTGCCGGTATATGTTTTATAGAATGAAAGAGAATCATCATAGGAACATTTTACATAATAACCAACACTATATGGAATATGCTGTTGTGTTCTCTGAGTATTCATTGTGCGATCGACCTCAATTGGAATGAGTAAACACTCTGCATCCGCATATATAATGAATGGTATCTTCTCTTTCTGATTAAAATTTTTAAATTCAATGATATTCATTCCATTTTTCGGAACCTGAGGAACTACTACATTTTTTATCTTTATGCAGTCTAGAACATGCTTATTTAATTTCTCCTTAGAATAATAATAATGCAGACACCTATCGCAAAAATATTTTTGATTATGCTTTTTACTTAGCTGTAGGGCTAATAATCGTGACAAATTTTTGATCCAGATATAATGAAATTTAATGGGAATTAAATCATCTAGGGTATCATCATCAATATAGCTATCCTGAATAAGCAACAAGTTTACGTGCTTATCTTGCTTCTTCTGTGTTAGAAAATGAGGTAAAACTTGAAATTTTTTCTGATACTTCTGTATCCGGTATACATTTATTGATAAGTTGTTTTGTGTTTCAAAGCGTGGAATTTGTCTCAGTGTTATGGGAAATTGAATTCCCTTTAAATTGAGAACGCTTGTAGGTTCTGGGTAAGAGGAAGTCGAACTGGTATTTATAGAGGCCGGATATAATGCAGATACAACTGCCCAGACGAAACACATTTCATCGGAATTTCGCACATTAATACAAGCTTTCTTCCTTGCTATTTCTCTTGGAAGTTCGATATAGCTTCCGACACGTAGAGGATTAAACTTGTTAATATGTATCGTCAGATTAAGAACACGGCTCAATGCAAAGCCTGAATCCCTTTCCTGGAACTCATCTAAATCTGCAAGCAATGGTTCTGCTATATTTCTTGAAAACCAACTTTCCAAATCGGTACCGCGATATATCGGAACATTGCGAGTATTCAAATATTTGACTTCCTCTATCATTTTATCACCCTTATTGTTGCGAAACAAAGCGGAAAGGACTGTATTAATTTTAAGTGCTTCGTCATTCTTTAAGGCATTTGCAATTCTGCGCTTAAAAAGTATCGAACAGTCTCCCAAAAATAGTTTCACATCAGTATGTCGCATATTTGTTATCACTCCTGTTCTTATTCTAGATTGAAAAGCTGATTCGATATCGTCCCATTTCACTCTGCAGCATGCAGTTTCAGATCTGCGTATTCCGCTTCCTCTGCCTACTTTCTTATCCTTTAAGATGCGTTGAAAACCTTTAATCTGTCCTATACAAGATGAAATATGTGTTTTCTCAGAATTTGACTTTGAACGTTTAAAGCGTTTATATAAATTTCGTAGGACACTGGTACATTCTTTTAAAATTTTACCGCATTCTTTAGAAGTCAGGTTCGAATTGTTAACCTTGACCTCAATAGATTTAACAATATCGTTGCATAAAGACATTTTCTAGGAATTTAATTTTAATATAATATTTTCACAAAGCACGTCTGCACTGTATAAAAGTTTGAACAATAATGAACTCCTAGTCTCGGTAACACCTTTATATATGCTTCTGAACCAAAATTGCATAAATTTAGAAGGTTATCAGTTATCACCAAGATTCACCTGAAATAAAAAATGAAAATTATTTCCTACATAGATCACATGCAATAAAATTTATTGACAATGGCTGATCTGTTACTCGAAGTGGTAACAATATGCCTATTTGTTTTTGGCTAAGACCCTGCTAATCTGCCTAGTTAAAGTCCCCCATTGCAGTTAATTTAAATAATTATCAAACGTATGTAATTTCTAATAAGCTCCATAGAAAATGAAAAGTTAACCTAAAGACGCAAAAAATAGCTTCTAAACAAAAGTTGCCTACTTTGGAGATAGGTCTTACAAGTTCACACCGCTATCTCACTGTCCTCAATGAGGATATCTAAAGGGCCGAAAATATTCTTTTATAAAATCTTTAACAACATAATCGCTAAATCTAAGAAGAAACTGATGTCATACCAAGTTTCCTATAATATTGTGGTAATAATATGTTAAAAACCAATTGAAAACAATGTAACAAATAATTAAACTTGTTTACCTAGTTGCACCTCTTAGCCGAGTAATAAGTAATAATTACGATTACTATAAAAGCAAATTTATTTAATAGCAATCGTGTGTACAAAATATAAATAATAAGCTATGTAAAAGAACAATAGGTTATTCTAAAGACGCGTAAAACAGCTTCTCAGCTAAAAGCAGCCTACTTTGGAGATAGGTTTTACAACTTCGCTCCGCTGTCTTACTGTCCTCAATGAGGATGTCTAAAGAGCCCAAAATATTCTTTTATAAAATATTTAACAACATAATCGCCAAATGAAAGGGGAAACTGATCTCGCACCAAGTTTCCTGTAACATTGTGGTAATAATGTGTTATAAGACAATTGAAAACAACGTAACGAATAATTAAACGTATTTGCCTAGGTGCACCCCCATACCCAAGTAATAAGTAATTAAGATTACTATAAAAGCAAATTTATTTAGTAACTACCGTGTACGAAATATAAATAATAAGCTATATAAAAGAACAAAAGGTTATTCTAAAGACGCGCAAAACAGCTTCTCAGCTAAAAGCAACCTACTTTGGAGATAGGTATTACAACTTCGCTCCGCTGTCTTACAGTCCTCAATGAGGATGTCTAAAGAGCCCAAAATATTCTTTTATAAAATATTTAACAACATAATCGCCAAATGAAAGGGGAAACCGATGTCGCACCAAGTTTCCTGTAACATTGTGGTAATAATGCGTTATAAGACAATTGAAAACAATGTAACAAATAATTAAACGTATTTGTCTAGGTGCACCCCCTCCCAAGTAACAAGTAATTAAGATTACTATAAAAGCAAATTTATTTAGTAACTACCGTGTGTACGAAATATAAATAATAAGCTATATAAAAGAACAAAAGGTTATTCTAAAGACGCGCAAAACAGCTTCTCAGCTAAAAGCAACCTACTTTGGAGATAGGTATTACAACTTCGCTCCGCTGTCTTACAGTCCTCAATGAGGATGTCTAAAGAGCCCAAAATATTCTTTTATAAAATATTTAACAACATAATCGCCAAATGGAAGGGGAAACCGATGTCGCACCAAGTTTCCTGTAACATTGTGGTAATAATGTGTTAAAAAAAAAAACAGTTGAAAACAACTTAACAAATAGTCAAACATGTGATCAAAATTACTATAAAAACAAATTTATTCAGTAGCTATCGTATGTACAAAATATAAATAATAAGCTATATAAAAGAACAATAGGTTATTCTAAAGACGCGCAAAACAGCTTCTCAACTAAAAGCAGCCTACTTTGGAGATAGGTCTTACAACTTCGCTCCGCTGTTTTACTGTCCTCAGCGAGGATGTCCAAAGGGCCGAAAATATTCTTTTATAAAATCTTTAACAACATAATCACCAAATGAAAGGGGAAACTGATATCGCACCAAGTTTCCTATAACATTGTGATAATAATGTAGTAAAAAAACAATTGAAAACAACGTAACAAATAATTAAACTTCTTTGTCTAGTTGCACCCCCCATAGCCAAGCAACATCTAATTAAGATTACTATAAAAACAGATTTATTATGGTAACAATGTGTTAAAAAACCATCGAAAACAACGTAACAAATAATTAAACTAGTCTATTTAGTTTAAAGCCCCCCCAGCCAAGTAACATATAATTAAGATTACTATAAAAACACCCTTATTTAATAAACAGGTTTATTTTTTATCAAATACAGTAAATTAAAACATATATTACAATAATATATGGAATAAATAAATATTTTTAGTTAAAACTGATCGAAGCGTATTTTTTCATGTCTATAAGAGAAAAAATCATAATTATTAAAAAATAGTTGTCAGTGTACAAAATATAAATAATAAGCTCTAAAAAAGAACAATATGACATTCTAAAGATGTGCAAAACAGCTTTTCAGCTAAAAGCAGCCCACTTTGGAGATAGGCCTTACAACTTTGCTCCGCTCTTACTGTCCTCAATAAGGATGTCTAAAGGGGTCTAAATAATAATGGCTAAATGAAAAGGGAATCTAATGTCGGACCAAGCTTTAATGCTGTACGATGTGAAAAAGATGTTTAATAAAACTGTATTTGTTTATTATAGTGGATGGTTTAAAATTTAAACAAGAAAAAGTTATATTAATTATACCTAAAACAAAATTTTTTCGCATAAAGGAGATCCTTTAATACCCATTAGATCAGTCAGTTTACTCTGAATTCGGATTCTTTAGCCGATCTATATATGTATGCTCTTCATTACTCTACCACTTTAAGTTTGGTGAAATCTGCAACACTTTTAGGTCACGTGACACACATCATCTAACTATGGTAAAATAATTTCAAAGTCTATCAATATAATACCCCATTTAAAAAAGTTTGTGTAGAAAAAAATGCTTTTTACTCATTTACCTAAGAATAATGGAAAATACTACAATCTTTCAAACTAATACTCCCCAATTACAACACGGCTCATCATTTAGGAACATGCAAAAGTTTATTGTACCAAGTTTACTACTAATTTATTAAACAAACTCTAACATTTTCTCAAATATAAATCGCTATTATTTTTAGCTTTAATAAAAATAACTACTTTATAAAAATATCACTCAGTCAAGATCTACTGATCAGTAATTAGATTTAATTCTTTCAAGTAATACTGCCAGAACAATACATAACTACATATTTAGGGTCACGCCGAAGATGATTCACTGCACCCTCCAGATAATCAACCTATTAAATCATAACTTTTTCCCAACCTCTCAAACGTTACCACGCTTTTCATTAAAAAATAAATTAAAAGATCTCCATGAATTCTTCCTCTTCGATATAGTACCTCTTTATAGCTACCGCTTTCAACCCTTTACCCTTTAAAAGCTACCATCCTTCGTTAAGTGAACACCCTTCAGTACAATGCGCAATACAACATTTAGATTCCATGTCCTAGTAAAGAAAATATCAGTATATGCATTGGTTCTTTCATGTATTTTAATAGACAATATGTTTCCCGTGTTTTGTTCATATACGCATTACGAAATAGCCTCAGGCCATCGAATGCAGGAGGATAGATACAGTGGCGGCGCGTTCATAAGTGCTGCGGAGCTGCAGAACACACATAATTTCGACAAATTATATATTTTTTAATGTAGTGTATCCCTAAACTAAACAATAAAAATATTAAATTATTTCTCTAATAGCATTGGCAAAATGGCAAACAAAACACCGCAAGTTTTCCGGCCTGAACACTCGAGCGTAGGGCCGCCGCTTACGAGCCCGCCGCGGATTTGGGTTCACAGCTAATGATTTCTGAAAACAAAGCGAGTGATTGGTTTAACGCTGCACGTGGCTTAATACGGCGATTTATGGAAAATTTGCGGCTGCAGGACGGCAGCACCCAGCAGTGGTTTTGTAATTTTATATGCGCGCGGCCGGCTATTTGTTTTGTCCTGTTGTTTTATTTAGTTTAATTATAATGAATTCGATCGAGTTTTTGCAGAGTCATAGTTTTAGCTCTTTGGCATACGAGGACAAAATTAAAATTAAAGAACTTGGTCGATCGACACCACAATTAAACATTGAAATTAGCGGTTCAAGTCGAAGCAAAACATACAAACGCCAGTTTAATGACACGGTTTATAACAATACAAAGTGGTTGTGCGGTTGTGACAAAAAACACGCGCTTTTTTGTTTCCCTTGTATTTTGTTTGGAGGTGACAAATCGTGGACAGTTACGGGTTTTAGAGATTTGGGACATTTAAGCCAAAACATTAAACGGCACGAAGGAACACAGAAGCATATTTCCAATACGGTAAGCCTGGCATTATTAGGAAACATAAACATCCAAAAGCAATTGGATAATGCCTACTGGATTAATGTAAAACGGCACAACGAACAAGTTGATAAAAATCGTTATGTGCTATCGCGTATTATTGATTGTATAAAATTTTGTGGAACGTTTGAGTTAGCCCTCCGTGGCCACGATGAAAGTGACGAGTCTGATAATCCCGGAATCTTTCGTGGATTGGTGAATTTTAGTGCAGATCTTGACAACGTTTTCCAAAAACATTTAGAATCTGCTACGTTATTTAAAGGTACATCAAAGGACATGCAGAATGAACTATTACAATGCATGCTGGAGGTATGTAGAGAAAAAATCTCTGATGAAATAAATGAATCAAATTATTTAGCAGTTCTGGCAGATGAAACTAGTGATGTTGCCTCAAAATTTCAAATGGTGGTCGTTTTACGATATGTACATCAAGGAAGCCCAGTTGAAAGATTTTGGGGTTTTATAAATCCTGAGCAACATGACGCTCAATCTTTAGCAGCCTGTATTAAATCCGTTATAGATCCATTCTTAACGAAAGATTTCAACAAGCTGATTGCACAAACCTACGATGGCGCTGCTGTTATGAGTGGCAGACATAGAGGAGTACACACAGTAATCAAGGAAAAATATCCCCAGGCACATTTTGTTCACTGTTACGCTCATCAACTCAACTTAATAATGGCCCAGGCAGTGTCTCAAGATACAAAAGTGCGGGTATTCTTTTCAAATGTAGATGACGTTGTAAATTTCTTTTCGAATTCTCCTCAAAGAATGGATGTGTTAAACGAAGTAGTAGGGAGAAGATTACCACGCGCCGTTCAGACTCGGTGGAATTTTAAAAGCAGAGCAATAAACGTTATTTATGAGCACAGAAATTCTTTAATAGAATGTATGCAAGAAATTCAACGGAGGTTTGCTAATAGAATAGTCGTAAGTCAGGCAGTTGCTATAGAACGTTCGCTTAATGATGAATCATTTCTGTTTTGGCTAAATATTTTTCATCATGTTATGCCGCATGTTGACATTTTATATAACCAACTACAAACAAGGAAAGCCGATTCGGTAGAAATTAAAAACTGCGTCGATACTTTTGAAAAGTGTATCCAAGAGTTGAGAGATAATATTGACGGGGTAATAGACAGAGGAAATCTTCTCAGACAGGATTTGGAGCCCACTGTTAAACGAATTTGTCTTTCAAAAGAGAACCTTCGTGCGGCAGCATTAGAAGTTTGCGACACAATAATTCATACTGCCAAAACTAGATTTGATTATGTAGATCATTTAGCAGTCGCGACGTTATTTACATCTGAATTGTTCGAGAAGTTTTCAAAAAAATTTCCAGATGGGATATTAAACTCTGTGCTAACTATGTACCCTTTATTTGAACTAGAACGCCTAAAGACTGAACTGTCCATAATTTACATAAGGCCAGATTTTAGGAATCTTAAAGGGGCAGTAGCATTTTTAAATTTACTTACATCTAACAATTTGGATGAGTCTTTCAAAGAAACTGTCAAGTTATTACAAATAATTATAACTATTCCTATGACAACGGCAGAGGCAGAAAGATGTTTTTCTACTTTAAAAAGAGTTAAAACTTTCCTACGCAATACCATGGGTGAAAGTAGATTATCCGCACTTTCTATGCTGTCAATAGAAAATGCCTTTATTAGAAAAGACCCCAATTTTAATGAGAAAGTAATTGAGAAGTTTGCAAGAGCTAAACAAAGACGTATTGATTTGATATATAAAAAGTGAACTTTAGATTTTTTTAAACGTTTAAATTTTTGTTGTTGTTTTTCGTTTTTTGACATTTATTGCCCCTTATATTCAATGTGCTACCAGGTTACCACCTGCGACAAAAGGATTGCATGTTGCATGTTTGTACCTTGTACCAGAGCTTAGAAGGAATACAGGTAGGTCTAATAATTCTTTTTTTGCTTTGCGTATTTCGCGTATTTTCAATGCAGAACACACCCTTGAACATCCCACACGCCGCCACTGGATAGATACCTTTTTCGGTGGAGGGTTGAAAGTGGTGTGTGATCTAAAAGAAGAGCTTCAAACTCGACAAGGAGTTGTGGGGGAGATTTTTTCATTTATTTTTTTGATAAAATGCACCGTTTTTAAGATATTACCAAAAATGGATTTTTCCTTTATAAAAAATTGAAATATCACCACAACGATACAATTTATCAAAAAAATAAACGAAAATATCTCCCTCACACGCCCTTGTCGTGTTTGGTGGTCTCTTTTTAGAAAATTCTAGTTTCACCCCTTTACCCCCAAGGGTGTCATCCACTTATTATATTAATTCAGTAAGTACCATACATAAGGTTAACTAATTTAGAACAATTTTTATGAACATAATAAAAATCTCACACTCTCTGACACTGCGAATTTTTCTTTTAAAAGAGAATCCCCTTTAACACTACAAATTCTTAATCAAAAAAAAAAATTAACTTATAGGCTATCTCTGATAAGCACTCCAGAAACTACACGCACTACAGCCCTCTTTGTTATATACGACAACAATGATGAAATGGGTGAGCCGAATAAAAACGAATACACCCGAATAGAAAATAGCAAATACGAAATAGCCTCAGAGCACCTAATTCAAGAGGGTATGATACCCTTTGCGGTGGAGGGTTGAAAGTGGTGCGATCTAAAAGAAGATTTCCAAACTCGGCAACGGGGAGTGGGGGAGATTTTTTCAGTTATTTTTTTGATAAAATGCACCGTTTTTAAGATATTACCAAAAATAGATTTTTCCTTTATAAAAAAATTTAAAAATTGAAATATCTCCACAACGGCACATTTTATTGAAAAAATAAATGAAAAAATCTCCCCCACACCCCCTTGCCGAGTTTGGCAGTCTTTTTTTAGATAGCACCACTTTCAACCCTCTACCCCTCAAGGGTATCACCCCCTTATTTCAAGAGGGTATGATACCCTTTGCGGTGGAGGGTTGAAAGTGGTGCGATCTAAAAGAAGACTTCCAAACTCGGCAAGGGGCAGTGGGGGAGATTTTTTCAGTTATTTTTTTGATAAAATGCACCGTTTTTAAGATATTACCAAAAATAGATTTTTCCTTTATAAAAAAATTTAAAATTGAAATATCTCCACAACGGCACATTTTATTGAAAAAATAAATGAAAAAATCTCCCCCACATCCCCTTGTCGAGTTTGGCAGTCTTTTTTTAGATCGTACCACTTTCAACCCTCTACCCCTCAAGGGTATCACCCCCTTATTATAAACGTTCAATAAATACCATACATAAAGTATACTAATTTACAACAATTTTTATGAAAATAATAAAAAAAATCTCCGACACCAAGAATTTTTCTTGAAATGAGAACCCCCTCCAACACCACTAATTTTTATTAAGGAAAAATAAACTTACCAAGCTATCCCCGATGATCACTCGAAGAAACTACGCGCACTACTGAAGAAAATTCTTCCGCAGCCCTCCTTTTATATACTCGGCAACGATGACGAAAAGTCGGGTGTATTCCTGTGGAAACGTGTTTACGTGTAAAATTAGAAGTATTTATAAAGGAAAAATCTATTTTTGGTAATATCTTAAAAACGGTGCATTTTATCAAAAAAATAACTGAAAAAATCTCCCCCACTGCCCCTTGCCGAGTTTGGAAGTCTTCTTTTAGATCGCACCACTTTCAACCCTCCATCGCAAAGGGTATCATACCCTCTTGAAATAAGGGGGTGATACCCTTGAGGGGTAGAGGGTTGAAAGTGGTGCTATCTAAAAAAAGACTGCCAAACTCGGCAAGGGGGTGTGGGGGAGATTTTTTCATTTATTTTTTCAATAAAATGTGCCGTTGTGGAGATATTTCAATTTTTAAATTTTTTTATAAAGGAAAAATCTATTTTTGGTAATATCTTAAAAACGGTGCATTTTATCAAAAAAATAACTGAAAAAATCTCCCCCACTCCCCGTTGCCGAGTTTGGAAATCTTCTTTTAGATCGCACCACTTTCAACCCTCCACCGCAAAGGGTATCATACCCTCTTGAATTAGGTGCTCTGAGGCTATTTCGTATTTGCTATTTTCTATTCGGGTGTATTCGTTTTTATTCGGCTCACCCATTTCATCATTGTTGTCGTATATAACAAAGAGGGCTGTAGTGCGTGTAGTTTCTGGAGTGCTTATCAGAGATAGCCTATAAGTTAATTTTTTTTTTTGATTAAGAATTTGTAGTGTTAAAGGGGATTCTCTTTTAAAAGAAAAATTCGCAGTGTCAGAGAGTGTGAGATTTTTATTATGTTCATAAAAATTGTTCTAAATTAGTTAACCTTATGTATGGTACTTACTGAATTAATATAATAAGTGGATGACACCCTTGGGGGTAAAGGGGTGAAACTAGAATTTTCTAAAAAGAGACCACCAAACACGACAAGGGCGTGTGAGGGAGATATTTTCGTTTATTTTTTTGATAAATTGTATCGTTGTGGTGATATTTCAATTTTTTATAAAGGAAAAATCCATTTTTGGTAATATCTTAAAAACGGTGCATTTTATCAAAAAAATAAATGAAAAAATCTCCCCCACAACTCCTTGTCGAGTTTGAAGCTCTTCTTTTAGATCACACACCACTTTCAACCCTCCACCGAAAAAGGTATCTATCCTCCTGCATTCGATGGCCTGAGGCTATTTCGTAATGCGTATATGAACAAAACACGGGAAACATATTGTCTATTAAAATACATGAAAGAACCAATGCATATACTGATATTTTCTTTACTAGGACATGGAATCTAAATGTTGTATTGCGCATTGTACTGAAGGGTGTTCACTTAACGAAGGATGGTAGCTTTTAAAGGGTAAAGGGTTGAAAGCGGTAGCTATAAAGAGGTACTATATCGAAGAGGAAGAATTCATGGAGATCTTTTAATTTATTTTTTAATGAAAAGCGTGGTAACGTTTGAGAGGTTGGGAAAAAGTTATGATTTAATAGGTTGATTATCTGGAGGGTGCAGTGAATCATCTTCGGCGTGACCCTAAATATGTAGTTATGTATTGTTCTGGCAGTATTACTTGAAAGAATTAAATCTAATTACTGATCAGTAGATCTTGACTGAGTGATATTTTTATAAAGTAGTTATTTTTATTAAAGCTAAAAATAATAGCGATTTATATTTGAGAAAATGTTAGAGTTTGTTTAATAAATTAGTAGTAAACTTGGTACAATAAACTTTTGCATGTTCCTAAATGATGAGCCGTGTTGTAATTGGGGAGTATTAGTTTGAAAGATTGTAGTATTTTCCATTATTCTTAGGTAAATGAGTAAAAAGCATTTTTTTCTACACAAACTTTTTTAAATGGGGTATTATATTGATAGACTTTGAAATTATTTTACCATAGTTAGATGATGTGTGTCACGTGACCTAAAAGTGTTGCAGATTTCACCAAACTTAAAGTGGTAGAGTAATGAAGAGCATACATATATAGATCGGCTAAAGAATCCGAATTCAGAGTAAACTGACTGATCTAATGGGTATTAAAGGATCTCCTTTATGCGAAAAAATTTTGTTTTAGGTATAATTAATATAACTTTTTCTTGTTTAAATTTTAAACCATCCACTATAATAAACAAATACAGTTTTATTAAACATCTTTTTCACATCGTACAGCATTAAAGCTTGGTCCGACATTAGATTCCCTTTTCATTTAGCCATTATTATTTAGACCCCTTTAGACATCCTTATTGAGGACAGTAAGAGCGGAGCAAAGTTGTAAGGCCTATCTCCAAAGTGGGCTGCTTTTAGCTGAAAAGCTGTTTTGCACATCTTTAGAATGTCATATTGTTCTTTTTTAGAGCTTATTATTTATATTTTGTACACTGACAACTATTTTTTAATAATTATGATTTTTTCTCTTATAGACATGAAAAAATACGCTTCGATCAGTTTTAACTAAAAATATTTATTTATTCCATATATTATTGTAATATATGTTTTAATTTACTGTATTTGATAAAAAATAAACCTGTTTATTAAATAAGGGTGTTTTTATAGTAATCTTAATTATATGTTACTTGGCTGGGGGGGCTTTAAACTAAATAGACTAGTTTAATTATTTGTTACGTTGTTTTCGATGGTTTTTTAACACATTGTTACCATAATAAATCTGTTTTTATAGTAATCTTAATTAGATGTTGCTTGGCTATGGGGGGTGCAACTAGACAAAGAAGTTTAATTATTTGTTACGTTGTTTTCAATTGTTTTTTTACTACATTATTATCACAATGTTATAGGAAACTTGGTGCGATATCAGTTTCCCCTTTCATTTGGTGATTATGTTGTTAAAGATTTTATAAAAGAATATTTTCGGCCCTTTGGACATCCTCGCTGAGGACAGTAAAACAGCGGAGCGAAGTTGTAAGACCTATCTCCAAAGTAGGCTGCTTTTAGTTGAGAAGCTGTTTTGCGCGTCTTTAGAATAACCTATTGTTCTTTTATATAGCTTATTATTTATATTTTGTACATACGATAGCTACTGAATAAATTTGTTTTTATAGTAATTTTGATCACATGTTTGACTATTTGTTAAGTTGTTTTCAACTGTTTTTTTTTTTAACACATTATTACCACAATGTTACAGGAAACTTGGTGCGACATCGGTTTCCCCTTCCATTTGGCGATTATGTTGTTAAATATTTTATAAAAGAATATTTTGGGCTCTTTAGACATCCTCATTGAGGACTGTAAGACAGCGGAGCGAAGTTGTAATACCTATCTCCAAAGTAGGTTGCTTTTAGCTGAGAAGCTGTTTTGCGCGTCTTTAGAATAACCTTTTGTTCTTTTATATAGCTTATTATTTATATTTCGTACACACGGTAGTTACTAAATAAGTTTGCTTTTATAGTAATCTTAATTACTTGTTACTTGGGAGGGGGTGCACCTAGACAAATACGTTTAATTATTTGTTACATTGTTTTCAATTGTCTTATAACGCATTATTACCACAATGTTACAGGAAACTTGGTGCGACATCGGTTTCCCCTTTCATTTGGCGATTATGTTGTTAAATATTTTATAAAAGAATATTTTGGGCTCTTTAGACATCCTCATTGAGGACTGTAAGACAGCGGAGCGAAGTTGTAATACCTATCTCCAAAGTAGGTTGCTTTTAGCTGAGAAGCTGTTTTGCGCGTCTTTAGAATAACCTTTTGTTCTTTTATATAGCTTATTATTTATATTTCGTACACGGTAGTTACTAAATAAATTTGCTTTTATAGTAATCTTAATTACTTATTACTTGGGTATGGGGGTGCACCTAGGCAAATACGTTTAATTATTCGTTACGTTGTTTTCAATTGTCTTATAACACATTATTACCACAATGTTACAGGAAACTTGGTGCGAGATCAGTTTCCCCTTTCATTTGGCGATTATGTTGTTAAATATTTTATAAAAGAATATTTTGGGCTCTTTAGACATCCTCATTGAGGACAGTAAGACAGCGGAGCGAAGTTGTAAAACCTATCTCCAAAGTAGGCTGCTTTTAGCTGAGAAGCTGTTTTACGCGTCTTTAGAATAACCTATTGTTCTTTTACATAGCTTATTATTTATATTTTGTACACACGATTGCTATTAAATAAATTTGCTTTTATAGTAATCGTAATTATTACTTATTACTCGGCTAAGAGGTGCAACTAGGTAAACAAGTTTAATTATTTGTTACATTGTTTTCAATTGGTTTTTAACATATTATTACCACAATATTATAGGAAACTTGGTATGACATCAGTTTCTTCTTAGATTTAGCGATTATGTTGTTAAAGATTTTATAAAAGAATATTTTCGGCCCTTTAGATATCCTCATTGAGGACAGTGAGATAGCGGTGTGAACTTGTAAGACCTATCTCCAAAGTAGGCAACTTTTGTTTAGAAGCTATTTTTTGCGTCTTTAGGTTAACTTTTCATTTTCTATGGAGCTTATTAGAAATTACATACGTTTGATAATTATTTAAATTAACTGCAATGGGGGACTTTAACTAGGCAGATTAGCAGGGTCTTAGCCAAAAACAAATAGGCATATTGTTACCACTTCGAGTAACAGATCAGCCATTGTCAATAAATTTTATTGCATGTGATCTATGTAGGAAATAATTTTCATTTTTTATTTCAGGTGAATCTTGGTGATAACTGATAACCTTCTAAATTTATGCAATTTTGGTTCAGAAGCATATATAAAGGTGTTACCGAGACTAGGAGTTCATTATTGTTCAAACTTTTATACAGTGCAGACGTGCTTTGTGAAAATATTATATTAAAATTAAATTCCTAGAAAATGTCTTTATGCAACGATATTGTTAAATCTATTGAGGTCAAGGTTAACAATTCGAACCTGACTTCTAAAGAATGCGGTAAAATTTTAAAAGAATGTACCAGTGTCCTACGAAATTTATATAAACGCTTTAAACGTTCAAAGTCAAATTCTGAGAAAACACATATTTCATCTTGTATAGGACAGATTAAAGGTTTTCAACGCATCTTAAAGGATAAGAAAGTAGGCAGAGGAAGCGGAATACGCAGATCTGAAACTGCATGCTGCAGAGTGAAATGGGACGATATCGAATCAGCTTTTCAATCTAGAATAAGAACAGGAGTGATAACAAATATGCGACATACTGATGTGAAACTATTTTTGGGAGACTGTTCGATACTTTTTAAGCGCAGAATTGCAAATGCCTTAAAGAATGACGAAGCACTTAAAATTAATACAGTCCTTTCCGCTTTGTTTCGCAACAATAAGGGTGATAAAATGATAGAGGAAGTCAAATATTTGAATACTCGCAATGTTCCGATATATCGCGGTACCGATTTGGAAAGTTGGTTTTCAAGAAATATAGCAGAACCATTGCTTGCAGATTTAGATGAGTTCCAGGAAAGGGATTCAGGCTTTGCATTGAGCCGTGTTCTTAATCTGACGATACATATTAACAAGTTTAATCCTCTACGTGTCGGAAGCTATATCGAACTTCCAAGAGAAATAGCAAGGAAGAAAGCTTGTATTAATGTGCGAAATTCCGATGAAATGTGTTTCGTCTGGGCAGTTGTATCTGCATTATATCCGGCCTCTATAAATACCAGTTCGACTTCCTCTTACCCAGAACCTACAAGCGTTCTCAATTTAAAGGGAATTCAATTTCCCATAACACTGAGACAAATTCCACGCTTTGAAACACAAAACAACTTATCAATAAATGTATACCGGATACAGAAGTATCAGAAAAAATTTCAAGTTTTACCTCATTTTCTAACACAGAAGAAGCAAGATAAGCACGTAAACTTGTTGCTTATTCAGGATAGCTATATTGATGATGATACCCTAGATGATTTAATTCCCATTAAATTTCATTATATCTGGATCAAAAATTTGTCACGATTATTAGCCCTACAGCTAAGTAAAAAGCATAATCAAAAATATTTTTGCGATAGGTGTCTGCATTATTATTATTCTAAGGAGAAATTAAATAAGCATGTTCTAGACTGCATAAAGATAAAAAATGTAGTAGTTCCTCAGGTTCCGAAAAATGGAATGAATATCATTGAATTTAAAAATTTTAATCAGAAAGAGAAGATACCATTCATTATATATGCGGATGCAGAGTGTTTACTCATTCCAATTGAGGTCGATCGCACAATGAATACTCAGAGAACACAACAGCATATTCCATATAGTGTTGGTTATTATGTAAAATGTTCCTATGATGATTCTCTTTCATTCTATAAAACATATACCGGCAAGGACTGCATGGAGTGGTTTGTAAAAGAACTTAAGGAATTTGCTGAAGATGTCGAAACAGTTTTTCAGTGTCCCCTGCCTATGGAATCTTTAACAGCAGAAGAATGGATCAGTTTCTGGGAGGCTTCTCAGTGTCATGTTTGTGAAGAACCTTTTCCTTTTTATGTTAAAAAAGTTCGCGATCATTGCCATCTGACTGGCAAATATCGAGGTCCCGCACATGAATGGTGCAACTTAAACTACCAAGATTCCAGAGTTGTTCCAGTAGTGTTCCATAATTTAAGTTGTTATGATGGCCATATGATAATAAAGGCTTTGAATGAGATAGAAGGAAAAATAGATATATTACCAGTAAACAAAGAAAAATACATTTCATTTACTAAACACATAGAAGATAGTACAATTCAGTTTAGATTCCTAGACTCTTTTCGTTTTCTACCCTCAAAATTAGATCAGCTAGTGACAAATCTCTCAGATTATCCAAATGTAAAGAAAGAAACCGAAGATCAATTGGGATTACTTACAAGAAAGGGTATATTTCCCTATGATTACATGAACAGTTGGGAAAAATTAAAAACATCAGAGCTTCCTTCAAAACATGAATTCTATAATAGTCTGGAAGATAAATATGTATCAGACAAAGAATACGCTCATGCGCAAAACATTTGGTATACTTTTAAGTGTCGATCCATGCAAGATTATTCCGATTTATATTTAAAAACGGATGTATTATTGTTAGCAGATGTTTTCGAGGAATTTAGAAAAACTTCACATAAAACATACGGCATTGATCCTGCGCACTCCTTCACCTTACCCGGATATGCGTGGCAATGCTTAATGTATAAAATGTATAGAGAAAATCAAACAAAAATTGAGTTGCTGACTGATTATGAAATGATACGATTTATCGAGCGAGGAATACGTGGAGGACTCAGTCAATGTTCTAAAAGATATGCGGAAGCTAACAATAAATACATGCCATCGTATGATGAAACAAAAGAAGAGGTCTATCTAGCATATTTCGATGTAAATAATCAATACGGCTGGGCAATGTCTCAATATTTACCTTACGGTGAATTTAAATGGTTGGACGAAGATTTAAATGTTTTAGATATATCCGATGAAGCTGAACGAGGATATATTTTAGAAGTAGATCTCGAAATTCCTCTCGAGCTTCATGATAAATTCACAGATTTGCCTCCTTGCCCAGAACATTGCAGGACAGAAAAATCTAAGACCGTGAAATTGCTAGCGACTCTACACAACAAGAAAAATTACATAATACATTACCGAAATTTAAAGCAGGTTTTGGAGTTAGGAGTTAAAGTAAACAAAATACACAGAATTTTAGCCTTCAGACAATCTCCGTGGTTAAAATCGTATATAGATTTAAATACTAAACTCCGCCAGACTGCCAAGAATGATTTCGAGAAAAATCTCTTTAAGTTGATGAATAATGCTGTGTTTGGAAAAACAATGGAAAACTTGAGAAATCACTCAATCGTGAAATTAATTTCTAGCTGGGATGGACGATACAGTGCAGAAGCTTTAATTTCTAGACCTGAATTTAAATCATCAACTATAATAAATGAAAATTTAGTTATTGTTGATCTTGCCAAATCTAATGTATTTTTTAACAAACCAATTTATGTTGGCATGTGTATTTTGGATTTAGCAAAGACGACAATCTACGATTTTCATTATAATTATATGAATCGATGTTTTTCCGATTGCAAAGTCCTCTACACAGATACAGATAGTTTAATTTATGAAATTAAAAATGATAATCTATATGATAAAATTAAATTAGATTGTCAAAAATATTTTGATACTTCTGATTATCCCTGCAATAATATATATAATATTCCAAAAGTTAACAAAAAGGTTCTTGGATTGATGAAGGATGAGAATAATGGCAGGATCATGACGCATTTTATCGGATTAAGATCAAAAATGTATTCTACTAAGGTGCTATATTCAGCAGAAGAAATTGAAGCAAAGAAGATTGAACTTAAAAAACAAGAGAAAGAACGTTTGGAAATCGATGATATTTTGAAGAACCTCGGCATAACTAAAAAAATTAAAGGAGTAAAAAAATCGGTTATTGAAAATACTATAACGTTTGATGATTACGTAGATTGCTTGGAAACCTTTAATGAAAAACACATAACTCAAAAATTGATTCGTTCCAGAAAACATGAATTATATACCACAAAACAATCGAAAATAGGTCTCAGTCCTCATGATGATAAACGTCGCGTTATAAAAGGCATCTGCGATACCCTTCCCTGGGGACATTGTAATATAATGGAAGAATAAAGTTAACTTTACATATATACAACAAAAATTATAAAAATACTGAAATTAATTGATTATTTAAAAATCACCCTGTTCTTTATTGTATTTATAAATTCATGTATAATAAAAATAAATATTTCAACAAAACTATGTCCTATTGTATTTTTTAATTCATGTATAATAGAAAATAGATATTTCAACAAAACTATGCTCTGTTTCATTTTAAAAATGCCACGCCCTAAAATGGCACTAAAATTGCAATTTGAACCTTAAATTTTCCCCATGTTATTCTTATGGGAAAAATGCACTTTTTATTGTAGAACGCCCCTAGCTATATCTACTTAGAGCATTTTTCAAATTCAACTGCCTGTAGAATCGCCTCTTTTCAAGCTTTGTAGACGCTTAAAAAACAAAAAATAAAAGGAACAGTGGACTCCCTTCCTCAATAGAGAAGTAAATTAATTTCCCCTTTCTATTAGTAATACTGTCTGAAAAATTAAAAAGAAAAAAACAAGATAAAAACAGCAGAAAAGACAGCAAAGAAAAACCTTACACTGGTAAAACACTAAAACACACGCCAAACTGACCTAGACGGATTCTTAATCGTAACTAACATTAATTAATTTCTGAAAATTAAACGTAACTTTTCAATCCTCGGAACCTTCCCCAGTTTAGTCGCGCTGGTTGCAACACGCGTTCTTTCCATTAATAGAACGTACTTTCGCGATGCACCACCGCCTCCGAAGGGTAGTTTTCGTTTCCGAGCGTCTGTAAGGTTTTGGTCCCCTGATTCATAGATGGTATAAGTCATCCATGCGTCGAATTTTTAATATTAAATCAGACCTAAGCTCAAAGTAATAGTTATTTTATACAAATGCAAATTGTAACTATTATACGCCTATAATAAAAGTCCGTGTTTATGTCCATAAAAAAACATCCGTTTTAGCCTTTTCCACATTTTTTATTCTTATTTTCGTCGAATAAGGGAAAAAATGAGCAACAGACGCGTGCTTTGTACATATTAACAAATAATATTGCATTTTAGTGATTTTATTTAAATATTCTCTTGTTTTCTTATGATGGGAAAATTTGCTTAGTTTAAGTAAAAAGAAAGCTCTCCCACGGGTCGGCCACATGTTGAATTATATTTAGCGCTTAACCTTAGACCCTTAACCAAGTGGATGATAAGACTATTAAGTTACTTTGACAGATTTATATTAAAATCTTCAAGAGGGTAGAACCGTTTAGGTTTTGTGTCACATAAATTGATTGAGTTTATCTTGTTTTTTTAGAAAAAAATAACTACTTCAGAAGTAATAAAACTAAGTTTAAGTTTAAATATTTTAACGGATTTATATTTCCTTGACATGTAACTATTTTTGGATAGACATAAGATATACATTGCAACGGTCCAAATCCTTATACAGAGTGACTCAAGTAAATTCTTCCATTTAGTAAAATTTATTTAAAGTTAAAGTTAATAAATGTTAAATAATTAAAAATAATAATGGACTTTTGCTTCCTTACAACGAGATAATAAAATATCAGGGATAAGATAAACCATTCTACGGCCAAAAAGATGTTAAGATGCATCAATGCATTCACATCGCACTAAATTTAACTCGAGGCAAGACTCCAAATTGAATATTGAAGAATCACGTGATATTGCAGGGGGAGGTAGTAACAAATTCTGTTTCCTCATATGAGGAAGTGGGAGAGTTGAAAAATTCCGAATAACTCATCACGAGATTTATGGACGGCCCTAAAGACTCTTATTTTGGTTTTTTAAACGTTGTGACACGTTTTCGTGAGAGGAGGAGGGGAACAGGTCGAATGCTCTTCGGATCTGCTTTGCTTACGGCAGCGGAACATCGGTCAGTGGATATTTCTTGTGCAGACAGTCATCAGGCAATGCTCAACGCAGGGGTATCGGTTTGACGGTATCTACTTATATTCGGGATATCCCTGCTCTCTGAACTGATCAACGGTTTGACTGCCTGAAGGTCAAAACATCCACTCGGTGGTCGGTTCTCGGGCGCCACCCTCGGGATTCATGTGGTCGAGGGCCCACTTATGCACCGGGCAGCTTGTTACAATGGAGAAACGGCAAGCCAGGGGTCAATTGTGCGTATTAGTGCTGGCTGCCGGCTGCCAATTGTTATATGTAATGTTAAAAATGGGACTAGGTAAGAAAACAAACGGTTATAAAACATCCAAACGGACATCGGAGGGCACCTGGCGGTAAAACACACTCCTGGTTCATACGGAAACAAAACTAAACTTCCGGCATCAGTGCGTGTGTGTATAGGGGACGGTAGGAAGGAAAGAAAGGAACTGACGCTGCTCGTTCTTATAAGGGTTCCCGACAACGTCAGCAGGATGGAACGACATTGCCCGTTCTTATAAGGCTCCTCGACAATGTCGACCAATAGCGGTAGGAAATTAGGAAAGGAACCGACACTGCCCGTTCTTATAAGGGTCCTCGGCAGTGACGGTAGGATGACACAACATTGCCCGTTCTTACAAGGGTCCTCGGCAATGCTGGCCATTAGGTGGGTAGGACGTAAGGAAGGTAGTGTATGGTGAAACAACATATACACACAACTGCCTAGCTTCACCTACTGACTGTTGACCCAGGTGGAGAACGAAATAATGGTCTGCTTAGGCTTAAATAGACGGCCCGAGCTCCCACTACGTTGACGTGTGACGGCGTGCGGTGATCGCGTATACAATACTGCTATATGCGGCGTGCGATTACTATGGTCGGACGCTTTGAAAATCTCGGAAAATGATATTTCCCGGCATAGCGCGGTAAATCTAATTATATTCCGGTAATATTGAAACTTTAAGCAATCTTTTCCCGCAAGAATCAGATTTTTCGGATGTAAAATAAATAAATTAAATCCCGGCGTACATACTTGTGCCCAAAAATTAGTAATTTCATTACAACGTTTAGAAAGTTCAAAAATTCTCAATTTAGCAAGCATTTAAAGTTGAAATAATCAGAATCAATATTTCGACTTTTGATATTTCAGTTGATTGTAGAATCGAGTTTTCAAAAGCTATTACAGCGATCAAAAAACCAAAGGAAGCAAAATATCGTTTTTAAGCGTCCAAAAAGCTTGAAAAGTCGCCTTTCTAGAGCTAGCGAAGTTTGAGTAATCTCTCACCCTTGTCATTTTCAATGATTTTAAATGGGAATAATACGTTTTTTGACGGCATTCCAGAATCCTTGCTGTTTGGATGTTTATATGAGTGAATTTTCGTACATTTTATAGCTACGAATGATCAAGTTTATTCAGTTTTGGTCATCATTTACTTAAAAACTTTTTCCCGTTGAAGAGCCTTGTGTGTATACCCTGGTTAAAAATTTTTTCTATATGATGCAACAATTCTGTCGGTCATCTAAGTTAAAAAATACTAAATTTGCACTAGGTACTATTTCACAATGTTTTTTTTAGGATGGACAATGTATCGCTTTACATTTCTACTGTGATTCCATTAAAGACTGCCAGGATGGATCTGACGAAATCGACTGTGTCCAGTGTAATCCTGAAACTCAAATTGTATGCAAACCAAAAGCCGATTGTCTTCCCAGCGTATTGAGGTAAATTTTAAGTTTGGTGCATATAATTTCTCGGAACTACATTTCACTTAATTTTTCTCTAGATGTGATGGCAAAATCGATTGTCCAGACGCTTCAGATGAAAGGGACTGCGGAAAAAAAGATTGCGAGCCCAACGAGTTCACCTGTGCCAATTTCGAATGTATACCAAAAGTAAGTAAAAAACGATTTGCAAAATCATTTTGAAGAATAATAAAACTAGTTTATATGGTTTGTTACGGTTTTAATTTGCCTATCTAATTTCCTATCTAAAATAGTAATTTTTACGCTTACCTTTCATCATTTATGTGTTTTGTTTTATTTTGTTTTGGGAACAGATTTACAAATGAAAGAAAACATTGGCAATATATCTTGTTTATTAGAATTTGATTCACAATTATGCTATTATAATCCATAGTAACTGTTCGATAGTCCTTGTTGTTGTTATGTTGACTTCCTAAGGCTTCTCTCCTTTGTACCTAAAATATAGAACTGCATTAGTCTTGTACAGAGTGGCTCAGAATAGAATAGTTAGAAGTTCTTAATTTGAATTGTCTTTTACGGTTATTGTTACCTTCATCGAGAGATCTCGAGTGAGCAGATAAGCATTTGGCTGCAGGATCGACAGATTTCTGAGTGGAAGCTCTCTGGATTCTGTTGGATCTCCTATGTCTTCTAGGCAGCTTAATTTTCCCATTGTATCAGTTATCGTGCGACTATGAGAGAATATATTGAGCTAAAATCAGAAAAAGTACCTTGTGTCAAATGTAAATAAAGTTTAAGGTTAGAATCTACTCGACTTTTCGTGTTCAGTTTCACTTTAACAAAGCCTTTTTACTGATATAAATTCTTGAACGTACCACAATTATCTTGGTTACTTGCTAATAAAATTTCGTGTCATAATTTTAAAATTTCATATTTCTATTTTTTATTGCTTTGAAGCTTGTCAGTTGTCAGTCAATATACAGATCCCTGTATCTTTTCCCGCCGTTTCCGTGGACGTTTTTCTGGGGGACATGAAAAAAATCTTGGAGTGATAAGGACTTTCCTTGCAGAGTTGCACCGGAAAGGTCACTTGACAATTTTGCTAGTTTTGAATTGAAAGTTTCGGGTCCCTGACCAAGTTTATAGTAACTGTGTTGTTAACAGCTGTATGCTGATTTGGTTTGGTCAATTCGGGGGACAAACCCGACATCAAGTTTTGCTACTTTTTTCTGTTCCACCACGAAAAGGCCACATAACATCACTGGCTTTTTTTTTTCTTTTTCTTTTTTCCTTTTTTCCCCTTTTTCTTTTTCCTTTCATTGCCCTCATTTGGAATCATCATCGGGGCCTTCTGGCTGACTTCTCAACGGTACCTGCCTTGGCTGCTGTACATACCAGACCACTCGGGCCATTCTTGCGAATACCTCTACGGCACCTGCCTTACATGCTACATACCACCACACCGAGTGATCCAGGGTCTCAATATCAGCACATCAAGAAGCCGTCGTTAAACAGGTTTTATGTGTCTGTGTCGTTTTTAGGGTATCATAGACTTTAATGCCTTCAGCATCACCTGTAAAATTTAAAGCCGTTGTATTTTTCTTTTCATTTTAAATATAAAATAAATGAATAATTAGTGTACTTACCTTGGTAAGATCTATTGTGTTTCCTCGTATGGTACAATTAATCAACTCTTGCAACCATATGCAGTTGATATCTTTCACATATGTAAAAGGGGCACATTTGTTAACTCAGGTAAACAGGCCTATTTACGCGGGTAGAGTGCACTTAATACTATCATTATTATATATATATATATATATATATATATATATATATATATATATATATATATATATATATATATATATATATATATATATACAGTTGCCATTTATATTAAATCACTTTTGTATAATTAGTAATGTAGCCAAAACACTGACTAAATTAAAATTTCTCATTTTGTTAGACTAATAATTTAGTTTCGAATTGTCAAAAACCAGCTGACTGTCCGAAGCGCTGGGCCACTTTCGGTGGTTACGTTTACACCAAAGCCCGTAATATAGATGCTTGTTTTTTTAAATCTTTTGGGTGTTTTTCTTATAATTTAATTAAATTTCCTGTTTTTGTTTTGTTAGATCGGTCTCTGCCTTGACCTTTAGGGCACATAAAACAGGTGGCGCATATACCGACACCACTCTCCGTTCCCTTGGAAGCTAGCCGGGGGGGGGGGGGAGCCCTAAAAGGTAGAGACCATTACAGAGCCACCTGGCAAGTTTAAGAAAACATTTCTTTCGATCTTACATCTCTTTCTATCTTTTTAAATTTTTTTTTTGGGTGAGTTATAGACCATTTAGAGATTAATTTAGAGATCTATTTATTTAATTTTTTTTTATTACAGGTTTTTGTCCTTGAAATAAACAGTGTTTCTCCTTAACAATTGACGTGCCCTACGTTTAAAAATATATTTAAAAAATCCATTACGTCATATTTCCATAATATTATTTTTTTTATTTACAAAGACAATGCATTCAAAAATATACAGAAGAATTAAAATTGCCTTTTTCTTGTATTTATTTGTATCCGTGTCTCTTACAGTGGACCAACAATAGTCATCTAATATGGCTTCGTCCCAGCATCCCTGATAATTTTGATCAAAAAATTTCAAGTCCTGATGAAGACGCTCTCCATGTTCATCGCTCACGTGTTCGAGGTTTTCAGGAAAGAAATCGAGATTCGAGTGATGGAAATGAACTTTCAGTGACATGTTGACACCCATTCGTTCAAAATTATGTAATAACTCTGCAACTAACTGTCGGGAGTTGTCAATTTTTTTGTTTCCTAAGAACTATTGGATAACAAGTTTTAATGTAATCGAAGCAGCTCTTTCAGTATCCGAAAGACTTTTTTCAAATATCTCGTTGCGTAAACTTTTTTTTAATTTGGGGTCCGATGAAAACGCCTTCCTTCAGTTTCGCCTCAGAAAGACTACGAAAAGCAGAGCAAAGGTGCCTAAAGGCTAGACTGGTTTTGTCTAAAGCCTTGACAAAGTTTTTTACTAATCCTAATTTTATGTAAAGCGGCAGTAAAACAATTTTTTGTGTGCCTATCAGATATCTATGCTTTATATTCAGTTTACCAGGAACATATTATTCTCTAAAGGGCCAGTATTTTTTTTTATAATGGTCTTGTTTAGCTCTTGAATCCTACAAACACAAAAAGCGACAATATTTTGTGTAGCCGCCCTGTAAGCCAAAAGTAAACCAACTACTTTTAATTCACCACAGAGAATCCAATTGTAATCTCTGTATTTAATGAGGTCAATTAGTGTGGACATTGTTTCATAAGTCTTTTTGGTATTTACTGCGTGATCTATCGGAATGGATGGCTTCTTATTACCATTATGTAGAATGACTGCTTTTAAACTTGACTTCGATGAATCAACGAATAAACGCCATTCTTCTGGATTATGAGGTTGCTACATTGCTTGAAAAAGTCCAATTATATCATAACATTAACAAAATTCGTTTTCTTTCTTAAAATATCTTGAAAAACATTCACTCTTGTGCCGGGAGCAAGTAACTTCCATTGTTGTAGTCGTGAACCTAGTAATTCAGCTTTGAATTTAGATAGGATTAAATCTCTTACTCAGTTCGGACTGAGTTATCACGTGTGGTTCTTTATAGACATCAACAAATTCATCTGAACTTGTGTCACTTTGAATTTGAGCTTCTTCTGATTTCATGTCAGGCATCGAAGTTTTGCTGAAACAACCGCGGGGGGTAAACATCTGCATATATAATTTTAATAGTATATTAACGGTTAAATAAATAAATACAATCCATTTCAAAAATTAAAAAAATGCAAACACTATTTAAAACAGTCAGAATTAAAAAACTTACAAATCTAAATATGCATTAAAGTACTTCAAAAGACAAGTATTGGCAATTGACAATTTCCATTTCAAAAATAAAAAATACAAAAACTATTTAAAACAGTCAGAAAAAAACCTACACATCTAAACATACATCAAAGTGCTTCAAAAGACAAGTATTGACAACATTAACTAGTTTTTCAAAAATTGTAAAATCTTTAATTTAAAGACATTAATTGGCAAATGAAAAATATCAATCTCGGTAGGAACTGAATTCATTTCCCTACACATTCGAGAAATAGGACTGCCATAATTCGTTCGGTGATATATCACATCAAACAAATTGTGCGCTCTAAAAGCTCTCACACACAATGGTAACAACCTCAAAGCATCGGCAGTATCATCATATACAGATCACTCCTGCTGCATTCCCTGTTTAAAGGCAATGAAACTTAAAAACTTTCTTTGCACTCTTTCTACTTTTTCTTTGTATGTAAAATAATGAGGTGAAAAAACGCATATTCCAAGATTGATCGAACTACAGAGCAGTATATCACTTTAAAAGAATCTACACTATTAAAATCTGTAAGCATTCTCTTCACAAACCCGAGCAACTTCAAACCCCTGTTCACAATATTATCAATATGTGTGTCGAAGCAAAGGGCCCGATCAAATGTAACACCCAGATCCTTCACACATTCAACGCGATTAATCATGTTATTATCAAGAAAGTAATCAAAAGTTATCCAATCCCTTTTACAATAAAAACTTATAATGGAGCATTTATTAACATTGAGGTGCATAAAATTTAACTTACACCATTCAGAGAATCTAGCTAGATCCTGTTGAATGCCCTCGTAATCGTTGCTACTTCTGACAACCCGAAATATCTTTAAATCATCTGCATAAAGAAGACATCTACTAAAAGTTATGATGTGCTCAATATCATTAATAAAGCAGTAAAAAAGGAGCGGAGCGAGGTGAGCACCCTGAGGAACACCAGAGGTAACACATACAGTGCCTTCATTTCAAAACGAACCATCCTTAATAACTTTGTTAAATAGAAAAATTTAAAAAAAAGAAAAAACACGTCAATTTAGATATACAGGGGGAAGTTTAATTTTGCATTTGTTAAAAGTCTGTCAATCACCTCCTCACCTCCAGCTAACCTCACTTTGATATGTCAAATGGGAACCCCCACCTTGTGACACATCATTGTAAGCAGCATAAAATTGTCTATCCAACCGTATAAAAAAAATTAAATCGGTTGACGTACAAGCGAATAGTGTGCAAAAATGTCTTGTAATAATGCATAATATATCGGCCTCGAACTTTGGTATGTCAAATGATTACCCTATAGTGTGATACATCATTTTAAAGGACGTACGATCTGCTATCCAACGATGTCAAAAAAAATTAAGTTAATAGACGTTATAGGCAATTAGGATGCAAAAATGTGTGTTAAATATAAGCAGTTTATTCAGTTTTATTCAGTTGAAGAAAATTATTTTATTAAATGTTCAAAATGTGCGCCGTTATTAGCGAGACAATAAAAAAGCCTATTTTGAAATTCCCCACGAACATTGGCAAGGGTTTCTCTGCTAATTCCTCCACATTCCCGAACAATTCGATCTTTTAAATCGTCAATATTTTCAGGTGGGGTTTTATAAACCTTGCTTTTTAAATACCCCCAAAGAAAAAAGTCTAGAGGGGTTAGGTCTGGAGACCGTGCTGGCCATTCAATTGCACCACGTCTGCCAATCCACGTCCCTGGAAAATGTTCATCAAGCCACTCTCGAATTGCCAAAGCGTAGTGCGGGGGAGCTCCATCTTGCTGGAAATGCAAATTATTTTCATTTAGTACCATAACAGCATTTTCATCCACTTGATTTTGTAAAGATTGCACAATGGCAGGGTATATTGTGTTTTCTAAAAGGTTTAAATAAATTTGCCCAGTTAAATTATCTTCCAAAAAAAATGGCCCGATGATTTCATTGCCATAAATTCCTGCCCACACGTTAATTTTTTCGGGATATTGAGTATGCCCTTCTCGGAAAAGGTGCGGATTTTCATTATCCCAGTATCTGCAGTTATGTCTGTTAACCAGTCCATTTAGAAAAAAAGTTGATTCATCACTAAAGCAGATATTCTTAGGTAAATGGGGGTCCTCGTCAATTCGTTGGCACATTAATTCGCAAAATTGAATTCTCCTATCAAAATCGTCTTCTCCGAGTTCTTGAAGAATTTGAATTTTGTAGGGAAAAAACTTATTTTGTTTTAAAACTTTATGCACAGAGCCAGCAGAAATGTTGGTTAAATCTGCGACCTTTGAGATGGATAAAGTTGGATCTATTGCAAACTGTCCTAGTACCTCGATTTGGCATGCTTCATCTACAACCCTTTTCTCAATAGATTTTTTATTACAAACGGATCCCGTTTCTTCAAACTTTCGTACCAATTCGAGTACATATTTATGGCCCACGTTTTTGTCTTGATGCCTCTCGTTAAATGCTCTGGCGATTCTACGAGCGCACCGATCTTCAGCTCCATAGAGAAAAATTATTTCTATTCTTTCGGCTAGCGTATACACCATTTATATTCACGTTTCAACTAGGCGTCACAATGACAATTTTAACAATAATAAACAACTGGTGTTTAAAGATCTTAAAAATTTTATTTATTGCAGTGATTTCTTGTACCTATCAGGTACCGCAAAAAATATCATTGAAATAAATACACTAGATTGATTAGACTGCAATGAATTTTGCGATGAATTTTAAAACAGGCTTAGTTTTTTTCTCGCAAATATTTTAACTGTTTATTATTTTAAAAAAATATTTATTTTAAATTTAAAATAATATTTTACTCTATGAAGTAGCCATTTGACATAATAAAGTTTAATGTGATAAGGTGTCTATTATTACCACACATCTTTTCTTACTATTCGCTTGTACATCAACAGATTTTGTTTTTTTTTATTGGCTAAATAGGAGATAGTATGCCCTTTAAAATGATGTATCACACTATAGGGTAATCATTTGACATACCAAAGTTCGAGGCCGATATATTATGCATTATTACAAGACATTTTTGCACACTATTCGCTTGTACGTCAACCGATTTAATTTTTCTTATACGGTTGGATAGACAATTTTATGCTGCTTACAATGATGTGTCACAAGGTGGGGATTCCCATTTGACATATCAAAGTGAGGTTAGCTGGAGGTGAGGAGGTGATTGACAGACTTTTAACAAATGCAAAATTAAACTTTCCCCTGTATATCTAAATTGACGTGTTTTTTCTTTTTTTTAAATTTTTCTATTTAACAGTTATTAAGGATGGTTCGTTTTGAAATGAAGGCACTGTATATCAAATGATTCACAGTTATTAATTTTTACTAGCTGTACACTACCAGACAGGTAACTATGTATCCATTGTAGAAATGATCCATGGATGCCCAAGCCTTCCAGCTTGTAAATAAGAAGTTGATGGTTAACCTTGTCGAAAGCCTTGAAGAAGTCAGTGTAAATAGCATCCACCTGACACCTCCCCTCCAAAGCCTCCACCAAGTACTGCTCATAGACAAGCAGATTAGTAGTAGTCGATCGACCTGCCATAAAGCCATTTTATCTTTGTGTTTGCGATTAAAACCAAATATTTTAGTGAGACAGAAGTAACAACCATTCTCGTGGTTAGATTGTTCCCCCTACATCATTGGCTCGCTAAAATTCAAAGATCTGTTTTCACCTGCAGCCTAGGAGCTTAACGTTCGTCTACATGTTTCACAAAATACATAAGGAGCCCACTTTTTATCTTGGTGAGAGATCGAGATTTAAAAAAAAATGCGGTTTTAAGTGATTCCGTTATGAGATATCCTTTCTTAAATATAATAAGTTCTTCACACATATAACAAAAACGATTGGGATTTACTTTATAGAATCTTTTTGATATTTTAAAAACAAATATTCCCTTAATTGAACACTACACAGCATCGAAATTTTAGAACTAATTGAAAACAAACTAGAGGGTGGTCGAAAACAAACTGTGTTGATAACTTCTATCTCTGACGTGCGTTTAGTTATTGTAAGTAAAAAATAATATTCAATTCATTTGAAGGACATAACTTTTTTTTTTCATTTTGTAAACAAGTATTATTTTCCTTTTTTTTTTCTTGTAGATGTTTGTGTGTGACGCTGATTTGGATTGTATCGACGGTTCGGACGAAATTAACTGTGATGCCTCCAAAATGCACAACACAACCGAAGTTAAAGCGAAAATAGACTGTGCGCCGCCAAATAGGCACTGTGATAACGATACCAAATGTATTTGGCCGATGCAGATGTGTGATAACAGACAAGGTTAGTGATTTTATTTATTTATTTATTTATTTATTTACAATAACTGCCCTACAGGTCCTGAGACCCAACTACAAGGCAGTGATTACACAAATAATACGTAAACGAACAATTTTAAATTAGCATCAAACGACAAAAATATATATCAATTTAAATACAAATAAAAATTTAACTAAAATAATTAATTCTTACACTAAATGTACAATACAATGCTATGCTATCTACTTTCATATACAAAGGTGAACATACAATTCAATTAAGGATGAGAAAGAGAAAAAAAAAAAACAGAAATGCCAAGGTCAATGTGCCAAAATCCGGCAGACAGTTCCTAGAGATGAGCTGAATATATCAAAGCTATTACTCTTGTTATAAATGTCGCACATGGAATATAGAGGCGAAAATTTGAGCACGTTAGTTCTAGGAGTTCTGATATAAAATACGTTAAAATTTCGGCAATTTATACGAGGGATACTTAAGTTTATTCTAGCTAAAATATTAGGACAGTCAATAAAATTGTTAAGTACCTTATAAAGAATTGTTAGTAAGAAAAATTCCCGCCGTACCTTTAAAGATGAAAAGTTGAATTTCTGAAGCAATAGTTCATGTGAAAAACCTTGCGTAGGATAAACCCCAAAGGTCTTAAGATTGAGGTATTTCAAAAACCTTCTTTGGACCCTCTCCAAAGTATTGACGTGGGTATTGTAGCCTGGGGACCACACAACTGATGCGTATTCTAGTTTAGACCTCACATATGAGAAATAGAGTAATTTGATGACGTCAGTGTTATTAAAATCGCGAGTACAACGCAAGATAAACCCAAAAACCCTTGAGGCCTCAGAAACGGTATTATTCATATGAAAAGAAAATGAAAGCTTGGGATCGTAAGTGACTCCGAGATCTTTAAAAAGATCTGCCCGCGAGAGTAGCACGGTATTCAACGAATATTCATATCGAAATGAAGAAAATTTCGAAGTGAAAGTCATAACATTACACTTCTCCACGTTGAGCTGCAGATAATTTTCGGAACACCAATTGCTAACATGATTTAGGTTCGATTGAAGCTCTATACAATCCTGTAAGCAATCTATTCTCTTATATAGCTTAACATCATCGGCATATAATAAAATATCTGTGTCGACAACAGAAACAATGTCATTAATAAAAATATTAAAAAATAAAGGTCCCAGTACTGATCCTTGCGGCACACCAGAACTTGAAATATATTTCACTGAGCGAGAACCGCGAATTTCAACATACTGAATACGATTATGGAGATATGATTTAAATAACTTTATTAGTGAATCTGAAAATCCAAATGACGACAATTTCTTAAGTAAGATGGAGTGGTCCAAACGATCAAATGCCTTTGTGAAGTCCAAATAAACAACATCCATCTGACAACCATGATCAATAGCCTCAGCTATGTCCTGAGTCATAATCATGAGATTAGTTGTCGTCGACCTACCCTTAAAGAAGCCATGTTGAGATGGAGTAATTAAATTTTTAGTTAATGAAAAAATAGAATCATGCAGTAAAAATTCAAATATTTTAGAAAAATTACATATAATAGACACCGGTCTATAATTACAAACTTCAGATCTATCCCCTTTCTTAAAAACAGGACAAACCTTGGAAGATTTCCATATGGAAGGAAAACTGTTTAATTTTAAACACCTATTATACAGTATTTTAAGTGGTTGGGCTAGGACGAATCTGCAGTCTCGTATTAGAAAAGCTGGGATTAAATCCGGACCAGTAGTAAATTTAGGTTTAAGCTTCTTTATAGCATTAATTATTTCACATTCAGTGAAATCAGATACATGAACAATTGGAAAGATGGAATCTACGGAACATGAATCATCCACAGATACCGGACTGGCCGAAGAAAAGGATTGCTTAAAGAATTCCGCAAAAGCATTTAAAATATCAGATAAAGTATTAATTTCTTTATTATTAAAAGACATACTATTTGGAATACCTTGTAGCTCCTTTTTCGATTTAATAAAATTCCAAAACTGTTTAGGATCCCTTTTAATATTATCCTCCACCCCCCGAATATATGTTTTGTATGAGACAGATATGTCTTTTTTTATTTTACTTCTTAGTGATTTAAAATTTTCCAAATAAAGCAAACTTCCAGAAGTTTTATATTTTTTTATGAGATTCATTCTTTTGTTTAATGCTTATTTTCGTAAATAAACTTCTAATTTGATTATATTTTAAGCGCAGTAGAAGATTTGTTGTATTTTTTAATCATTCTCTTTTCTAGACTGTGCTGATGGCACTGACGAAGGCCAGAAATGTAGTGATATGATCGGTAATACGACTGAAGCAAAAGGAACATCGTCATTAGCATCTTCGTGCGAATATCCTTTTAGGTAAGTATAAATATGATATTTATAATTTTGTATTAGCTGCGTGAAGTAATATTTTCTGATTAAGTAGACGGAAGGAACTAGAAAAGTTTTCTTCCGAACTATAAAATAACCGGCTATGGTTTTCAAATGACGTTTTCGAACTGCTTTTTATATTTCGGAATAAAAAATAAATCGGACTGTGCCAAATTTGGGTTGTAAGGCGGATTTTCACTTTCTTGCAAATATCAGAAATGGATTTGTCAGAATGCCTTCTGCGTCGGGTCATCTTCAATAGATTCACGAAAAATCGAACGAAAATTATTTTAATAAGTTATTAACAAGTTGTACACCGAAGAAATCAAGAAATGGACGGATTTTGTATTTCAGTGTATATTTTTAAATTATTACTATCGGCCAAGCGCTTTCGGTGTAACTTAGAACATCCTCAGGGCTCAGACCCTAGAAACAAGAGAATATGGTCAGCAAATAAGCTTACTCAGTACTCACCAACCACACTCACTCGTCAAAGGGCACACCTTAACCTTGCCAGTTTGGGAGCAGTCTCCGTCGCCAACGTAGCCTCCACACAGAACAAGTCGTATACAATTAAAATTTTTTTAAAAATTTGTCCCAAATTAAAATTAAAACTAAAACATTCAACACATTGCGTACATTGACATTATTAAAACAATAAACCTTTTTAATAACAACCCAAAGAGTGAGGTTATGCCACACACAGTCATAGCATAATATAGCAATAAAATTGTAAGCCTGAGTAGAGATTTTCTGTATGAATTTTATTTTTTAATTTCTTATCAATTGTATTTCAAATCAATAATTCATTGACAATGAGCAAAAAGAGAAAAAAGGACAGAAAGAAAGGGCAGTAAAAGTTTATTGATCTACAGCGTTACTGTTATCGGCCATTCTGTGATATATTTCGAACACTTGGGTTCAGTGGCGTGAAATAATTTCCATTTTTGTAAAAAAGCAACAAATTACACGAACATAGGCGTAGTTGAAATTTGTTGAAATGTATTAACTATTAATATATTTAGAATGAAGTGTCTGAAACCGAAAAAGATGATCAAAATTATTATAAGATTGCACCCCACGCAATCAAAGCTCCCAGACATTTAAATTGTTTAATGATTTAAGGAAAAAGTTTGAAAATGGGGTTGTGCTCATTTACGTTGTTCATTCTTACATTGAGGCAATGGTCGGGGTTTCTTTTTATCTCCCTGCATATTTCAAGATACTCTCTGTAATCCAAGGTTTTAGAGTTATTACCCCTGGAGTGGTATAAGATTTTACTATTATGAGTTGGAGTGAAACTGTGTTTGGTGAAACTAATATGGTGACCAAACACAGAGGCCTGAGGTTTGTTAATATGTTCTCTAATTCGGACTGGGCAATCTGGGCAAGAAAGTTGATAGGCCTCACTTTTTTGGATATGAGATATCAATTGTTTGTTATTGACCAGATGGGAACTGAGTTGATTTACACTCTTAAATGAAATCTTCACATTTTGAGTGAGATTTGTTAGAGTCCGTGCTATTTTATTAGAGAAATGACCTAAATACGAAAGTGAGAAAAATTTCCCATGCTGACTTTCATTGTAAGAAGTCGAGTTGTAAGCCTCTTGGGATTCTTTCTTGTTTTTAATTTTCTCTATATATTTGTCGATGCCTATATGCTCATACCCATTGTTTACGGCAATTTGCTTCAGAATATTGACCTCGTTATTGTAATCCTCCGCTAACATGGGAATGTTGAGCAATCTATTAACATTGACGAGTGAGTGTGGTTGGTGAGTACTGGATAAGCTTATTTGCTGACCATATTCTCTTGTTTCTAGGGTCTGAGCCCTGAGGATGGTCTGAGTTAGACCGAAAGCGCTTGGCCGATAGTAATAATTTAAAAATATACACTGAAATACAAAATCCGTCTATTTCTGGAAATTATTTTGACCTTGACCTAGGTTATGTGGTTTAAGAAATCGACTATAGATATTCCCCTTTATGAGGCATTCTTCTAAGAATACTTATTATGAAATAGTTACATATTTCAGGTGACTGTGTTAAAGATATCTCATTCTTTCCGAAAAAAAAAACAGAAACGGTGACTTTAAGGAGGGATCCTACTTTAGAAGGTCCGAAAAATCGATTTTTTTTATTGCTTAAATCTATACCTAAAATCTCTAAAAATATGTACCCTTAGTTTTAGAGGCTAATCCTAAAGTATTCCCGAAGGTACAGGACTGAAAGCAGATTGCGAGTTTTCTCCAGTTTTAATTTTTACGATTTGGGCATGATTGCAAGAAAACTAGACGACCAATTGAAATGAATCCAAGCGTATCATCTTCAGTTTTGTGGCCTTTTTTCTTTGAACTAAAAAGACTGATGAAAAATTATATTTAAACAACTTTTATTGCAAGTTTATTTTTTCTCCAAAAAGTGAGTTTTTTTTCAAACCTCGAGAAAATTTAAATTTCACGATTTTTTCAAGTTTTTCTTAGTTCACTTAGAAGAAAAACGTACGAATTTTTTTTTTGGTTTGTCTGTTTCAGTCGAGAATAACCCCCGGTATCTTTCGTACCGACTGTTACGAGGCCCTCTATGAATGTGCACATAAATCAACTGTATTTCATTATTTTACGTTGAAATCATGTTTTTATTAAGTTGAAATATACATGAAAATATCCTAAAAAGTTCGCTTCATTCAGTTATTTTTTTCGTTCCTGAAAAAATTCCTGAAAAAACGTTTTTTTTTTACTCCTGAAACAGGATCCCTAATTAAGATTAAGGATGTTTGCGATCAAGGTCACTATCGGATGCCCCTTTCAATCCAAATAACTTTTCTCCTGAATTTGTTTCCTCTTAGTTCGCGAGATAAGCGTCTGATCAAATGATAATGATAAGGTTTTGTGTGTAGGTGGATCGTTCTGGCCAATCAGGTTGCTAGTTTTACTGCGTGTCTTCGGCTCTGTTTGGTGTCTTGTAGCTTAGTTATGAATCGTTTCTTTACTACTGGTTGATGTTTCTTTAGGACGTTTTTCCAAGTATTAGGCAACTGCTGACTGTCGTCTCTACTCTTTAAGTTGTTGGGCCTCTTTGCAATTTCGATTTATCTTACGTCCCGTGTTTAACAAGTTGGACCAGTGCAGAAGAAATAGTTTTTTGCTTGACAGCGTTTATATATGTTTGTCTCTTCTGGCGCCTATTTTACCATTGGTTTGACCTATATGAGATGAGCTGGTTTTCTAGAAGGGTTTTTTCTTTAGGTATTGGCAAGAGATCTTTTAGTTTACAAGTCTGTGATGAAAATGGTAAATGGTTTTAATGTTGTGTCTCTTGAAAATTTTTGCGCTTTTGTCTATGGTGCCTTTGACATAAGAAACAAAAGCTTTGGAGCTCTTCCCCTGGTTTTCGCGATTTTTCTGGGCCAAGCGTTTGTTTTTTAGAACCTTGTCTACATGTTCATTTTTGTAACCATTTTTTGTTAGGGCGTCTTGTAGTATGTTCATTTCTTTGTGATAATTTTCTTGATTTATAAGAGACTGAGATCGAAACGCAAGTGATTTCACTACGGCTGATAATTGTGTGTGTGAATGAGTTTTCTGTAGACAGTATATATATATATATATATATATATATATATATATATATATATATATATATATATATATATATATATATATATACATATACATACATATATATATATATATATATATATATATATATATATATATATATATATTTCTTTTCTTTATTCTTGAACCATAGATTATATCATTTTTCTTAATTTTGTATTTTCTTGGGTTTAGGTTCTATAATTAATAAAACACAAAACGATTTGACGTTTCGCCCTTTATTCAAGGCATTTTCAAAATTTATTCCTAAAAAAATATATAATTAAAATACATCAATATAAAAAACATATTTTACATTTTGGAAAACAAACAAGACACTTAAAAACAGTAGTCAAAAACCTTAAAACATTTTAAAAATATTTAATTTCACAAGTACACACCTTGACATTTTGCTGTTCTGTTTCTAAATAAACTTTAAATTTTCATCGTTTACTGAGGATACGTGGAATGCGAATGTGTTTCATTTTTTTAAATATTTTTTATATTTTACAATGTATATAAAAAAACAAATAAGGTATATGTTTGGTTTTATGTTTAAGAGGATATTCTATTTTTGATTCTTATTTGACCGGATCGAATACTTAATAGTTTTGTTTAAATTAGGTTTGCGTAAATGTGGCTCAAATTTCCTATATCTGTTCTGTCGTTAACAGTGTTTTTATCTTTTTTAATTTCAATCATTTCCTTTATCTGTAATTTTTGGTAATTCATATCTTTGTTTTTTATAATGGTACTGTTATAATCAAAAGTGTGTTTTTCGTCCTGTGTGTGTTTGTTTAACGCTGTTGAGGCGTTTTTTGTATATTTATGGCCATTTAATCTGTTCTTCAGTAATTGGCTCGTCATGCCTATATATTTTTTGGGACAATTTGTGCAAGGGATCGAATATATTATATTTGATTTATTCATTAGAGGAGTTTTACTTTTTAAATTTGTGAATAATGTATTTAATTTATTATGTGACCTGTGGCATACGATAATATCATGCTTTTTTAAAATGTATTTTATTTTTTCTGACAGCTCACTAGTGTAAGGTAATGCCACATATTTCTGCTGTTTATGTTCTATGTTTTTTGTTTTTACGTTGTTATAAAACTTATATGTTCGTTTATCAATTATTTTGGTGATAGTCTTTTCGTTGAAATTATTATTTATTAGTGTCTCTTTTACTTTTTGAAGTATTTTTGGTCGGAATTCTGGAGATGTTAGGGAGATAGTACGATCAGATAGACCGATTATAACGCTGTTTTTTTGAGTTTTTGAATGATCAGAGAAATAGTTTAGATATCTACCTGACCAAGTTGGTTTGGTGTACCATTCAGTTAAAATTTTATTTTTTCTGCGTATAAGTGTCATATCTAGACAATTTATTTTATTATTATTCTCTGTTTCGGATGTGAACTGTAATTTTTCGTTGAAACTGTTAAACTCTTGGAGAATTTCATTTATTTTATTTTGTGGTACGGCTGCTATGCAATCATCGACAAAACGTTTGAAAAATATTATATTAAAATTTAATTTTTCTAAGACTTTTTATTAATTAATAATAAAATAAATTTTCTAGATTTATACGCAGAAAAAACAAAATTTTAACTGAATGGTACACCAAACCAACTTGGTCAGGTAGATATCTAAACTATTTCTCTAATTATTCAAAAACTCAAAAAAACAGCGTTATAATCGGTCTATCTGATCGTGCTATCTCCCTAACATCTCCAGAATTCCGACCAAAAATACTTCAAAAAGTAAAAGAGACACTAATAAATAATAATTTCAACGAAAAGACTATCACCAAAATAATTGATAAACGAACATATAAGTTTTATAACAACGTAAAAACAAAAAACATAGAACATAAACAGCAGAAATATGTGGCATTACCTTACACTAGTGAGCTGTCAGAAAAAATAAAATACATTTTAAAAAAGCATGATATTATCGTATGCCACAGGTCACATAATAAATTAAATACATTATTCACAAATTTAAAAAGTAAAACTCCTCTAATGAATAAATCAAATATAATATATTCGATCCCTTGCACAAATTGTCCCAAAAAATATATAGGCATGACGAGCCAATTACTGAAGAACAGATTAAATGGCCATAAATATACAAAAAACGCCTCAACAGCGTTAAACAAACACACACAGGACGAAAAACACACTTTTGATTATAACAGTACCATTATAAAAAACAAAGATATGAATTACCAAAAATTACAGATAAAGGAAATGATTGAAATTAAAAAAGATAAAAACACTGTTAACGACAGAACAGATATAGGAAATTTGAGCCACATTTACGCAAACCTAATTTAAACAAAACTATTAAGTATTCGATCCGGTCAAATAAGAATCAAAAATAGAATATCCTCTTAAACATAAAACCAAACATATACCTTATTTGTTTTTTTTATATACATTGTAAAATATAAAAAATATTTAAAAAAATAAAACACATTCGCATTCCACGTATCCTCAGTAAACGATGAAAATTTAAAGTTTATTTAGAAACAGAACAGCAAAATGTCAAGGTGTGTACTTGTGAAATTAAATATTTTTAAAATGTTTTAAGGTTTTTGACTACTGTTTTTAAGTGTCTTGTTTGTTTTCCAAAATGTAAAATATGTTTTTTATATTGATGTATTTTAATTATATATTTTTTTAGGAATAAATTTTGAAAATACCTTGAATAAAGGGCGAAACGTCAAATCGTTTTGTGTTTTATTAATTATAGAACGTAAACCCAAGAAAATACAAAATTAAGAAAAATGATATATATATATATATATATATATATATATATATATATATATATATATATATATATATACTGAATATTTACACATTTTTTAGATTATGCGACAATGATACAAAATGCATTTCAGTACAGCAACTTTGCGATGGTCGTCCAGACTGCTTGGACGAATCGGACGAAGGAATGCGATGTTCAGATGAGATGTGCGATCACAGTTTTATATGTTCGCATATCTGCCATAATGCTCCTGAAGGTTTGGTGTGTACTTGTCCACCACATTTACATTTACAGGTATAACAAATTTATTTATTGAGAGCTCTACTATTTATGAATAAAATTACTAATACTTCATTTTGCTTATGTTGTCATATTCTATAAGGAAATTTTTTTCAGGCTGATAGAACACACTGCCTCGAGACCCATCCCTGTGAAGCTTGGGGCGTGTGTTCGCAGCAATGCGTACCGCGAGGCTCCAGATACAAGTGCACCTGCTTGGAAGGCTACGTACTCCAAGAAGACGGTTTTACATGCAAAAGTGTAGACAACGGCCGCCCTTACGTAACTTTTTCGAATCGCCACGAACTGAGGGGTGTTGATTTACACACCTTTAATCAAAAGTCTTTCATTTCAAGTCTTAAAAACACCATAGCATTGGATTTCTACCATTCAAACAGTACAGATATGATATTCTGGACCGATGTTATTGATGACAAGATATATAGAGGTTATGTTGTCGGAGGATCCTTGGGGAACATTGAAGTTGTCGTGAACGCGGGACTTTCTACTGCCGAAGGTTTGGCGGTCGATTGGATTGGACAGAATTTGTATTGGGTAAGATTCATCATGTTTTATCGCTCCACAATACCAGTTGGACCAAAAATTTAATTATATATTTATTGTTGTTTCTATGTATATTTTTAGGTTGAAAGTAATTTGGATCAAATCGAAGTAGCTAAATTGAATGGTAGTTTTCGAAGAACATTGGTTGCAGGAGATATGGAGAGCCCTCGAGCTATCGCTGTGGATCCAAGAGAAGGGTAATTTATTTATTTATTTATTTATTTATAAACATCAAAGCCCAACAACAATAATTAATAGGGCCGTAATAAAATATAACAAACAAAAAAAACATCTATTACAAAATAACAAAAATAATATCATAATATCACATAATAAAATATAACACAAAAAAAACGTACTTATTACAAAATAGCAGAAATAATATCACAATAGCAGTCCCAGAACTACAATAATACTGAACAGGAACGTAAAAACTGGGTATAACTCATACTCAGATCACACGATTGCGACACCCTATTAAACACAGAACACATTCGATATATTGGTGACATACAATATACATTAGTCCTAGGTATCCTTAAATGAAAGTATACACTATGCCTGCTCGTCAATCGTGGCACATTAAAATTTAGCTCGCCCAAAAGCTGAGGACAAACAATCTGGCCGTTGACTAGCTTGTATAAAAATAAAACTGAATGTAAGTTACGTCTCATTTCAAGACTTTGCAAATTAAATTTATCCAGCAACAGTCGATTGTCTATCCCGACTGGTGGGTACACTCCCTCAGTTTTCAACCACAAATACTTCATAAACTTGCGCTGAACGTTCTCCATAGCCAAAACATATTTATTATAAATTGGAGCCCAAACAAGTGAACAGTATTCAAGTTTACTTCTTATTAGTGCTATAAACAATAATTTTAGGCTTTCAATATTCTTAAATGATCTACAGTTTCTAATAATTAAACCCATCATTTGATTAGCTTCAGACACTATTCTGCTATAATGAAGGTAAAAGTTAAGTTTAGAATCCAATACAACACCCAGATCCTTAGCTGCATCAACTCTTTTAAGTAGGTTTGATAACTATATAGATTTGGAGACTTTTTACGAGTTTTAGACATCACTGAACATTGGCTCACATTCAATAACAATTGATTACTCACACACCACCTCTGGACTGCACTAACACTACTTTGCAATCTATCACAATCCTCCTTCGACTGAACTTGGACGTACATTTTTAAATCATCAGCAAATAGTAGGAATTCAACATCAATTGATTCAGCGATATCGTTTATAAAAATTAAAAACAAAAGAGGCCCCAAATTTGAGCCCTGAGGTACCCCCGAAGAGGCCGCAAAACACTTTGATTGAAAGCCATTATATTGGACATACTGAGACCTATTAAATAAATATGATTTAAAAAACCGCACAAATTGATCAGTCAAACCAAACTTCGCAAGCTTTGCCAGAATCAAACTATGGCTCATCTTGTCAAAGGCCTTTGAAAAGTCGGTAAACACCACATCGACCTGGCCGCCCGCATCCACAGCATCCGCTGTAAACTGCAGAAAAGACGCCAGATTAGTGGATGTTGACCTACCTCTCAAAAATCCATGCTGTTTTGTAGACAACAAATGTTCGACTTTGTTGATAATAAAGTTATACAGCAGCATCTCAAAGATCTTTCAAAAACCATATATCAGAGAGAAAGGCCTGTAATTTTCCACTTCAGTTTTATTTTTGCTCTTAAATACGGGACATATTTTAGCTACCTTCCATCTTTTGGGATACACCAGCTGCTTAAGAGAGGCATTAAAAATTTTACATAGAGGAGCAGCTAAAACATTTATAGTGTCTTTAATAAGAAAACTTGGAACAAAATCTGGCCCACTAGACATTTTAGTAATTATAATATTGTATAAAAATATAATCGGCCATAATTAAAACCTCTTATTTAAAAAAAAAACTATTGTTTAGTTTGTATATAACTTTGAGAGCTACCTTCACCTTAAACATAAGTATAATAGATCTTTATTATCTGTCGATTAGGTTCACAACGATCCAGTTTTCACTGTGTAGCAGTAGCTTTTTAAGCCACTCTTCTTTTCATCGATAAAACTTTCTACAATTTTCACTTGCGTTTATGAATGTTTGTTTCAATATAATTTTTTCTCAACTATTTAAGGTACTTATTTTGGACCGACTGGGATAATTCTTCTCCAAGAATTGAAAGGTGTTCTCTGGCCGGATTAGAGCGAAAAATCGTAGTTAGAGTGGACCAGTTTGACAGGGGTGGTTGGCCGAATGGATTAACCCTCGATTATACAATGAGAAGGTACTTTTTTTTGCCTTTCAAAAGAACAAAGTTCTGAATATATTACTGTGGGTAAAGCCATTTCTAAAAGTTATTTTTCAGGATATATTGGGCTGATGCTCGTTCTGATTCGATTCATACATGCAACTACGACGGCTTGGACCACCACGAAGTGATAAGCAACCAGGAGTTCCTATCTCATCCATTTGCAATCTCGCTTTTTGAAAACTATGTGTACTGGACAGATTGGCGGACCAATAGCGTAGTGAGAGCTAATAAGTGGACTGGGGGAGACGTGATGGTTATACAGGTATCAGCACATTTCCTAAACTAGCTAGTAAATAAGTATCACTCTTGTAAACCTAAAAAGTTTTGCAAATAATTTATTTCTAGAGAACTTTGACCCAACCGTTCGACATTAAAATTATGCATCCGAGCAGACAGCCTCGTGGAATCAATCCCTGTGGAAATGATAACGGAGGGTGCTCTCATTTATGTTTGCTGCACTTCAATGGGACTTATAGGTGTGACTGTCCCCATATTTCTAGGTACGTTTGAAAAATCTGGTTATAAATTCTCTATTAGCTCGAACTAATAATAAATAAATAAATAAATAAATGTTCATTGACGGACCAGCCATTTACAAAAGAAAAAAATCAATACATAAGTAAAATATAAAAATCTCTAGTATCACACACATGAACAGAAACATACAACAAAACATTGAACAAATAATTAGATAATTAGTCAAATACAAAACTATATAAACTTGAAGATACACAATATAGATAAAATAGGGTATAATATACTCATACAAACACAAAAGTTAAAATAAAAAGGTATACAGAAGGTGGGCAAATATAAAATACATACACTAAAAACAAGTTACCATCTATAGATAAAACAACCAGATACATATATCAGAGTGCATTCTTTATTTTCGAGCTCAATGAATTCAATGTATCATTAAAGAAATCGATATTATTTTCAAATTTATTCGTCTTAATTGAAAAACGAGTAAGAGATGACCATAGTTTGTTCTGTGATAAGGAACACCAAACAGATTGAATTCTCTCAAAACTCTCTGTGGAACATTTATGTCTATCATGGCTAATAATTCGGGACAATCTATTAATCCATGCAAAATTTTATAAAAGGTGCTCATATCGATGTATGTTCTCCTTTCCCTAAGAGGTATCAAATTAATGGCCTTAAGTATTTCTTCATATACTATGTCTTCACTTGGTATCCCCATTTTGAAACCCACAAATCTAATGAATCTCTTTTGCACTCTTTCAATCTGTTGAATATACTGCCCGTAGTAAGGAGACCATACCTGGCAAGCATATTCCAGGACTGACCTAACATAGGAACAAAATAATGTTCTAAAGCAAGCAATGCTATTAAAGTCATGCAAGGTTGTTTTAATAAAGCCCAGTAATTTTAATGCTTTATTAGTAATGTGATTCACATGAAAGTTAAAACTTAAATTGCTGTCAAAATATACTCCTAAGTCTTTGAGCTCTTCTTTAGTTTCAAGTGATACACCACCAATCGATAATCATATTGAATAACATGCTTAATGCGATAGAATCTCAAGACAAAACATTTGCTTACATTCAATTGCATATCATTTAAGTTGCACCATTCACTTACAGCATTCAAATCTTCTTGAAGTCTCATACAATCTTCCACATCCTTGACTATTCGAAAAATCTTTAAATCGTCAGCGTATAAAAGACATTTAGAATGTTTCACACATTCAGTCACATCGTTGATAAAAATATTAAATAAAAGTGGAGCCAAATGCGAACCTTGCGGTACGCCAGATGAGACTAAAATCTCGCTAGAAACAAAATTGCCAATTTTTATCTGCTGTCTCCTATTTGTTAGGTAGCTATAAAACCAGTGCAAAAGGTCACCAAATATGCCATAATTTTCGAACTTTCTCAAAAGTAGAGAGTGATTTACCTTGTCGAAAACCTTAGAAAAGTCCGTGTAAATAGAGTCAATCTGATTAGTGTCCTCAATAGAATTTCTCAAAAACTGCTCATAAACAAGCAAATTACTTACAGTAGATCTACCTCCGACGAAACCATGTTGGCTTTCACTTAAAATAGATTGAAGTTTTGATTTGATTTTAGTATCAACAATCATTTCAAATACTTTCGCAATCAAAGACATTTTACTTATTGCTCTATAGTTAGTAACTTCAGTCTTATTACCATTCTTAAATATATAATTATAATATAATAACAAGTCTATATTTAATGAACAATTTTTCACTTAAGGACGTTCGATAGTTTCATGAGGGGAGTTGACGAAAGAGGGGAGCTCCTATAATTTATCATGGGAAGGTGTCAGTGGTGTCAAGTTGAGGAGAAAATATCATATAAGATTGAAAACGTATAATTCAAATAAAATGGTTCATTTAAATATTACGGAAATATTTTTTGAAACTCATCGAAGAGGGTGAATTTTATTGAATATTTGTTAAAAATAATCACCGAAAATACTACAAGTTGGTCAACAGCCCTATATGAAGATCAATTAATCAATCAACCAAATATATCTTTATTCAATAAAACGTTTTGTGGTACTGATGAAAAACCAAAAACTGACGTCAAAGTTAAAATACAATGAAGTAGCTAAGTTAAAAAATTAAATAAATAACGTTCACATAATATCTTATTATCAGACGTGTCACTTAAAATTCATTTAAAAAATTCAAAGAACTCATTCTTCGTATATGGTTCAATATGAACCAATAAATCAAGAATAGTTTTCTTAAAACGTTTGAAATTCTCATCCAACTTCACCCCGATTGGTAGAGCATTAAAAAATTGAATTGCCAAGAAACCAGACCCTTTTTCTGCCACACTGTCGATGCTGTGGGACATTATATCCTATATATGTAGTGGCAAAGCAGTATTTAACTTCATGCTTCTTAAACTTGTCCTTGTTTTTAAAGAGAAACAGTAGACATTCGTAAATAAAAATTGCTGGTAAAGTTAAGATACATAACGTTTTTAATTTTCCCCTGCAGGAATCCAAGTAACCAATGCCAGAAAGTATATGAATTGCTCTTTTTTGGCTTTTAAAAGCCCTTTCTGGTGCACTGCCCCAACTCCATAGCGAAGAGTTGAATATACATTTGCAAAATATTTTGACATTTGACAAGTTTTCCTCGGTCAAATATTTTGACATTACTCGTAAGGAGTATGAAGCTGTGTTTATCTTATTGCATACCTCTGATATATGTTTTGTCCAATCTAGATTATGATTAACATGGTTTCCAAGGGATTTTGTATCTTCCTCTAATGTGATGTTTTCAGTTCCAAACTCAACTGACTCAAGAAGTGTCTGATTGTTTTGCTTTGTTGAAAAACAAATGTGATGGTTTTTTTCAGTGTTCAGTATTAATTTGTTCTCTCTAAACCATTTTTCAGCCTTGATAATATGTTTATCAGTAATTTTCATGAGATCTGCCAATGAGATGCCGATAGTTAAGATTTTGTATTCACCCATAACTGTAGATGTCAGGTAAGTAATACAAAAAATAAACAGTAGTTGTTCCATAATGCTTCCCTGCGAGATGTCCGTGATTAAAAATTCAACATCTGAAAAATACTGAACCCCATCAAATTACACTACAACTTTCTGAATTCGATTTCTAGATATGAACGAACCCAATCAAGAGCAGGCCGCATTATATCATACCTCTCAAGTTTCTGAAGCAGAATCCTATGGTTTAAACTGTCAAATGCTTTTGATACGTCTAAAAATGTCTCTAACGATAAATACAGGGTGTCTCAAAAGAAAGTTCACATTTAAAAAATCGATTTAAAAAAAAGTCAGGACTTTATTGAAAAAATGTTTATTACATATTAAAATACATTGTTTGGGAATTTATTTTTTAAAAATGATATCGTCCAAATGTAATCCGTTGCGCTCACGGCATTCATTTAATCGAGCACTAAAATTGCCCATGACGGCTCGGCAGGTATTCTCCGTGATGTCTGCCATTTCGTTGCGGATATTTTCTTTTAATTGTGCCAGGGAAGTCGGTTTGTTGGCGTAAACTTTTGATTTAACATAACCCCATAGGAAAAAGTCCATAGGTGATAAATCAGGACTGCGTGGAGGCCAACGTATGTCACCTTTCTTTGAGATCAATTTGCCAGGAAAAATTTCACGCACTCGTGGCAGAGACATGTTGGACGTGTGTGAAGTTGCTCCATCTTGCTGGAACCATGTTCTTTGGTTATAGACAGGAAAATTTTGCAGTTCAGGCACGAAGAATTTGTCTAACATCTCCACATACCGCTCTGAAGTCACTGTTACTGTGCGTTTCCTTTCATCTTCAAAAAAGTACGAGCCGATAATTCCTCGCGCCGACATCGCAGCCCATACAGTCACTTTCGGCGAATGTAGAGGTTTCTGATGTTTGTGTTTTGGATTGTTTGCACTCCAATAGCGGCAATTTTGCTTGTTTACATGACCATTAAGATGAAAATGGGCTTCATCCGAAAAGAAGATGTTGGTAAACGTTGAAAAGCGTTCAGTCATCTGGTTTACGAAGTCAAGCCTCTGACCAGCATCCTGAGGCTTCAATTCTTGCACCAACTGAATTTTATAGGGGTTCAGCTTTAAATCTTTGTGTAAAATGCGGAATAATGATGACCTATGCACATTTAAAGCAACAGCACGCTTACGAATCGAAACGTTTGGGTCGTCACGAACAGACTGAGTACCACTCTCTACGTTTTCGACCGTTCTCGAAGACCTCGGACGCCCGGATTTTGGTTTATCTAGTGTTGAACCGGTCTCTTCAAACTTCTGGATCCATTTTCCAATAAGCCGAGCGCTTGGCGCATCATTTAAGTGACGAATATGTCGAAAATTGCAGAATTTTCTACGCGCTACAGTCGCCGAATTACCGTTTTTGTAAAACTCACGTACGCACAAAGCACGGTCCGCTCCCGAGAAACGCTCCATAGCGACTAAATTCCCAAGAGCCAGGCTACCGATTGACATACCCCCCGCGCCGCTCGGAATAGTTGCGTTCACGCAATAAGCAAAACAAATGTGTACTTTCTTTTGAGACACCCTGTACTTGTTCTAAAAATTTTCTATAATTTTCTATATGACATCATATACAGCTGTGCTCACAGATCTACCTTTTAAGTAACCATGTTATGTTGGGCTTAGTGAGTTTTTTGAATTAAAGAATTTCAGTAGTCTGGAACACTTAGCACTTTAAAAAATCTTTGAGAAGGATAGTAATGGGTGTATAATTATGGAAATCTGTACTATCCCCCTTCTTAAATAGAGGTTTAATCAATGCCATTTTTAAATTGTCTGGAAAAATGCCATGCCTAAAAAAATTATTGATTATATAACTCAAGGGTTCGACTCAATAAATGGCACATTTTTTTCTTAAATTATTTGAAATCTCATCATACCCACAGCTTTTTTTGTTTCTTAAAAATTTTATAATTTTAAAAATTTCTTTTATTGTATGTGAGAGAAATATAGAATTTAAGTTATTATCAAAATTACAGGATCTACTTTCCTGAGGCAAGTCAGCAACCAATCTTGAGGTACTAAATAGACTCAAAAATAACAAAACCCCCGGGCCAGACCAGATACACGGAGAAGTTCTCAAATTAATTGACTCAGAACAAATAAAACTACTGACCACCCTCTTTAACAAAATTTACATGAACGGTCAAATACCAAAAGACTGGCTACTGTCGACATTCATCCCGATTCCCAAAAAAACGAACGCAACTAAGTGCTCCGATCATAGAATAATCAGCTTGATGAGCCACGCTTTAAAAGCTTTTCTTAACATCATTCAAGCACGAATATATAGAAAACTCGATGAAAACGTAAGTGACACGCAGTTTGGCTTCAGACAGGGACTTGGCACTAGAGAGGCCTTATTTTCCATGCAGGTTCTGATTCAAAGAGCACGTGACATCAATGCCGACGTCTTTGCATGCTTCATAGATTTTGAAAAGGCATTTGACAAAGTGCAGCACAGTAAACTGATTTCAATCCTACAAGAGACAGGAATCGACGACAGAGACAGAGAGATAATATCAAAGCTATATTCACAACAACAGGCTATTGTACGAGTTGAGAATGAGACAACAGAAGAATTTAATATAAAGAGAGGAGTACGCCAGGGCTGTATACTGTCGCCACTTCTATTCAACGTATACTCAGAACATCTCTTTAAAGAAGCACTGGGCAACATAGAAGATGGAATTATTGTAAATGGAGAAGTAATAAACAACCTAAGATACGCGGATGATACCGTTCTTATAGCCGATACTGCAGAGGGACTTCAAAGAATTATCGACCGAATAGTGACAGCTTGCAACAGATATGGTATGAAGATAAACTGCAAGAAGACGCAAACGATTATTGTCAGTAAAAACGATGTCGGCAACATTCAGTTTACTGCCAACAACGTAACTCTCACAATGGCCCAGACGATCATATATCTAGGCTGCACGTTGAATAAGGACTGGGACCACTCTCGAGAAATAAGAAGCCGAATCGAGAAAGCAATAGGTACTTTTAATAAGCTGCGCAACATACTCTGCAACCTATCCCTCAATATACATACGCGGATCAGGATTTTGAAATGCTATGTACTCTCAACTCTCTTATATGGAGCAGAAGCCTGGACCCTTACCGATACTTCATGTAAACGTATAGATGCATTTGAGATGTGGTGCTACCGCCGCATGCTTAGGGTTCCTTGGATACACCACGTATCAAACGAAAACATTTTACAACGTATCGGTGGAGAACTACAAATGTCAAACGCAGAAAATTGGAGTACTTTGGACATATCATGCGGAATGAGAAATATCGCCTGCTCCAACTTATCCTGCAGGGGAAGATGAAAGGCCAGAGATCAGCTGGACGATGACGAATATCATGGCTGCGCAACCTACGGACATGGACTGGAATGACATCAACAGGTCTGTTCAGAGCAGCGGTGAATAAAGTAATATGGACCAATGTGATAGCCAACATCCAAAGAGAGGCACTTTAAGAAGAAGAAGACGAAGCTTTGAAGGTACTTACCCTAAGCTCACTCAGTTGGCGTGTAAGAACCTTTTGGTCCTGGCTTCTGCTCCCGCAGAATGATTGTTTTCGAAAACAGGTAACATTCTAAGGAAAAGCAGAAATCGAATACTGGGAAAATGGTTGTCACATCTATTATTTTTGAACTTTTTACCTAAGGAGTTGTGGTGATTTTTCTTCAAGACTTAATTTGAATGTTAATTTTTGATCTCGAAGGAGCCGTTATAATTTTAAATTGTTAATTAGATCTCAAATAATACTTCTCAATAAAACTGCACAATTATTTGGGCGTTTCTTTCAAACTATATGTATATTTTTAAAAAATCGATTTTTTTGGAAAAATCGATTATTATTTTTACTAAAATCGATTTTTCATTAAAATAAGCGAAACTATCGATCATTCTTAATAGAAGTAAGGTTTGATCTTTTGTAATATATATATATATATATATATATATATATATATATATATATATATATATATATATATATATATATATATATATATATATAGGGTCTAATCAAAAAATTTAACCTCTATTAATTTCATCATATTTCAGATTGAGTGAAGATAACAAAACTTGCGTGACCAACGAACGTGTTCTTTTGATTGCAAGAATCAATGAAATCAGAGGCGTGGACATAGAGCAGCCTTACTACCACACTATTCCTACCATAAGCGTGCCTCAGGTGCTCAGTCCGGTGCAACTCGAATACTTTGCAAAAAATAAGAGTTTGTATTGGGCCGATTCAAACATGGACGATATTAAAAGGTCGAACTTAACTCAAGGACCTGTGCAAACGTTGATTGACACCGGACTTCAACATGTGTCCGGATTGGCTGTGGATTGGGTATCCGAACTATTGTTTGTTAGTTCAGATAGTGGAATAGGTAAATATGAAATGAGGGATCATGTAAGCTTTTTTATCAGAACTTAATAGGTAGTATAGGGAAACACATACCTGAGGCATACAGGGTGATTCAAAAATCGATCACGAAACTTAAGGGGGTGATTCTACTTGACAAAATAAGGGTAGAGCTTCATATAATTTTTTTTCAAAATGTCATTCGTTTTCGAGTTACCAGCCGTCCAAGTTCAAGTTTTTATTTTTTGAATTACTCGCTTACAGGAAAACCGATTTGACTAATATTTGAAAGATAGGCTAAGTCTTCTGCGCTTCATCATTTTAGTAACAATTCACATTGATTGTTTGCCGCTAGAGGGCACTTTACCTACATTGAAAATTGTTTTTTTGTCATAATTTTTTAGTGTTGACAGCTACAGTAGTTTTTGGCATAATTTCTGAAAGACTGATGCCAGGCCTTTAAAAAAGGTGCTCTTTATTTACATCGCTAAACCCAACGGTTTAGACGTAAATCACCCTTAAAAATTAAGTGGTAAATTTACTTTTCTCATTTCATTACCACCAGCTACCAGGTAAATAGCTATCAAAGTATACTAGAGCTGTCAGTTTAACATCAAATAAATTCGCTTTTTAAACTATTTAATTTATAATCTTAAAATAACTAATAATGGCTAATCACCAATATTCAAATATCGAATATTGTGATATCCATTTTTGTTATGGAAAAGCAAATGGTAATGCAGAGTTGGCAAGAAGATATTATATGGAGAGTTATCCGGAAAGAAATATCCCTCATGCTCAAACATTTTCCAGTGTGCACAGGAGGCTTGCGGAATGTGGTTCCTTTAAAAGTTATAATGGAAATAGGGGAAGACCTAGAACTGCTAGAAACGTGCAACAAGAAGAAAGAGTGCTTGAAATTATTGAAGATAATCCAGGTATTAGTACTAGAAAAATTGGGAATGAAGTGCGGCTCTGTCAGGCTAGTTCATGGAGGATACTAAGAGAAGAACAACTCTACCCGTTTCATTCAAAAAAGGTGCAGGCTCTTTATGACGATGATCGGCCGAGACGGTTGGAAATGTGCAATCAGATCCTAGCTAAGTATGAACACGATAATCGATTAATTGGCGTCATATTATTCACTGACGAAGCTGGTTTCACTCGTGATGGCATAACAAATCTACACAACATCCACACATATGCTTACGAGAACCCAAACAATGTGGTAGAAACGAAACATCAGCGTAGATTTTCACTAAATGTGTGGGCAGGGATAATAGGAGATTACCTTATTGGTCCTCATTTCTTTGATGGCCCATTAACTGGTGACGTATACTTAGATTTTATCCAAAATCGTCTCCCATTGTATCTGGAAGATGTGCCATTGGAAGTAAGGGCCAACATGTGGATCCTCCAAGACGGAGCTCCGCCCCACTTTACTATACGTGTCCGACAGTATTTGAATGCAACGTATCCTGAGCGATGGATAGGACGAAGTGGACCATTGGCATGGGCAGCGAGGTCACCAGACCTTAATCCTATGGATTTTTTCTTTTGTGGTCATTTGAAACAATTGGTGTACGATATTCCAGTAATCAACGTCGAGGATCTTCGCTTCAGGATAATCGAAAAGTGCCAAATTATTAAAGAAACACCAGGAATTTTTCATCGAGTTAGGCGACATTTTTTGAAGAGTGTTAGGAAATGTATGGAAGAAAATGGGGGACATTTTGAGAATCTTTTTTAGTTTGTTTAGTACTGTTTCATTAATTTTTATCAATTAAATGTATATCGCAATAATCCATAATATGAATATTTACTGATTAGCTATTATTAGTTATTTTAAGATTATAAATTAAATAGTTTAAAAAGCGAATTTATTTGATGTTAAACTGACAGCTCTAGCATACTTTGATAGCTATTTACCTGGTAGCTGGTGGTAATGAAATGAGAAAAGTAAATTTACCACTTAATTTTTAAGGGTGATTTACGTCTAAACCGTTGGGTTTAGCGATGTAAATAAAGAGCACCTTTTTTAAAGGCCTGGCATCAGTCTTTCAGAAATTATGCCAAAAACTACTGTAGCTGTCAACACTAAAAAATTATGACAAAAAAACAATTTTCAATGTAGGTAAAGTGCCCTCTAGCGGCAAACAATCAATGTGAATTGTTACTAAAATGATGAAGCGCAGAAGACTTAGCCTATCTTTCAAATATTAGTCAAATCGGTTTTCCTGTAAGCTAGTAATTCAAAAAACAAAAAATAAAAACTTGAACTTGGACGGCTTGTAACTCGAAAACGAATGACATTTTGAAAAAAAATTATATGAAGCTCTACCCTTATTTTGTCAAGTAGAATCACCCCCTTAAGTTTCGTGATCGATTTTTGAATCACCCAAACAATTTAAAAAAGAATACAAATGTGCAGTTCAATAAGCAAAAATCAATTCAAATGATAACTTGATTAGAGGTTCTCGTAACCCCACAAAAGCCATGTGGAAAATAATAAATCCTAACCAATTTAATGATTTCTTCTCAAACATCTCCACTAATTTCGTTAAAGATATTCCCAGTGCTAACTTAAACCCAATGGACTTTGAATGTACAACACCACTAAATCAGTTTTCCTTCAGAGAAACTCCATTAAATATCATAAGGGATACGATTAATAGTATCACTACATAGTATAAAACAAAGTCGCTTTCTCTGTCCCTATGTCCCTTTGTATGCTTAAATCTTTAAAACTACGCACCGGATTTTGATGCGGTTTTTTTCAATAGATAGAGTGATTCAAGAGGAAGGTTTATATGTATAATAACATCCATTAAATAGTGGAGAAATACTGTTATTTTTGAGGTTTCTAATGTGATGTCGTTAATTATCATATTTTTTTCCGCTTACATTGCAAACGCAGGCTGAACCCTACGAGATTTATCAAAATAATGTACTAATTATTTGTACACATTGAAAAGGTCTACAGAAAACTCCGCGATGGTATATGTCTATCTCTCATGGATATCCCACAATAACATTTTTTCGTCATTTACTTTTTACGACAAATAATGGCAAATTTTGAAGCGATTTTAACCAATACAGCATTAATCCTTATCCAATTAAATAGCTTAAATACATTGTTGATTTAATATAGATCTATATGGTCCTTTACAGCACAAGATTTAAATGAATATTTTCGAAGATATTACAGATTGCGGGAAGTAGCGCTTGCGGCGGTACTGGCCGACCGGGGCGGCGGCAGCGTGCCTATAAATAGCGCGTCGGAGGCCGATGTAATAATTGTTGTAAAAATAAAATAAATAGTCACAGTTTTTCTGTAATGTATTTAGTATCAGCATTGCACCCGTGCGAAGCCGGGGCGGGTCGCTAGTTAATAATAAAAATAGCAGTGACATATTCGCACTGAACATCAAACTTATTAAAACTATTAAAGATCTTATTATTGTATCTCTCACGAAACTAATACACATATGTTTAGTAGAGGGCACATTCCCCTCTTGCCTGAGAACTATAGACCAATATCCTTACTTTCTGTTGTCTCAAAAATTATGGAAAAAAACGGCACTGCAAATAGTCGAATTCTTGGAAGGAAATAATTGCTTTACTGAATGTCAATTCGGTTTCCGACAGGGCAAGAACATTATACTGTGTATATTGGATATTGTATCCTGCATACCGGAATAATTCCACGAAATTCAGTATAGCTCCGTCCTTCTCAGCGATCTTAGTAAAGCTTTTGACTGTGTAGACCATGGTATCCTCCTGCGAGAACTTGTAAAATACAACTTCTCTTTCAACAGCATTAATATTATTAGATCTTATCTAATCCAAGTCCAAATCGTACGGGGTGTTCTTGGCGGAAAGTGTTTTAAATATAGTCCCTCAGGGCTCGGTATTGGGACCAATATTGTTTCTGGTGTATATAAATGATCTACTCAAAATGGATTCTGGTGCAAAATACGCACTTTTTGCCGATGACACCACAATATCCTGAGAGGTGCTTGAGGGTACTGTGGAGGTACAACAGAGAGCAGAAAAGTGGTTTGCAGGATACAGGCTTATCCTCAATAATAGCAAAACCAACAGGGTCATTTTCTTACTAAGAGATCTGGGAAATATGAATGAGGGAATGGATCAGAACGATATTAGGTTTTTGGGAGTGAACTTGGACCCAAAATTACTTTGCAAACCTCACATCGAACTATTATGCAAAAAATTAAATAAGTATCTTTTCCTTCTGCGAAATCTCTCTAACAGTGTCTCTCGGGAGACATTGAGGACTGCGTATTTCTCTCTATTCCACTCTCACTTTCGCATGGGGACACGCAGCAGACACCAAGCGAGTCTTTGCCCTTCAACGCAGTGAGAGTTTAGAGATGACTGTCATGAGGCATTTAAAAATCTTAAAATCTTGACAGTTCCAGCTGGGATATTAAAAACCCCCGTTATTTAAAAAAATATATTATGACCTATAAAACTCACCATGACATTCATACATATGAGACTAGACACAAACAAAACATTGTTGCTGCCTACTGGAGGTTAAAGAGGTGCCAAACTGGAGCAGGATACTCGGTAATAAAATGTTTCAATATATTACCGGAAGAAATTAAATATGTGGATGAACCCGACTTTGATAAAACCATAAAGAGTATTTTAGTTCAAAATGAGTTTTATAGCACAGAAGAATTTTTGAATTACCACTTTTTCTAAGCTACTTTCAATCCATGATGCCTTGTACCGTGTGTGTATATTTAATTAATGTTTTTCTTTTGTAACTTGCATCTTGTATGCTTTCCTTTAACCATGTAATTTGTGTAATTTTAATTTTTAAACTGTATTTTTAATCTATCTTAAAATGTATATCTTTGTTTTTAACTTTTCTTTTCTATATAGATTTCTATTATACTTATTTTATGCTACCTTTGTGACTAACATGAATAAACCTATTCAATTCTATTCTATATGATGGATGTTTTCTATAATTATAATAAAAGTAAATTATACCAAACACTATAATCCGGTTTTGTTTTAGTTATTTCCAATATAAACGGCGAATATAGCACGACGCTTATAGAAAATGAAACCATCCTATCCATAGCGGTACATCCTACTCAAGGGAAATTATTTTGGATTAGAGTAGATAACAACACAGCGTTCTTGGAAAGCAGCGGAATGGACGGGTCTAATAGAAAGGTTTTAATACCTTATTTAAGCACAGAGTCGAAAAGCTTAGTTGTAGATATGGAATCTAATAGGTAAGAGAGATAGTTGGTAAAGTTTATTAAGGGTCACGTCTAGTAATTTTAAAAAATAGCATAATTTACTATTAAGCACTAGATATTTTTTTAAATATGTTATTTTATGATAGGGTCAACATACAGAATAAACTTAATGTGTTCTAACAGTCTCACTCTGAACGTAGATAAAACCGGCCTCATTGTTTTTTCAAAGCATGCAACAAGGTCTGAGTCACTACTTGCATGGCTTGGGGGGTGAATCTATACCGACTTCGGAAGACATTAGGTTCTTGGGTGTTCACTTGGACCCCTCTTTAAGCTGGGAACATCATATCTCAGCTCTTGGGGCTAGGCTTAGCAATTTGTGTGGCGTAGTCTGAAGGTTTCGTAACGTTATCACTGCAGAGACAGGCTTTTTTTATCTTGGGCAAATACAATCTTGTCTCTTATGGTATTTTCTTTTGGGGATCGTCAAGAAAGGCTATTAATATATTTAAAATTCTCATAATAAGATGCATCTTCCACCTACATCCGAGAGCTTCATGTCGACTATTTTTTACTCGGTTTAAGTTGCTTACTGTTCCTTCATTATACTTTAGATTTTTAGTCATGCTTGTCAGAAGGAATACGAAATTATTTCCGCTAAATAAACAACTTTATGGGGAAAACATGGTTATGACTACCAGAGGGGCGAATGAAGAAGGGGTGCCCTTACATAACTCCACCTTCTACGGGAGAGGACCATACTGTATGGCGATTAAAGCCGTAAGAATATTACCAATAGAAATCTGGCTTGTCGAGATTTAAATTTTAATATCTTATTTTACAAACTGTAAAACTTTGTTCAGTTTAAACTGACTCTTTTATTACTACTATTGATCTTTTTTAAATTATTTTGTATCTGTTTTTTTTTCTCCTTGTGTTTTCCTTTTGTGTACAGTTCCTATCGAAATGTCGATTAGTTTTATCTTAAAAATGGTGTTAGTGATAAACATCATACCGAAGATATGACATTCAGCATTGCTTATCAGAATGTGCGGGGCCTTAATAGTAAAATAGCAGTGTTTTACAATTCAGTTTTTTTAACAGAAAATGAATATGATGCAATAGCTTTAAGTGAGACATGGTTAAACAATAGTGTAAATAATAGTGAATTATTTCCAGAGTCTTTTACGGTTTTTAGAGGTCGAAATAGGGAAGATAATATGCGTGGCGGTGGAATATTGTTGGCATTTAAGAAAATATACAAATGCAGTTTATTAAAATTAGATTATAGTATATCATCTATAGATTTTTTGGCGGTCAAAATTTTCACAGATAATGTTAATTTTATGTATATATTAGTAGTTTATATTTCACCTAGCTGCCCTCTAAAAGAAAGAGAAGACTTATTCTCTTACATAGAAAGCCTAGAATGTATTTACCAGTCAAAAATTGTTGTTGTTGGAGATTTTAATATTAGTCATTTAAATGATTATTACACAACTAATTTTAGGAACCAACAAATAGATACATTCATTAATCTTGTTGAGTTTTTTGACTGCCAACAATTAAATCGAGTACTAAACAAAAATAACCATATACTTGATGTTACAGTTACTAATACTAGATGTAAAGTTTGTGAAAGTACGTTCAGTTTTGTTGAAGCTGACCCACATCACCCCCCTTTAACCATAGAAATAGTACTTAAAACTCCTACAACGCGAATTTTACCTAATAATAATACTGTTCTCAGATTCAACTTCAGGAAGGCTAATTTTGAGGCTATGTATCAGTTATTTCAGCATACAGAGTGGAATGACCTGAAATCTTTCAAAGATGTCAATATGGCTGTAAAACGTTTCTATGACAAAGTATTTGCAATATTTGAAATTTGTGTTCCTAAAAATAAACCTTGCACAAAAATATACCCTATATACTTCACAAAAAATATTATCAGACATAAAAACTAAAGATAAATTGAGAATTAACAGTAAAAGAACTGGGGATGTAGAATTATACAACAAATTTATACAATTAAGAGCTAAAATAAAAAGAGACATAAGAAATGCCTATGAAAACTATATAAATAAAATCCAGTCAGATATATGCGAGGATTCAGGGTCATTTTGGCGATATATTAATGGTAATAGAGGTGTTGTTGGTGTTCCAAACAAGGTGCGTCTAAATGATGTTGAGTATATCCATGGGAAATCGATATCAAATGCATTTGCCTCATATTTCAGCTCTGTTTTTGTTGATGACTCTGGATATCTCGATGAACTTGTTATGGATGAATTTCGAGTCTTTGATTCTTTGTGTATTGATCAAGTCACCTATGAGGATGTGTGTGATGCTGTCAAGGGCCTTAAAGTTAATAGAGCAGTTGGTCCAGACAATATACCTGCATTTGTGTTTAAAGGAATGATCGGCTTTCTGGCTGAACCTCTTAGAATATTGTTTAACCTTTCTCTGAAAACCAATACATTTCCCCAAATTTGGAAGGAGGCTAAAATTTGCCCAGTTTTCAAGAAAGGCGATAACAGTGATGTAAAAAATTAGACCTATATCCCTATTGTCATGTCCGGCAAAGATATTTGAATCTGTTTTATACAAATTTGTATATAATTTTGTTGAAAATAAAATATCAAATCGACAACATGGGTTTTTAAGTAAAAAATCTACGGCCACTAATTTATGTGAACTAACCCAATATATAGCCGAAAACCTTGATAAAAAGAACCAAGTTGACGTTGTTTATACAGATTTTGCCAAGGCCTTTGACAGGGTATCGCATAACATTCTTATACAGAAATTACATGGGGAATTTGGCTTTCATGACAACCTTGTTCATTTCTTAAAATCTTATTTGCAAAACATACCTCAAAGGGTGACTATTAAAGGCTATTATTCTGATTATTTCTTTGCTACATCAGATATACCGCAGGGCTCTAACCTAGGTCCATTGCTCTTTCTGTTGTTTATAAATAATCTGGTTGATGAAATTAACGCATCTAAAGTACTATTGTTTGCTGATGATCTTAAATTATATATAAAAATTAATAATTACAATGACTGTCAGGTCCTTCAACAAAATTTGGACATACTGTATCAATGGTCAATCAAACATAATTTGCATTTTAATATTGACAAGTGTTTTGTCCTTAGTTTTAGTAGGAAAAAATTTTATTTAAATCATGTTTATGAAATGAATGGGAGGGCATTGACTAGAGTTGACGAAATGCGGGATCTTGGAGTCACCTTTGACACTCGACTGACATTTAAAGATCATATATGTGATATAACTGGTAGGGCCTCTAAGATGTATGGGTATATAGTTAGAAATTGTAAAGAGTTTAATGTTAAGTGTATTAAGTTGTTGTATGTGGCCTATGTGAGGAGTATTTTGGAATATTGTTCAATAATATGGAGTCCATGTTATGAGAATCATATTTACGAAATAGAAAAAATACAGAATAAGTTCTTAAGATATATCTATTACAAAGAAACTGGCATATATCAAATGCATATACCAAAAATAGATATTATGAATAATCATAACATTAAAACACTTGAAAGTAGAAGGAAGGTATCATCTATCTATTTTTTATATAAATTGTTGAACGGTATGATAAATGCTCCTGACTTATTAGCCTTAATTAACTTTTATGCTCCGCCATATAGAACCAGAAATCCACTTGTTTTTTATATTGATAATACTCGTACTAACTATTACAATAATTCACCTGTTATGGTAATGTGTAGGTTATATAATCAAATACGGTCAAGATTTGATTTTTGTGATATCAGAATATCAAATAGGCTTAGAGCATTGCTGTATGATATAATGTAAGTGATACAGTAGAATGTTAGTGTTTAGCAATGTTTATATTCTTATTATTATTAATATTGATTTGTTTAGACTAAGTCTCTTGTCCTACTCTGTAATTGGATGTAAATCTGTAGGGTTTGTAAACAAATAAATAAATAAATTGTAGTTAGATCGATATATTTATAATTCTTAATGTTAAACATTTCTTCCTCAGACGTTGCTTTGTTATGTGATCATAATTTTGTTGGATATTATCAGATTTACAAGCCAAACAGCTTTGCACTTCCTCCAGGGAGTATCGACTCATACCAGGTATACACAGACACCAAAAGTATGAAGCTCTGTGGGGACCCTTTCCATGTTATCGGGTCCTAGGTGGCGTGGTTTTTTGTACTTCCTACAAACTTTCGGACGGTCCGCGCGGTTGCAACGAGAACTGCTTTCTGCATCGATTTATACAGATGCTCACTAAGACCCAGTCCCTTGATGTTCTGCAGGAGACTCTTTGGTATCACTCCAGTTGATGATAGTATTATGGGAATGATTTGAAAAATATTATTGTTGGCATGCCAAAAATCACATATAAGCATATAATAATATATATTAGTGTTTATAATTTGATTTTTTAGGTTATATTGGATTAGCAATTACAAGGTTATGTACGCCAATTTGGATGGTACAAACCTAATGAAACTTAATCTCCCTTCTAATGCCACAGTGACAGCTATAACTGTATACAAGAACCAAGTATATTATGCCGACGATGCCGATCTCTCTATATATGTGTTTAACAAGTCGGTTGCAGCAAATAATTCAGCTGTATCATTGAGGAATAGCACAAGCGGAGTGTTGGCTTTAAGAATTTACGACGCCACTGAACAGACAGGTTAGTTCAAAGAATCTATATTTTAGTTTTGTAGAAGAAATTGATTCATATTAGCTCGGAGTAATTCATTATATCGATACTTTCGTAGAACAATTTTTCAGTTAGTAGAATAAAAGAACTTCCGAGTATACATTTATACACGGACTAATCGTTGTGTTGATTGTGGGTAACTGTATGCAATGATAAATTAAGGCAAAGATAATATTTATTGGTTATTAAGGATAATTTTCTAAATTTATCAGCACTAATTACGTGATACTTTGTTCAGACAAGGTAGGCTTTAGAGCTGTACAATCGACAATTGACAACATCTTTTCACTAACACAAATAATTGAAAAGCATACAGCGCTTAGTAAAAAAAAACACAAAGTGTATTTGTAGATCTCACCAAAGCATATGATAATATATCCATTATCAAATCGTTCCAGTTGGTTAACAGTAATGAAAGCCATTAAACGAATTTACACGATATAGGTATATATATATATATATATATATATATATATATATATATATATATATATATATATATATATATATATATATATATACAGGGTGTCCAAGATAAGGATTCTAACCATGGGGATCTCGGAAACAGTTGGAGATACGAGGTCGGTTAAATTAGAGAAAAGTTGCGCAATTTAGTGCTAAATTAAACGCAATTTAAAAATTTCAAAAATTCAAAATACTTCCGGAGATTTCCGGAAAAAAACGAATTTTGGCAAAATCGTCTTTAATTTTTGTAGGCTTTATTTAAAGAGATATCAAAAAATAAAAGGTAGATTCTTCTTGCCACTTTTTATTTTTTATAATTTGGTCTAAACAAAATTTAAATCCGACGTTTCGTTTCTGAGATACCATCATGAACTTTCATTTTTTATATGGAACAAAAAAAAGTATCCCATGTATTTGATAGCATTTTTTATTACAAATTCAACGGTGTATCACACTTGCATATCAAGTGTGTAGTTCATTGGCTTTTATAAAACTGATATACCTTTCTCTCTCGCTCTCATGGAGCTCTTATGGAAAGTACTTGAACTACGTATTCGATATGCAAGGGTGATACATCGTTGAATTTGTAATAAAAAATGCTATCAAATACATGGGATACTTTTTTTTGTTCCATATAAAAAATGAAAGTTCATGATGGTATCTCAGAAACGAAACGTCGGATTTAAATTTTGTTTAGACCATATTATAAAAAATAAAAAGTGGCAATGAGAATCTACCTTTTATTTTCTGATATCTCTTTAAATAAAGCCTGCAAAAATTAAAAACTATTTTGCCAAATTTCGTTTTTTTCCGGAAATCTCCGGAAGTGTTTGAAATTTTTAAATTTTTTTAACTGCGTTTAATTTAGCACTAAATTGCGCAACTTTTCTCTAATTTAACCGACCTCGTATCTCCAACTGTTTCCGAGATCCCCATGCTTAGGATCCTTATCTTGGACACCCTGTATATATATGCAGTGGTGTATTCCGGTTTTCAATCCGTTCGTCAGTAGAAAAAATCTTCACGACGTTTCGCCAACACCTGATCTGATTTTCAAGTGATGCTTCCTCGATGGCTGCTCGGCTTAGCAAGCCGATAATATTATGCCTTTTTAAAATGTGTTAGATGTTATATCTTTGTATACAAACATACCAAATCAACTTCTCCACACTATTTTAACAGAAAAATGGGAAAGTTTGTTGTTGACCTTGTTCTAAACACAAATTACTTTCAGTACGAAAACACCTTTTACAAACAACTCGATGGTTGTGCTATGGGATCACTAATTTCACCTACCATTGCTCGGTTAGTAATGGAATATTTAGAGGAGAGAGTTTTAGAAAAATTAAATTTTGATATATTTTACAAAACGGTTTTTCGATGATTGCATAGCAGCCGTGCCACAGGATAAAATCAATAAAATTCTCCAGGAGTTTAACAGTTTCAACTAAAAATTACAATTCTTGTACGAAACAGAAAATAATAATAAAATAAACTTTCTGGATATGACACTTATACGCAGAAAAAACAAAATTTTAACTGAATGGTACACCAAACCACCTTGGTCAGGTAGATATTTAAACTGTTTCTCTAATCACTCAAAAACTTAAAAAAATTACTGTTGTGGTCGATCTGTCTGATTGTGCCATCTCTCTAATGTCTCCAAAATTCCCACCAAGAATACTACAAAAAGTGAAAGTTAATAATAATTTCGATAAAAAGACTATCACCGAAATAATTAATAAACGAACATATAAATTTTATAATAACCTAATAACAAGAAACATAGAACATAAACAGCAAAAATATGTAGCATTGCCACAGATCTCATAATAAATTAAATACACTATTTATTAATTTAAAAAGTAAAACTCCTCTCATGAATAAATTAAATGCAGTATATTCGATCCCTTGCACAAATTGTCCCAAGAAATATATAAGCATGACCAGCCAATTACTAAAGAACAGATTGAATAACCATAAATATACGAAAACTGCCTCAACACCGTTAAACAAACACACACAGGACGAAAAATGTACCTTCGATTATAACAGTACCATAATTAAAAAACAAGGTATGAATTACCAAAAATTGCAGATAAAGGAAATGATAGAAACTAAAAAAGATAAAAACACTGTTAACGACAGAACTGATATAGGAAATTTGAGCCATATTTACACCAGCCTAATTTAAACAAAAATATTAAATATTCGATCCTGTTAATAAACATCAAAAATTGAATACCCTCTTAACATAAAATTAAATGTATGCATTCTTTCGGTTTTTTTGGTGAATTCTAAAGTATAAAAAATAAAACACTCGAATTCCATGCATCCTCAGTACCTAAATAGACGATGTAAAAGTTTCATTTCATTATTGATAAATAAACAAAATGTCAAGGTGTGTACCGGGTGAGTCAACGATTGGATGAAGTAAGTTTGTGCCTTTTCGGTGAAATTTACAAAGAAACTATATTTATTGTTTGATACAGTATATTTTTACGCAGATTTTAAAAATATTTAGGACTCTACAGGGTGAGCCAAAAAACTAGGACAGCATAAAGTGGTATTTTTTTAAATAGAACACCCTATATACGAATCGTATTTTCGATTTAGCTTATAATTTTAAATCTTTTTTATTAAGGGTTTACTATAACAAAACTTTATAGTTTCTGAGATAATTAAGTTTAAAGAAAAAAAGTCACATTTTCAAGCATCAATTCAATCCTAAATAACGTTTTCAATTTTGTGACAAATATATTCAAATTTGGAATTTAGCAAGGCCAAGGACAAGTTAACATAATTTTTACCTAATATTTGCAATAAAAGCTACAGGGTGTTGAACACATCGGCTCAAATTTGAACAAGTTTAAATGAATAAATATCTTTTTTTTTTAAATGGTACACCCTGTATATTTTCATGTTATTTAATAGAGTAATAAAAACCCTAAAAGTTTTGTTCAATATATCCTATACCTATTTATAATAGTTTTTGAGATATTTCAGTTTTTCTTATTTTCCATACTTTTTTACAGAAATAGTCTTCATTATCATAGTAGCCATGTAAAATAATAAAAAGAAACTACAGAAACAAACAGAATGTGGTTAAATATGATGAAATACATTATTCGTTATATTACAACGGCAATAGTTTAATTAAACATAATGTGAAAAAATTAACACAACAATAACGACAAGGCAAATACATATTTACTTTTATACTAAATTGAAACAAAAAAATTACCTATTAAATACTGAGATTAATTATTTCTTTTTAATAAGTATTCGAATAAACTACCCTCTTGTGCAATGCACAAATTTAGTCTTTTTTACAGATTTTCTCGGACCCTGGACAAAATTAGTGGCGTTATTGTTCTACAGGTATCCCTAATCCTGTTTCGCATATCTTCCACTGTTGTTGGTGGATTAACATACACCTTATGTTTAATATAACCCCATAGGAAGAAATCTAATGGGGTGATGTCGCAAGACCTTGGTGGCCACTCAATAAAACCCCCACGTCCAATCCATTTTTGCGGATATCGTTGGTCCAAAAACGCACGAACTTCACGATGGTAATGCGGAGGCGCACCATCGTGCTGGAACCACATACTGTCGAGCTCATCCCTATCGAGACCTTGAAGCAATTGGGGTAGTTCTTCTTGTAGAAAGTTCAGGTAACTATGGCCATTTAGTGTTTCATTAAAAAAGTGGGGTCCAATAATTCGATTATGATGAATACCACACCAAACATTTAATGACCAGTGGTTTTGCAGTTGCACCTCTCTAATCCAAAATGGGTTTTCTGTGGCATAATAATGCATGTTGCGTCTATTTACGGCACCGTTACTTCTAAAAGTAGCTTCATCACTAAACATTACCTTGCATAATAAATTTGGATTTAATTGAATCTCCGCATTTATTGTACGACAGAAGTTTACACGACTTTCAAAATCCTGTCCATGCAATTCTTGGTGTAATTCCATGTGATATGGATGATACCTATATTTCTTGGTAGTACGATTAGCGGTGGATTGTGATGTTTCACATAATGCTGCTAACTGACGGCTACCAATATAAGGATTTTCCTGAACATTTAACAATACTTGTAGTTCTTTTTCTTCTTTAGTTACTGGTTTGTTGACCACTTTACGTTTTGGATAATCAACAGTACCAGAAGGATCAAATCTTTGCATTAAGTTTTGAAAAGTATGGGTATTAGGCTGGCGTCGATCAGGATACTTCATTTTGTAAATTCTTTGAGCAAGAAGGCAATTTTTTTGAGCCTCTCCTATTGTATAAATCATATCTATTAACTCATTCTTTGGAAAATTCATTTTACAATATAAGATGAATGCAAAAAAAACCAAACTACACTGCATAAAAACCAAAAGAAGCGATTGCGGTTATAAATTTGACACACAGAAAAATGTTCTTTTACATTGTTTTTGCCATGGCTACTATGATAATGAAGACTATTTCTGTAAAAAAAGTATGGAAAATAAGAAAAACTGAAATATCTCAAAAACTATTATAAATAGGTATAGGATATATTGAACAAAACTTTTAAGGTTTTTATTACTCTATTAAATAACTTGAAAATATACAGGGTGTACCATTTAAAAAAAAAAGATATTTATTCATTTAAACTTGTTCAAATTTGAGCCGATGTGTTCAACACCCTGTAGCTTTTATTGCAAATATTAGATAAAAATTATGTTAACTTGTCCTTGGCCTTGCTAAATTCCAAATTTGAATATATTTGTCACAAAATTGAAAACGTTATTTAGGATTGAATTGATGCTTGAAAAGGTGACTTTTTTTCTTTAAACTTAATTATCTCAGAAACTATAAAGTTTTGTTATAGTAAACCCTTAATAAAAAAGATTTAAAATTATAAGCTAAATCGAAAATACGATAAATAAATAAAAAACAAAAAATTTTGAAATATATATATATATATATATATATATATATATATATATATATATATATATAAAGAGATTAAAGTGTAGGAAAAAACTTATCGGCGTATTTGTTTACACATAAGATTATTAACAAGTTTAAAGTACTACAATAAAATAATTACTGGGCTAATAAGTTACATAGTAATTTACTGATCTAGGGAAATTTCAACCTTCCTATATCATATGATCGATGTCATTTTTACGTCACATGTCTGTCGAATCAACGAGTTATCTCTGTACTTTCAGAGGCATTGTATCAAGCCAGTATGAGATTTTAAAAATTTTATTTACGGAGGTGAAATTTTTGTATTTTTGGTAGTATTGAATTTTTGATATGAAAACATTCTAATCGATAACTTAAACAGATGAACTTTATGGATGTCATATAGGATCACTCTTATATGTTTTTGATTTAGTCATGTGCAGATTAGTAATTTTTCGCTTTATTTTGTACATAGAAAACACAGTGGTTAATAACGAGATTTAACCTTTTAGGCAGTCATCCATGTCAAATTAAAAAAGCGGGTTGTCAACATTTATGTCTACCTAGAACGGTGTCTTCGTATACTTGCAAATGTGCAACAGGTAAGATAGTGTATTTATTGTAAACATTTAATCAATTGTTTGTTAAAAAAATTCTTCGATTATGTCAGAATTTATAATAACGTTATTGTTGTTAATATTAATTTTTTTCTCCTAGGTTATGCTGAAGATCCAAATGATTACCACAAATGTATAAGCGTGGAAGATTTCATATTTTTCTCATTAAATTGGGAACTCCAGGGCCGACCGGTGAACGGTTCAAATGAAACGAAAGTATTGGGACCAATTTCAAGGGTAAGGTGTAATGGATTCATTGTTGGTGTACATATCAAATCGTCGTTTTTTCGTAAAAATCACCCAAAAATATTTATTCATTTTCAATCTTTTAGGTATCTAGTGCTACATCTATAGACTTCATTGCCGATCAAGACCTAATATTTTGGGCCGATACCGACCATGGTCAAGTCACGAAAATAAAGAGAGATGGTACGGTAATAAGAATTTGTATTTCTAATAACACTACACAACATATTTTAGTTTATCTATTGTATCTTGTATGAAAAGTGCATTTTTTTTGTTAATTTTGGGACGCTGAACACAAAAATTTCAATGAAATTAAAAACTTAATTGCAATTTTTAAGAACAAGTTTTTTTTATTTTATTTTTAACAAAATAATAAAAAATACATACTTTTACACTCGAAGAGACACTAAATATCCTGTCTTTTTGCTTCTCTTTTGTGAATTATTTCTGGAGCACATCTAACAGTAGTCGGCAAGCATGGAAGCATTCTATTTTCCCTGGTATCTTTTCTCCATTGTTGATATATCCTGATAAAAGCGTGCGCTATGCTCATCACTTACAGCTCCGTAGTTATCAGGAAAAAAGTCCATATATGAGTGTAGGAAAAGGATCTTTAGAGACATATTGCAACTTATTTTTTGGTACGATAACAGCATATTTAACAACAAGAGTAACGTAAAAGTCGTCCAAGCGTTTTTTTCAATATCTGATAGAGTGCTGTCAAAATGTTTGTCTTTCAGAATATTTCGAATCTGTGGCCCAACAAAAATACCTTCTTTAATTTGTGCTTCACTTACCCTTGGGAATTTCTGACGTAGATAGTGAAAAACTGGCCCATCTGTATTCAGTTCCTTAACAAAGTTTTTCGTGAGGCCCAATTTGATATACACTGGTAGCAACAAAATCTTTTTGCAGTCTACCAATGGCATATGTTGTACATTCTTTTCACCTGGCTCTTGTAATGAAGTGCCTTTGCCCGACTCTCCCATTCACACAAAAAACAGCACTGTTTGTCTTGAGACCCAATATTGCAACCGAAATAAAGCTGTTATGCCTTTTTTTATCAATAGTGTAACAGACCGCTTTTGAGACGCAAAAGTCACCTCACCATAAATATAACAGAAGTGATCTGGATTGTTTACACACTTTCGAGTCATCTTACCATCTCAACCATTCCCCAAACAGCACAAATACGTCTTAAAGACATCCATAAGACGTTTGATCTCAACATTCACGACGTCTTATGGATGTCCATAAAAGACGAATAACATCCATAAGACGTTGTATAGACATCTTATGTTACAAAAGGTAACGTCTTTAAGACGTTTGCTTACAACGTCTTATGGACGTCCCTTCCCAACATTAAAACAACATATTCCACCAATAAAATTATGTACATTAAAAAGGATCCCTTTAATTTTTTTGTTTGTCTTGCTTACAAAGTCAAACTATAATTATTCAAAAATCCAAGAAATAACTTTAATTAAGAAAAAATCAAGAGCAAAATGTACACTACCATTTTAAATAACTACAAGTTCCGCATGAATAATTTGCTTTAAAAAATATGTTCAACATAATCTCTTTATACAAAAAAATACATAACTTAAGCCTAATGTAAACTTTTTCTAATTTGAAATTTAAGAAGTGAAGTAGAAGAGCAAATATTTTCAGAACTACTACTGTTCGAACTATAAGTGAACCTATCAAATTTAAGCCTTAGTTTATCCCTTCGATAAAATAACTCTAAAAGGTAGACTATCAACAAAATAAAAGTTTATTGAAATAAAAAGTACACAAATCTTTAAATACAAGAATTTTTATTTAGTCGAATAACAAATCTGGTCTGATGCCCTTTTCAGCCATGTTTGGATTGAAATTTCCTCATTCTTCTGACTTTTTCCAGTCCTGTTGTCTCTGTAGATTCTAATAACAAACTGATTTTAATATTATAGGATAAAGTTTATCATTTGTGGTAGTAAATTTTTTGATATTTTTGCGAATTTTTATAATTGTCCTCTACTATAGAATCGTGACTTATGCAATTTCAAGATTAATATATATAATGAAAGACAGAACTTACTCATAATAGGTCTCACCAAGTTGGAATCGTAGAACTTTCTTTTTCCTTTTCGTACTAATCAACGGTACATGGTAATTTTACAAGCTCGCTTTACAAAGTCATAAATGCTCCGTACTCCCAGTTTTGAAATTTCTAAAACCTTAAACAAAATTACTTCTTGTAATTAACACAACTCTATTTTCTATGCTCTTTAAATATAAATCAACCATCAGGAACAAAATAAATCTTACAGGTTTCATTAGTGGAGCACTCCATAGACAAACATTTCGCCTTCCACTTCATTAGTAATATTTCTTGTAATATTTAGGACCGGGTCTGGATGAGCTGTGCAAGCCTTTTTCGCGTAGAATATATTTTTGAAGATTTCATTTCATACTTCTAACATAGAGTTACTACAAAAATATAAACGGCAAAGCATTCGGGAATTTCCTGTAACACAACCTATAAATAACGTTACTGTTTTTCCTAAGTACATATGATTCTCGATCTTACCTTAAGTATTACATAAACACGAATAAAAAAGATTTTTAGAGGCACATAGATAAATCAACTATTTTAATAAAATTCTTTCAAAAGCTAAATTTTCACAGTCGGCACCCCAACAACATTAAAAATGAATAATGACATGACGAAACACAAGTACAAAACTGAAAAATGACAGTGACAGAAACAAAAGGCGGGTTTTTTAAAGTTATAGTTTCGCTGGCATCATATTGTTATTGTTATTGGTACATCAAACAGTCTGTGACAAAAAGCACCAAAGTATTGGTAAAAAGATCACGCAAAAGTTCCATTAACCAAGGTCGTAGTGAGGCTACTAAAAATTTGTCGTTCAATCAAAAATTTTAACCTCAACTTGTATTCAGCTGAGCTCTGTGCGGCGTTGCAAACTTATTACCCAACTGCGACAAAATTCATAGGGAAGGAAATGCTTTTTAGTTTTTATCAACTAAATTATACACAACTGTATTTATTTTCATATAAAATGTAGTATGGAGACTTTTAAAAGATGTCTTAAAGACGTTGTATATAGACGTCTTTAAAACAACGTCTATAAGACGCCTTATTTATGTCTTAAGACGTTCAGACATAATTTGGATATAAAAACGACGTCTATAAGACGTCTAGTGCTGTGTGGGTCGTTTCAACTCAATAACTTCGAGTGACTAACCCCTCTGCTTTGTAGCTGCTTATATATTCAAATACGGCTTCTACATTTTTAGAGAATATTCTAGAATTTTTTATTCAATTCCATAATATTTACAATTTGTTTGTATGCAGAGGCTGTTCAGTACAAAGCAGACATAAAAATCGATTTACATGGGTTTAAATGGCGATCTCCCTTATTTTTTAGCCCTGGGGTGTTGGGACTTCGTATATGTGGGCCATCCCCGGTAATCCTCGTGCGGTGTTGCCAAGTTATACACAATTTCCTTAATTTAGGGAAAACGTATATTTGGTATTGTTATAACAATACAAAAATACCACGTGCATTCTTGCGGTTACATTGTTAATATATAGGAGACATGACATTACCTTTCTCTAAAATTTGAACTAGTATTAAAAAGATAAGTTTAGTTTCGGTTTTATCACACCAAAAATGTGTTTTAGTAGATTTAATCGATTTTATTTTAGATACATTTTGGCTGTTGTTCAGTGTAATTGTTAATTTTTTGATGAAAGTGTAAACTTATTAACCGATATCTTTGATGACATAAACTTTCTCATTCTGATTAAATTATTTTAATTTAGGCACCGAACGAACCTATATACTGGACCAGAACGAGATCATAGATAACACGCCTGTAGATTGGCTCACGTGTCTTGCTGTCGATTGGGTTGCCGAAAATATCTATTGGTGTGACTCGAAAAGAGGAACCATAAGCGTTGCTCGGACGGACGGTTCAAAGGAACACGTACTGCTATCGAATGATACTACAAAACCTAGTGCCATAGCTCTGGATCCTGTCCGAGGGGTATTCGTTTGGGCCGGACAAAATAGGTAAGGCAAATAAGAGCAGCAAGTTTTTTTTTTAATTTGCAGGTTCATCGATTATAAATCATTTTTATTGTGTGTTATTATTCTTATTAAAATTGAATGGGGTATAACACACAGTGCCTGAGTTATTTACATATTTTTAGACTTGAAATAGCAACTTTAGACGGTCAAAACAGAAGAGTTTTACTAAATAAACCTAAGAAATTCTCCGATATAGCGTTAGATTCCAAAAACGAACAAATATACTTTTGCGATTCCACATCAGTAACTATCGAAAGGATCAAGTATGACGGAGGGAATCATTCGGTGAGTAATTTCGTCGATAAAACAAATTGCTAGAAATATTTTGAGTGACAATATCAACAATTTAAATCATTGTAGGTTTTACTAAATAATCTCACCTTAGAAAAGCCTGTAAGTTTAACATTCTTCGAAGATACCTTGTACTGGTTGGATGCATTGAAGGATAAGGGTAGCTTGAGGAAGGTTCCGATAAATAATCTGACAGATATCACCGTTTTAGAACAAGATTTGGGAGATTCTTTAAAGGATATTCACATTTATTCCAAGAAAAAACAAGGTGAGGACTACGTGGTTTTTTCAGGTTGCGTGTTAATAATTTTAAAGTTATACTGTGATTTTTAGGATGATAGTGGCAAAAAAACCCAAAAATTTTTGCCACTATTATATTAAATATCACAGTACACTTTAAATAACCGGTAAGATAGTTCAATATTGATGAAGAGGTACCAAAAATGTTGTTTCAGAGCACCGTCTAACTCTGCACGAGAAAGAGAGATTTAAAATGAAATGAATATTAAATTTTAAATATTGCTTCGATACAGGTGGTTCCAATGGTCGGGCCTGGCTTGATGAAAGCCCTCGGCGGTTTCTGACATTCTGCCCTATATCCTGTCGCAATTAGCAATGCCCCTGGTAGTAGGGACATGTAGCTAGCGATCTATTTTCGACCACCATAGTAAATGTATGGATGTTTCGTCCCGATACCGGTGGTGGACTCATCAGTGGGATCCACCGGTATCTTTCCCAGACATCCTTGTACTTTCCACAAACTTGAACATCTATTTAAGTCCAGTTTTGCCGGAAAGCCGTGGTGAGATGTTATGTTCTATATATATGAATAGTTTGGTTATTCCGGGTTTCAATCCGTTCGTTCAAAAAATCGTTTTCACGACGTTTCGCCAAAATCTCATTTGGCATTTTCAAGTGCGGTTCGTCTCGTTACTCGCTGAGAACTGATGGTGGCCTCTGAAGAATTTCGAGTTTTGTTTAGCTGGCTCGCTGCCTGATTGGATGGGCGGCTTCGCAGGCTCCTCCCCTCTCCAGAGTGCGATATATTTTGTTCTTGTATGTAGGTCTCTCGTGTACTAGTTGATTTTTGTTGTTTTCTTTCTTGATTTTTTATTAATGTTTTCCATGTAGATGATAAATTTATAGCATCGTCTCGTTTATTTAGCTGTCCCGCTTTTTCGATTTCTAGGGCCTCTCTTATGACGCGTACCTTGTTGTTCTGTACTGGTGCTATTTCTTTTGTTTCTCTACGATATAACATATATATATATATATATATATATATATATATATATATATATATATATATATATATATATATATACAAAGCGCCACCTTTTTTAGGCCCGTCGCTAAGAAGAAGCGATGATGTTAGCGAGAACAGGAAAAAAAAAAGATTCTGGTTTACGAACTATGGGTATTTTAACTTAATCTGAAATAAATATGTGACTATTTGCTATATATAATACAAAAAAAAAACAGAAACAATGAACAATAACGCTATTACTAGTATGACGTCATCTTCGCCAAACGCCAAGTCGGTTAGTTTTAGGTCCAGCTTTAGACTGGAAAAGCGGCGTTGAATAACCTTACTTTTGTTTTCGTTCAAATGTTTATATTTATTTTAAAAGAAGAAACTATCTAGTAGGCCGATTAACACTAAAATTATGTTTATTTAAACCTAATTAAAAGTGTGTATTTTAAAATGATCTATTAAATTACCTATGTATACGTATGCCTTCGGTTTACAAGATATTTCAAATGAAATTAAAAATAAAGGGTCCTGTAATTGCTCGCAGAAAGTCTTATTAGTTTCCAGTCACAGGGGGAAAATGAAAGTTTACTTTAAAATCGGTAATACCACTGTTTATTATGAAGTTCTAATACCTGAAAGGCAATTTTGTCATTAAATCCAAACACTTTCGGCAAGCTGGATAGCCGATGGAATCTATGGGAGTGATGGTGTGTTATATGCCGGCTCTGGCATGCAAATCCAATCTTAGATAATAAAAACTCTTTGTGACATGTACCTGATTGTCTGTGTGCACCAAGTATTAAAAGTCAGAAAGATGGTATGTTGACATCACTTTCAGTACGGTGTACTTAACAAAGAACGAATACAATAAAGACTTCGTTTATCCTCAGTATCTGGTAAATGATGCCTTAACACATTAACTATGGTTCTAGCTGCAAATAGGAATAAAAGTAGTAGTGTACTCTTAGGAAATTAGCAAAAAATCTGCTTTCTGGGTTTCTCCCAGTTTTCACCCTGAAACAAAAAAGGTTAGTTCAGTTTAGTTCAGGGTTTTCACGACCAAAGCTTGGCCCAGACTCTCACTACTAACGCTTTTAGAAATCTCCAATGCGCCAAAAAGATTTACTACTTGATGAAAGTGGGAAAAGTGAAGTGTTTGATGCATTTCTAGGCACACTTGAATTTTTAACAAAACTGCTTTTTGATATGACAGGTGAATAAACTTTTAGTTTTTTATTTAATATTTATTAAAGAGACTACTTGATGGAAATAAGGGGATAATTTATGATGAGTATTGGCTTTATTGTAGGTATTATTAGTATAAATATTTATAGTTTTGTTCGTAAAATAACAAAACTATAACAACTCAGCACTAAAATCAGTTAAATCTCGAAAAACTCCGGGATTAGAGGAAGACGTAGACTCATGTCCTCGAACTGCGAGTTCGAAAGCTCCTCAGAAACGCACACAATTAATTATAATGCTTAAAATGTATCGATTATGTCTCACTTTTTCATTATGCAGTTCAATATCTCTTCGATAAGCGCTGCTTAATTGAACAGCTACGTTAACAGTCCCAAAAAGTTAATATTGTAAAACTTTCTCATGTTTTGCCGACAACGTATGCTTTTTAATACAGTCCCCCGAATGATTTAAGTCGATAAAATCTCATTTGTCCAAGAAATTTCTCCTCTAAAAAATAAACAAGGGAAACAAAATAGAGCATTTTTAATTTCACAACTACAACCACGTATGTTTATTATACAGGTCCAGATTAAACGTTCTAGTAAAAGTCTTTTTTTTGTTAGACACGAATTGTTCTATTTTAAAATTCGGAGTCGGCCTTCCAAGCCTTTTTATTTCAGCCTTATCACTTAATGACCGACCACAGAATGGCTCTGCAATTAAACTCCGAACGGAATTCATTTTTGTTTTTACCTAAACCAAAACGCAAAACAATAACAATGTTTTATTTTAATTTATAATTTTTTGGGGGGTTGCGCACACCTAAAAACCTAAAGAAAAGCCGCCACTGTTATTCAGTTAATTTATTTTACCAATTGATAACCGTTTCTAGGAGGTACAAATCCATGTGCTGAAAAGAATGGTGGCTGCGAACAATTGTGCCTCTTTAATGGGACACACCCTGTATGTGTATGTTCGCATGGTATGCTCTCTACCGATGGTAAAACGTGCAAACCATTTGAAAGTTTCGTCATGTACTCCAGGGTGGTCGGTCTTGACTCTATACATATGATGGGAGATAAAAATTTACTGAATTCCCCCTACCCTAGTATCAAAAATTCGACGTTTCTGAAAAATGCCATAGGTAAGTTAATATTTCAGTAATCTGGAAAGTAATACTTTCATGAAACCTGTATTTTTTTTAGGGTTGAGTTTTAGCTACAAGTACCAAACAATTTTCTATTCGGATATTCAAAGAGGTTCTCTTAATTCGGTATTTTTCAACGGGAGCGATCACAAAATTATAGTGGAAAAACAAGGTTCGGTCGAGGGTTTAGCTTATGAGCAAGTAAGATTTTTAAACTAGCATTATTTGTCCAAGACTAACATCACGATTTATATTTGTAGGTGGGAAATGCTTTGTACTGGACTTGTAACAACGACGCTACAATCAATAGGGTCAATTTGACCGATCAAATGACAAATGCATCTAACGTTGAAACTATTGTTAGGTAATTTTATTTGCGAATAATTTTAACAGTAATACTACAGTTGCTTTTAAAAATTGCTGTTTGTTTATTTTAATTCTTTCTTTTTAGGTTGAGGATGCAAGACAAACCCAGAGGCATTGCTGTAGACTCTTGTGGTGAACGAGTCTACTGGACGAATTGGAACGCACATCAACCCAGCGTAGATAGAGCTTTCTTTACTGGGTAAATATTTTGTTTCATTTTAAAAATTAAAAAGCAAATCTTTAAATTTAGTGATTAAACCCCATACAGTTTATTTTGCAGTCAAACCTTATTTCTATTGTTTGAAGGTCATAGACAATGATGTTTCTTGCGAAGTAGTAGATATCTGTTGGACTTCCGTTGTCTTTATTTTTGTTGAATATCACGACGTTTCGACTAGTAGTTATCTCTAGCCGTTTTCAAGTGAAACTAAATAAATCCCTTAGCTACGTGAGTAGATATACCTAGGGGCGTTCTACAACAAAAAGTGCATTTTTCCCATAAGAATAACATGGGGAAAATTTAAGGTTCAAATTGCAATTTTAGTGCCATTTTAGGGCGTGGCATTTTTAAAATGAAACAGAGCATAGCTTTGTTGAAATATCTATTTTCTATTATACATGAATTAAAAAATACAATAGGACATAGTTTTGTTGAAATATTTATTTTTATTATACATGAATTTATAAATACAATAAAGAACAGGGTGATTTTTAAATAATCAATTAATTTCAGTATTTTTATAATTTTTGTTGTATATATGTAAAGTTAACTTTATTCTTCCATTATATTACAATGTACCCAGGGAAGGGTATCGCAGATGCCTTTTATAACGCGACGTTTATCATCATGAGGACTGAGACCTATTTTCGATTGTTTTGTGGTATATAATTCATGTTTTCTGGAACGAATCAATTTTTGAGTTATGTGTTTTTCATTAAAGGTTTCCAAGCAATCTACGTAATCATCAAACGTTATAGTATTTTCAATAACCGATTTTTTTACTCCTTTAATTTTTTTAGTTATGCCGAGTTTTTTCAAAATATCATCGATTTCCAAACGTTCTTTCTCTTCTTTTTTAAGTTCAATCTTCTTTGCTTCAATTTCTTCTGCTGAATATAACACCTTAGTAGAATACATTTTTGATCTTAATCCGATAAAATGCGTCATGATCCTGCCATTATTCTCATCCTTCATCAATCCAAGAACCTTTTTATTAACTTTCGGAATATTATATATATTATTGCAGGGATAATCAGAAGTATCAACATATTTTTGACAATCTAATTTAATTTTATCATATAGATTATCATTTTTAATTTCATAAATTAAACTATCTGTATCTGTGTAGAGGACTTTGCAATGCACTTTTTGTTGTAGAACGCCCCTAGGTATATCTACTTACGTGACTATTTACACTAAAAGTAAATGCAGTAGAGTGTGACTGAGATGGGTACAGTCATGTCTGCTATGGCAAAATTCTATTTTTTTTTTGCTGCATTTAGTTTTAGTTTACAATTACTAAGAAGTGGTTTTCACACTTCTCTTATATCTAAAGATGGTTTACTAAAACAACTCGGGTTCTGATGTATAACCGCGGCTTCTTTGAATTTCCATTTTCTCCAATGTTGTTCTCGGTGTAGTATTTTAGCTTCAGACCATTTTATGTGGTGTCCATGAGTCCAGGCATGGTTGGTGACACCAGATTTTTCGGTTTCTCCTCGAGATGTGGATTTTTGGTGTTCTTTGATCTTTACGTCAAAAGGTCTCTTTTTTCCGCCAATGTAGGAATTCCCACATTCACATGGTAACTGATATACACAATTCTTCATGTCTCTTTGAGTTGTTGGTTTGACCCTAGTGAGGCGACTTCTCAGAGAGTTATTTGAATTGAAAACAACGTTGATTTTATATCGTTTTCTATGCTTCTAACTTTTTCTGAAATGCCTGTAAAATAGGGGATGTTCAAAACTCGTTTTCGTTCTTCATTCGTTCTCGATATTGTCCTATTTCTGCGTTGTTAATAGTCCGGTCAAGTTAGCATCAAAAATAGGGGTAAGGTTACATTAATTCGCACCTTGCTAAAAATTGGCATGAATGTTGGGAACCCTATTATACACAATTTGTCAATTATCCACATCAATCCGAAGTGTGGAAAAAAATTTATTCAAGGTCAAATGTTGCAAAAATCGGTTTTTTGAGTTTTCCAGCTAAACGGTAAGTTTTATAATAAAAATAGGTGAGACAAAAATTATTCATCATGCAATTATCTATAAAAATTGTTCATACACTTTTTTTCCTAAGAATCACCATTTCGGAGATACAGCGATGCAAAATGTTGAAAAAGTTGTATTCTTCATAATATGCACACGTTTCCGCGCCACCCGTGAGGTAGTGTACATGGCGCGTTTTTTTTTACGTGGTTTCCCCGGTAGGCCTATTCCACGATCTATTGTGCTTCTGTTGAGTTAAAAAGCTATTGTATTAAATTGAAAATGGTACTATTGTAAATAACAAGAGCGGTGTAAGTAATGCGTAAATTGAGAAAATTATTCGTCTGATTGATACTCTTCTTGATTTAAAATGTCATAGTGATTATCAACAAAACATATTAATGTTGATGCTCCTGACTTTTCTGTTATAATAATTTTATCGCCATACTTCAACTTTAATCGTAACTTAATGGTTCTATTATCTAACGAATTGTTGCAAATATTTTGTAATTCGTCTAATGAAAATTGACAATCATCACTATTTTCGATGTGTGCAAATATTTCTTCCATTAAAAGATTCGTACTTTCAGATTGAGGACGACCGGCTTGACCCCCCGTAGTCGGTCTCAAGAAGGCATTATGACAGTCTTTATGATACTTAGCTTCGGCAGCAACTAAATCATGTTCGAACTCAATTCGAGTAATAACAGCTTTTGCTACATGATCAGAACGAGTCTGGGCTATATTCAGGATTGTTTCTTTGAATGAAAGTGTTGTTACATGAAAAATTTTACGCCGATACTTCAGTGCTTTTCTGTTTTCTAGCTCTTCATTCAATTCATTGCCACAAAATAAGCAACACTTTTTAAAACAAAAAAATGGTTCACTTACGCGTGCTCTAGTACGAGGTGGACTTATTTTTGATGTACTAGCTTGTTCTTCATCCTGTTTTCTTTTCAATGCAGCGATTGTACCCTTCCGAGTATAGTTTTTTCGACACTGCACATGAACTGTCACAGAAGTCTGGTCTTTCAGGTATTCCGAAAATTCATCACCTCTTTCAATACTTGCATTAATTAATGTCTTTAGGCCACGATCAACAGTAACTGTTTCGCTTTCGGTCAAATGTTTATTACAAATAAAGCACAACTGCGACATTTCTATTACAAACACAAAACTGCACAAATTTTGTTTGAAAATATAAGCAATAACTACGTGTTCTTACTACGAAAGAATGCTTGAGACTAATACTATTCTATCTAGGGAGGCCCTTCAAAAAGGAGCAGGTATACGAGCGTCGCCACGTGGACAATTGAATAGCAGACAGATGTTGCTCAAGGCCGTACGGTCATATAAAATGAGGGACTGGGTTTTTTTTGGAGTTTATATTTTTAAAACTGTATAATATGTATGTATACGCTACGAAAATTAATATTTTTACTTATATTATCGGTCTGTAACGTATATTACGGTAATTGACATGCATATTATGAAGAATACAACTTTTTCAACATTTTGCATCGCTGTATCTCCGAAATGGTGATTCTTAGGAAAAAAAGTGTATGAACAATTTTTATAGATAATTGCATGATGAATAATTTTTGTCTCACCTATTTTTATTATAAAACTTACCGTTTAGCTGGAAAACTCAAAACACCGATTTTTGCAACATTTGACCTTGAATAAATTTTTTTCCACACTTCGGATTGATGTGGATAATTGACAAATTGTGTATAATAGGGTTCCCAACATTCATGCCAATTTTTAGCAAGGTGCGAATTAATGTAACCTTCAATGTCTATTTTGACCGGACTATAAAGAAATTTATCCACTAGATATACTGGGTATCCGTTGGCTGTCAGATCATTTTTAATGTAATCTATCTCTGCAACTCCAACGAGAACTTGATGAAAGAGATAGATTACATTAAAAATGATCTGACAGCCAAGGGATACCCAGTATATCTAGTGGATAAATTTCTTTAACAACGCAGAAATAGGAGAAAAACATTGGAGAAAACGGAAATTCAAAGAAGCCGCGGTTATACATCAGAACCCGAGTTGTTTTAGTAAACCATCTTTAGATATAAGAGAAGTGTGGAAACCACTTCTTAGTAATTGTAAACTAAAACTAAATGCAGCATAAAAAAAATTGGATTTTGTCATAGCAGGCATGACTACACCCATCTCAGTCACACTTTACTGCATTTACTTTTAGTATAAATAGTCATGTAGCTAAAGGATTTATTTAGTTTCACTTGAAAACGGCTAGAGATAACTACTAGCCGAAACGGCGTGATATTCAACAAAAATAAAGACAATGGAAGTCCAACAGATATCTACTACTTCCTTATTTCTATTGTCAAACATTTAATGTTTTTCTGTTGTATGTTTAAATATTTTTAGTTACGACAAACAAGCTATAATCACGACAGATATTCGGATGCCCAACGCTATAACGTTGGACCATAAAGCGCAGAAACTGTACTGGGGCGATGCAAGATTGGACAAAATTGAACGATGCGAGTACGATGGAACAAAAAGGTAAATTTGTAAATAATTCGTTAGAAATTAAATTTTATTAACAATGCTATAACATATAAATGTTGTTTTGTAGAGTTGTGTTGGCCAAAATAACACCGCAACACCCATTCGCTCTGGCCATCTATGGAGACTTTATCTATTGGACCGATTGGATCTTGCACGCCATCATCAGGGCCGATAAGTTTACAGGCCAGTACTTTGTATCATTAAGGAGAGATGTAGTGAGGTTAGATAATTTTTAGCATAAATATACTTGATTTTGATTATTTTTTTTTTACGTAGGCCTATGGGAATAATTGCTGTAGCAAACGATACGGAGGACTGCTTTTCTAATCCTTGCCTAGTCGATAACGGAGGCTGCGAGGAATATTGTGATTTGACAGCTAACGCTCAAGTTGAGTGTTCATGTAGAGATGGTAGAATCTTGCATGAGGATGGAAGATGTTACAGCACAGGAAAGTCGGAATGTACCGATACTGAAGACAGGTAAAATATTAATGTTCTCTATACATATTTCAAATAATTTACTTAGCTGAAAAAGTGTCTTTTGTGTGTAAATTTTTGGCTCTGGATTCAAAAGGGGCGCGAAATTTCATATTTAAATATGTACTTTTGTGAATACATGTTTATTTACGATAAAATAGTAAATTCCAGATTTAATATTTCCTCAAACTCTCTAAATAAATTAAATAAACTAAATAATACGGTATACAGTGCTAAAACTACAATTCTTCGATTGCCGAAACGGGGAAACACAGACATTAAACGGCGCGGTGGCGGCACTTTGAATCAGTGCTTCCTCGATTTTAGAGCGCGACGTCACCACTGCTATAAATGGGGCCGAACGTGGTGGTTCTCACCGTAGGTTGTTTTGACTACATAGCATCTTTAACAATAATCGTGACTTCTAATTCCTGATACTGACATCTAAATTGCCGTCGATAAAAAGGCATAGTTAGCGGCGCGTATTAGTTGCTTAACATATACGTCCTGACTTAAAACAAACTTGTTACCATAATGGGACTAACTGGAGAAAAACCTGATTTGATATTGCGACTAATAGTCAGCTTCGTGTTGGCTATAAACCTCTGAGCCAGGTCAAGATTATCACAACATACTCTCCTATGTAAAATATTTTTTCCATGATTTTCCATACTGTTGACGGACCCTTTATATAAAGTCACCGGCAGAAGGATTGCACCATACAGGAAAAATGCATTCGAATATTGATACCATTTAAATAAGGGTACTATCCTGTATACAGTAGAATTTTATAAACTTTTTACTATGTGTGTTTTCGTTTCAGAATGTGCAAAAAATCTCTATTATATTTTACTGTTTTTTTAAAAAGCTTAAAAAAATTCTCATGTGCAATATTTTTGCTACTCACTGTATATATGAATGAACAAATTTCTACTTAGGGTAATTAGAAATGTAAAACCACTGGATGTTACTACCGACTGAGTGACTAACTCTCAATTTAGTTTCTTAACTCTATACAGAGTTAGATCCAAACGGCACAAGAAATATTGATAATTTTACATTTAGTTTCCGTTGTTCTGATGGCGGCTGCGTACCCTTCCACCTAACCTGCGATGGCATTTCACATTGTGCGGATGGATCAGACGAGGAGGCTGGCTACTGCGGATACCGTACGTGCCCGCTCAGTTGGTTAAGATGTCTAAACAAGAAGTGTGTTCCGATGGCTGCTCTGTGCGATGGGATCGATGACTGTGGTGATTCTACGGACGAGCAGAATTGTAACTGTTCGGAGGATCAGTATTTCAGGTAATTTTTTTTAAGGATTTACAATAAAATAGTGCTCAAAGAAAAATTTTTTTTTCATATAATTCATAAATTGTTACAACATTATTGCAAACAGTTAAAAAAACTATTAAAAATGTTTGTTGACTGTGACAATTTACCTTTTTTAGATTTTTCTGTAAAAAATCGATTTTATGTAGACATAGCACATCAACATTCTACTTATAAATATAGTCCGGTCAAAGTAGACATTCAAGGTTACCAAAATTCGCATAGAGCTGAAAATTTGTACAAATGTTCGGAACACCATTACATATAAGTTGCCAAAAGTCCCCAACGATCCCATGTCTGGAAAAAAATTTATTCAAGGTCAAATGGGTTTTTCGTTTTATCATCAAAATAGGTCAGACCAAAATTGTAGATCATAAAATTACCTATAAAAATTGTTTTTACACTTTTTTCTTAAGAGTCACCGTTTTCGAGATATCATCGCTCAAAAAGTTGAGAAAGCTGCTTTCTCCAAAATATGCACACATTTCCACGTCACCTGTGAGGTAGTGTACTTGACGCGTTTCTTTTAACGTGGTTTCCCCGGTAGGCCTATTCCACGAACCATACTGTACTATGTAATGATTAAAAGAAAAGAAGAAATAGTTAAAAATAATCGAAGCTGTCTGGATTCTATTGAATTTAGGTCAATTATTCGGCCGAACAGCAATCATAATACTATGACTGATTTTAAATGATCTAAATTTGATCGTTTATTCTTTAGAATTACTAGCTCCAAAAAATGCGACAGCGATTCCGGAATCCCACTGTTCAAATCTTCAAACATACGGCCTGGTGGAGGGTAATTAGTATTATCGAATGTTGCAGATTGGATATTTTCGCGGATGATTGCCGCAGCCGCTTCCAAGATCCTTAACCGCTCTTCTTTTTCGTACCAAGCTTGGTTTAAAATTTCATGATGATTGTCTTATCAAGCATATGAATGTTGATGCTCCGGATTTTTCAGTAATAATAATTTTATTGCCATACTTTACTTTCAACCGTACCTTAATTGTCCTATTATCTAATGTTGCATTTTTACCAATATCTTTTAATTCGTTTAATGTAAACTGACAGTCATCACTATTCTCAATATATTTAAATATTTCCTCCATTGCAAGATTCGTAGCTTCATCTTTGGGGCGACCGACTTTATCCCCATTGACCGGTCTCAAGAAGGAATTGTAACAGTCATTATGATATTTAGCCTCAGCAGCAACTAAACCATATTCAAATTCAATGCGAGCAATAACAGCTTTTGACATATCGTCATTACGAGCCCGAGCTATTTTTAAAACAGAGTCTTTGAATGAAAGTGTAGTTACTTTGTAGATTTTACGGCGAGAATGCAGTGCTTTCCGTTTCTCACACTCTTCCTTCAACTGCTTACCGCAGAAAAAGCAATATTGTTTGAAATTTGAAACAAAAAGCAGAATCACTTACGCGTGCTCTAGTACGAGGAGGAGTTGTATTAGATGTATTGGCTTTTAGCTGCTGCAATAGAACTCTTTCGAGTATATATTTTATGACACTCCACGTGGATTAATGCCTTCATTCCCCGATCAACAGTAACACTTCCATTTTTAGTTAAAAGTTTATTACAAATAAACACAATTTCGGAATTTTGTCTTTTTTTTTAACTTAAACAGCACAAATAAGGTTAGAAAATATTAACGATAAACATAAAGCACATGTTTTCACTACGAAGGAAAGTTACAGACTAATAGTATTTCGTTTATTCGGCCGTTGAAAAGAGAGCAGGTATACGACCTTTGCCACGTGGACAGTTGAATAGGAAGCAGATGTTTTTCAAGGTTGCCCTGGCGTAGAAGGTAGAGGGCTGAGTTCCTTAGAAGTTAATATTGATTTATTTTATAAGTTTAAGGTAATATACCGATATTTCAACTCGTATTATACAGTTCCAGTGATGTCTGTACGCGGCGTATATTATGGAGAATGCAGCTTTCTCAACTTTTTGAGCGATGATATCTCAAAAATGGTGACTCTTATGAAAAAAAGTATAGGAACAATTTTTATAGGTAATTTTATGATCTATAATTTTGATCTGAACTATTTAGATGATAAAACTTACCGTTTGGCTGGAAATCGCGAAAAACCCATTTTCCCCACTTTGACCTTGAATAATTTTTTTCCAGGCATGGGCTCGTTGGGGACTTTTAACAACTTATTTGTAATAGTGTTCCGAACATTTGTACAAATGTTCAGCTCTATGCGAATTTTGGTAACCTTACCTCTCTTTTTAGGGCTAACTTAACCGGACTAATACTTTAAACCATTATCCTAATTAGAGACTGAATGAAGCGCCAAAAAATACCATTTTTAAGCAAAAGTCAAGTTTTTGCTTGTACCCTGTATATGGTAGAATTTTCCAACTTTATTATGTTTCAGGATGTGCCAAGATTATCTGATTTATTTAAAAAACTTAATAAAAAAATTCCCATTTGGTGCAACATTTCTGCTAATCAGTGTACATGTGTGTGAAAATTCAGTGTTATATTTCAGATGCAACAATGGAGAATGTATCGACAAGTCCGTTCGTTGCGACAACGATCCCGATTGCAAAGACAATTCGGACGAACTAGGATGTCCTAGGCCAAACTGTACCGAATTGCATAACAGCAACTTCCTGAACTGCAACTTCACCACGAATTGTATTCACAGGGAGTGGTTTTGTGATGGAGACGATGATTGCTGGGATAATTCAGATGAAATCGGTAAGTGCACTCTGGACCGGTTAAAATATTAATCATGGAAAGCGACTCCTGTCATTTTCTGGTTGGTAGTTATATAGCCATTTTTAATCTTTACCTGCCAACTAGGAATAACTTCAGTTGACAACTGACATGTAATTCCTTGCTAAATTACGATATTGCCATGTGTTTCCCGTGTTCTGTGTCAGATGGAGTTTTGGATAACATTTTTTTTGTGCATTATTTTTAAGGTTGTCCAAAAGTGACTAAGCCCTGCGATTGGTCTTATCAGTGGCAGTGTGCGTCAGGAAAATGCATAAACGCAACGTTAAGGTGCAATGGAAAAGATGATTGTCAGGTAAGGATAAAGGTATTAGTCTTAAGGGGGATCCTGCTTTAGAAGACTGAAAAAATCGATTTTTTTTTTTTATTGCTTAAATCTACTAATAGATCTAAAAATATGTATCTAAATTTATAGAGGCAAATTCGCAATATTTTCAAAGATACAGCACTAAACGCAGTGGGGGTGTCGAGCAGGTATATGAATGTTCGGGCAACTGCAGCTACTCCATGGAGTGCGCGCTCCTCCCCTAGGTCGAATAACTCCAAACTATGTATACATATGTTTTCAGGAATACTTGAAAATGTTCAACAGTCGTTCGAAACAATATTTTGAGTTCGTAGAAGTGGCGTGTTAAGCTATTGTACGGATTATAGCGACATACTTCCTTTCTGTGTACGTGCTTCTACGCAGATACGTCTAACATCAACAGCTAGTTTTGCTCTAAGCCTTGTCGAGTGCACATCGCTATAACATCATGCCAAGTTATCCCAAAGGTAATAAAACGAGCAGTGATCATTCTGCGAAGCGACGAAAACGCAAATTCCACGGGAATCGATTCACAAGTGAAACCTCGAGTGACACAGACAATGCAGAGTGCAACACGAGCAGTAGTGCGAAGAAATTATCCACCGCGAGCACCGAAAATATAATTGTACATGCAGGTATCTGTTACCGAATAATTGAATTTCTTACAGTGTTTCTTGCAATTTCTGACATTGTAATATGCAGAACTTGTAAACAAAACATAACATTTGCAGAGAGCGGGCATCGAGGCTTGGGATTCAAAATTGTATTATCATGTATGTGCGGTCGACGAGAAATCAATTCAGGACCGTTAATAAACACCGGTTACGAAATAAATAGACGAATTGTGTTTGTGATGAGGCTTCTTGGTGTTGGACGAGAAGTGCAGCATTTACACTTAGCGTCGAAATCAATGTTTGAAAGTGTCTGTGAAAAAGCTGTCAAAGAAGAGCAAGAAAAAAATGTAGAAAATAGGCGACCTGCAAATAGTTTGAAAGTTTCCGGCGATGGATCGTGGAAAAAACGTGGCTTCACTTCATTGTTCGGTGTAACAGCTCTGATTGCATATTACTCTGGCAAAGTAGTCGACCTCATCGTTAAAAGTGCGTACTGTCATGCATGTGCCCTACATAAAAGCACATTAGACAGTAACGAATTTGAGGAATGGTATGAAGGTCATAAAGAATCATGCTGCTCAAATCACGACGGTTCAGCAGGGAAGATGGAGGTCGATTCAATCATGGAAATGTTTTTAAGATCTGTTGGAAATTTTGGAGTAATGTATAGGAATTATATCGGCGACGGCGATTCGAAAACTTTTGCTGGTATTCTCAAAATGAATCCATATGGTGACGACTGCCCTGTTACTAAAAATGAGTGCGTGGGGCATGTACAAAAACGGATGGGTACTCGACTCCGAAATAAAAGAAAGGAAGAGAAGCTCGGGGGTAAAAACCGGTTGACGGAGAGCATCATTAAAAAGTTAACGATCTACTATGGTTTGGCAATCAGAAGAAATATTAATTCTGTCGAAGACATGAAGAAAACTACAATGGCAACGCTGGATTATTATTGTTCGACTGATGAATCTCTTCGCCACGAAAATTGTCCGGCAGCCGCCGAAAGCTGGTGTGAATGGCGCAAAGCGGAAGCCACGAATTCTCTTACGTCTTTTATGCATCCTGCTCGATTGATTGACGATAATGTGGAGAAACATATTCGTCCAATCTACGAAGACCTCTCAAACGACGAACTTTTGACGCGATGCTTAGGTGGACACACGCAAAATGCAAACGAATCGTTCAACTCCACTGTCTGGCGCATGTGCCCCAAACATCTGCATTCTGGCCAAAAAATCGTTGAAATTGCTGCGTACTTGGCTACAGGCATATTCAATGAAGGATATTCTGCAGTTTTAAGTACCATGCAGCTGCTCGATTTAAAAATCGGCCAACAATGTAAAATGTTTGCAGATAACGTCGACACACAACGGATCGAGAGGGAAAACCGGTGTACGTCTTCTTCCAGCAAGGAAGCTCGCACGGCCCGTAGACTCCAGCAACTGCATCAAAATGAGTATTTTGAAAAAGAGGAAGGTCTACTTTATGGCGCAGGAATAGCTGATTAGCGTATTATTACTGTAAGTATTCGAAAATTAATATTTTTTCTGATCGTAAACTTTAAAGCGCGTTTTCTCGAGTTTTTGTTTTTACGATTTTTCTAAATTGGCGGGCGGGATTGCAAAAAAACTAGACGACCAATCAAAACGAAACAAGGCTTATTAGCTTCAGTTTTGTATCATGTTCTATTTGAACTAAAAAGATTCATGAAAAAAAATTTCTAAACAATTTTTTTAGCAAGTTCAAATGACTTTTTTTTGCAAAAAGCCCATTTTTTTTTCAAACCTGAGAAAAATTTTAAATTTTACAATTTTTTTTGGTTCTTCTTAGTTCACCTAGAAGAAAAATATATGAAAATTAAAATTTTATTTGGTTTTTTTGTTTCAGACGAAAATTACGAACTTCATCTTTCCCGCCGATAGCAGACTGCAATTGCGAGGTGTTACACAAATGTGAATAAAAATCGGCTGCATTTGATGAATATTTTAATTTGAAAAAATTTTTTTTTCGTGTTCAAAGATGTAATGAAATAATGTAAAAAGTTCGCTAGACTTGCTTATTTTTTTCTGTCCTAAAAAAATTTCCAAAAAAACGCTTTTTTAAGGCCCCCTAAAGCAGGATCCCCCCTTAATATAATTATTAATTAATTCTTTCGTTCTTAACATGCTAAATGAAGACTGCTGACTATTGATAGTTTCCAGTTTGACATCGAAAATGTCTGTAGATATATTTCGGAATTTATATTTATATGGAGAATTGTTTCCTATGAATATTGCTCTTGGTTTGTTGCAGCTGCACTGATGAGACTATTAAGTGGTTGAAACGTGTATGAAGAGAGGACCAGAGGCGTATTTGCAGGAAATAAATTGTCTGCATATTTTTCTTTTGTACTTATTTAAGGTATTAAACGATTATCTTTTTATTTAGGATGGTGTGTCGCCATCGTCTGATGAAGCCCAGTGCGGTATAACGTCCGCGTGCCCGCCAGACCACTTTAGATGTGTCAGTAGTGGAAACTGTATACCAAGGGCGTGGTACTGTAACGGCATCCGAGACTGTCAAGATGAAAGTGATGAAATTGATTGTAAACAACAATGCAGGTAAACAAATTTGTAAATTATTATCAGGCTGCGGCGATTTTGCCGACATAACAGGGCCGGATTTTCGGAAATTTATAATTATATTGTTATATGTAAGGAATGCATGAAGTATGCATATACAAACAAAAGACAGTTTAAACAAAAAGAAATCATTTTATATATATAAATTTCTTTTGTTTATAGATCTGATAAATTTCAATGCACCAGTGGAGAATGTATTCCAAAATCTTGGCAATGCGACGGTAGTCCAGATTGTGATGATCGGTCAGATGAAACGGAACATTGCAACCATACCGAGTGTGGAAAATTGGAATTTAGGTAAATTTCTGAAACCCATGTTGTTTATATTTTTTTATAGTGAAATATTAATTTCTTACAGTTAGTAACACTTTGGTATAAACTTCAGGACCGGGCTTTGGCATTTAGCTGTTAATAAAATAATAATCCCAGTGACTTTGCGCTAGTGCGGCGGCACACAACAATAATTTACTAATCTAGGGATTTTTCGAACTCCCTATATCACATGAACTATGTAATTTTGAGTATGACTATATATATTCATATAATTTTCTTTTTATTTTGTCTTTTCTTGGGTTTAGGTTCTTTATTTAATAAAAAATCAAAAACAATTTGACGTTTCGCCCTTTATTTAAGGCATCTTCAATAATTTTTTTGTTTTTCTTTGTTTTGATCTTCCTAAAAATATTTTTTATATAATTAAAAACATTCATACACAAACATATAGACAATTTTAAAAAACAAATATACACTTTAAAAAACTAGCCAAATTTCTAAAAAAGTATTTAATTTTACCAGTACATACCTTAACATTTTGCTTATTTAGTTATAATGAAATGACATTTTTATATCGTCTATTTAGGTATTGAGGATACATGGAATGCGAGTGTGTTTTATTTTTTATATTTTAAGAATGGATCAAAAAAAAACCGAAAGAAAGCATACATTTAATTTTATGTTTAAGAGGATATTCAATTTTTGATTTATTAACGGGATCGAATACTTAATATTTTTCTTTAAATTAGGCTGGTGTAAATGTGGCTCAAATTTCCTATATCCGTTCTGTCGTTAACAGTGTTTTTATTTATCTTTTTTAATTTCTATCATTTCCTTTATCTGCAATTTTTGATAATTCATATCTTCGTTCTTAATTATGGTATTGTATAATTGAAGGTATGTTTTTCATCCTGTGTGTGTTTGTTTAACGCTGTTGACGCGTTTTTCGTATATTTATAGTCATTCAATCTGTTCTTTAGCAATTGGCTTGTCATGCCTATACAGGGTGATTCAAAAATCGATCACGAAACTTAAGGGGGTGATTCTACTTGACAAAATAAGGGTAGAGCTTCATATAATTTTTTTTCAAAATGTCATTCGTTTTCGAGTTACAAGCCGTCCAAGTTCAAGTTTTTATTTTTTGTTTTTTGAATTACTCGCTTACAGGAAAACCGATTTGACTAATATTTGAAAGATAGGCCAAGTCTTCTGCGCTTCATCATTTTAGTAACAATTCACATTGATTGTTTGCCGCTAGAGGGCACTTTACCTACATTGAAAATTGTTTTTTTGTCATAATTTTTTAGTGTTGACAGCTACAGTAGTTTTTGGCATAATTTCTGAAAGACTGATGCCAGGCCTTTAAAAAAGGTGCTCTTTATTTACATCGCTAAACCCAACGGTTTAGACGTAAATCACCCTTAAAAATTAAGTGGTAAATTTACTTTTCTCATTTCATTACCACCAGCTACCAGGTAAATAGCTATCAAAGTATACTAGAGCTGTCAGTTTAACATCAAATAAATTCGCTTTTTAAACTATTTAATTTATAATCTTAAAATAACTAATAATGGCTAATTAGTAAATATTCATATTATGGATTATTGCGATATACATTTAATTGATAAAAATTAATGAAACAGTACTAAACAAACTAAAAAAGATTCTCAAAATGTCCCCCATTTTCTTCCATACATTTCCTAACACTCTTCAAAAAATGTCGCCTAACTCGATGAAAAATTTCTGGTGTTTCTTTAATAATTTGGCACTTTTCGATTATCCTGAAGCGAAGATCCTCGACGTTGATTACTGGAATATCGTACACCAATTGTTTCAAATGACCCCAAAAGAAAAAATCCATAGGATTAAGGTCTGGTGACCTCGCTGCCCATGCCAATGGTCCACTTCGTCCTATCCATCGCTCAGGATACGTTGCATTCAAATACTGTCGGACACGTATACTAAAGTGGGGCGGAGCTCCGTCTTGGAGGATCCACATGTTGGCCCTTACTTCCAATGGCACATTTTCCAGATACAATGGGAGACGATTTTGGATAAAATCTAAGTATACGTCACCAGTTAATGGGCCATCAAAGAAATGAGGAGCAATAAGGTAATCTCCTATTATCCCTGCCCACACATTTAGTGAAAATCTACGCTGATGTTTCGTTTCTACCACATTGTTTGGGTTCTCGTAAGCATATGTGTGGATGTTGTGTAGATTTGTTATGCCATCACGAGTGAAACCAGCTTCGTCAGTGAATAATATGACGCCAATTAATCGATTATCGTGTTCATACTTAGCTAGGATCTGATTGCACATTTCCAACCGTCTCGGCCGATCATCGTCATAAAGAGCCTGCACCTTTTTTGAATGAAACGGGTAGAGTTGTTCTTCTCTTAGTATCCTCCATGAACTAGCCTGACAGAGCCGCACTTCATTCCCAATTTTTCTAGTACTAATACCTGGATTATCTTCAATAATTTCAAGCACTCTTTCTTCTTGTTGCACGTTTCTAGCAGTTCTAGGTCTTCCCCTATTTCCATTATAACTTTTAAAGGAACCACATTCCGCAAGCCTCCTGTGCACACTGGAAAATGTTTGAGCATGAGGGATATTTCTTTCCGGATAACTCTCCATATAATATCTTCTTGCCAACTCTGCATTACCATTTGCTTTTCCATAACAAAAATGGATATCACAATATTCGATATTTGAATATTGGTGATTAGCCATTATTAGTTATTTTAAGATTATAAATTAAATAGTTTAAAAAGCGAATTTATTTGATGTTAAACTGACAGCTCTAGTATACTTTGATAGCTATTTACCTGGTAGCTGGTGGTAATGAAATGAGAAAAGTAAATTTACCACTTAATTTTTAAGGGTGATTTACGTCTAAACCGTTGGGTTTAGCGATGTAAATAAAGAGCACCTTTTTTAAAGGCCTGGCATCAGTCTTTCAGAAATTATGCCAAAAACCACTGTAGCTGTCAACACTAAAAAATTATGACAAAAAAACAATTTTCAATGTAGGTAAAGTGCCCTCTAGCGGCAAACAATCAATGTGAATTGTTACTAAAATGATGAAGCGCAGAAGACTTAGCCTATCTTTCAAATATTAGTCAAATCGGTTTTCCTGTAAGCGAGTAATTCAAAAAACAAAAAATAAAAACTTGAACTTGGACGGCTTGTAACTCGAAAACGAATGACATTTTGAAAAAAAATTATATGAAGCTCTACCCTTATTTTGTCAAGTAGAATCACCCCCTTAAGTTTCGTGATCGATTTTTGAATCACCCTGTATATATATATATATATATATATATATATATATATATATATATATATATATATATATATATATATATATATATATATATATTGTCGCAGTTAGGCCGACCCCTGGCGGCTCTAATTTGCGCTTCGTGGAAAAATTCTTTGGGTGTTTCATCCCGGTGCCAGTCGTAGGACTCGTCAGTGGGATTCCGACTGACACCTTCCCAGACACCCGTCGTCGTACTTATTTAAGTTCGGATCTCTTATTTGAAGTTAAATCTGACCGGAGGATGGCGGTAAGATGTGGAATAATACAACCCCCCCCCCCCGCCTTTAGGCCAGACAACTTCGTCGTTCTTTGAGAGTCCTGATCTCGAACGAACGCCGGACGTTGGATGCCCAGGAACTGGGAGGACTAACACCCCGAATTACGGTATTATTCAATGTCGTCTTTGTCACATCTGTCGTGGGCTCAGCATTAGCTTAATGCCTTTCCATGCAGTGATCATATATCTTTAGACTTCATCAGGGCCGTCGGGCACCCTTCACCCCTATCATTTTAAGTTACTTTTCGGATATCCTATCAGGGCAAACAGTTGTTTATTTGGGAAAGAAGTTTTGATAATTAATATCTTACGATATAATTATTTAGATCTTCTGTGGTATAGTAATGGAAGGTTTAATTTTTTTTCCTGTGAATCAGTTCATTAGATTCGTTCCTTTATGATTACGTAAGTTTGAAAATAAAATGAAAATCCATGTTTATAAAATAAACAGAATGAAATAGTGCTTATTTGCATAAAGTTGCGAGTGCGGTCAAAATATAAGGATGTGATAGAAAGTTACAGAATACTGATATTTAGAGATTCCTCGTCGTAATTTTCTTCTTATTCCCCCATCTTACTCCTGATTTTATACCCAAAGGACCAGAAGACTTTAAAAATGAAACTTTTCAACATTTTACGAGTGTCCAATAATCAATAGTTATTTTTTATACATAGATGTAACTCTACTGGTCGCTGTATACCAAAAGCGTGGGTTTGTGATGGAGAGGTAGATTGTGAAAATGGACAAGACGAGTATCCCGACGAGGGTTGTCTGGGAAAAGTAGCGTGCACAGACCAGCAATTTCAGTGCAGAGATGGACAATGTGTTAATAAAGAATATTATTGTGATGGTGATAAGGTAAGGAAAATATTTGTTATTACTTTTTGACATTGACAATAAAAAAATATCATATTCTCCCTTGGAAATTCTTTTAAACAGCCCAAGGTCATAGATTACTTAGCTTATGTGAACAGTCACAAGAGGGCTTAAATGTAGCATTTAAAAATTCTTTGTTTCTTTTGCGTCGACTTTTGTAACTAAATATACAGGGTGAGTCAACGATTGGATGAAGTAGGTTTGTGCCTTTTCGGTGAAATTTACAAAGAAACTATATTTATTGTTTCATACAGTTTATTTTTACGCAGATTTTAAAAATATTTAGGACTCTACAGGGTGAGCCAAAAAACTAGGACAGCATTAAGTTGTATTTTTTTAAATAGAACACCCTATATACGAATCGTATTTTCGATTTAGCTTATAATTTTAAATCTTTTTTATTAAGGGTTTACTATAACAAAACTTTATAGTTTCTGAGATAATTAAGTTTAAAGAAAAAAAGTCACATTTTCAAGCATCAATTCAATCCTAAATAACGTTTTCAATTTTGTGACAAATATATTCAAATTTGGAATTTAGCAAGGCCAAGGACAAGTTAACATAATTTTTACCTAAAATTTGCAATAAAAGCTACAGGGTGTTGAACACATCGGCTCAAATTTGAACAAGTTTAAATGAATAAATATCTTTTTTTTTTAAACGGTACACCCTATATATTTTCATGTTATTTAATAGAGTAACAAAAACCCTAAAAGTTTTGTTCAATATATCCTATACCTATTTATAATAGTTTTTGAGATATTTCAGTTTTTCTTATTTTCCATACTTTTTTACAGAAATAGTCTTCATTATCATAGTAGCCATGTAAAATAATGAAAAGAAACTACAGAAACAAACAGAATGTGGTTAAATATGATGAAATAGATTATTCGTTATATTACAACGGCAATAGTTTAATTAAACATAATGTGAAAAAATTAACACAACAATAACGACAAGGCAAATACATATTTACTTTTATACTAAATTGAAACAAAAAAATTACCTATTAAATACTGAGATTAATTATTTCTTTTTAATAAGTGTTCGAATAAACGACCCTCTTGTGCAATGCACAAATTTAGTCTTTTTTGCAGATTTTCTCGGACCCTGGACAAAATTAGTGGCGTTATTGTTCTACAGGTATCCCTAATCCTTTTTCGCATATCTTCCACTGTTGTTGGTGGATTAACATACACCTTATTTTTAATATAACCCCATAGGAAGAAATCTAATGGGGTGATGTCGCAAGACCTTGGTGACCACTCAATGAAACCCCCACGTCCAATCCATTTTTGCGGATATCGTTGGTCCAAAAACGCACGAACTTCACGATGGTAATGCGGCGGCGCACCATCGTGCTGGAACCACGTACTGTCAAGCTCATCCCTAGCGAGACCTTGAAGCAGTTGGGGTAGTTCTTCTTGTAGAAAGTTCAGGTAACTATGGCCATTTAGTGGTTCATTAAAAAAGTGGGGTCCAATAATTCGATTATGATGAATACCACACCAAACATTTAATGACCCGTGGTTTTGATGTTGCACCTCTCTAATCCAAAATGGGTTTTCTGTGGCATAATAATGCATGTTGCGTCTATTTACGGCACCGTTACTTCTAAAAGTAGCTTCATCACTAAACATTACCTTGCATAATAAATTTGGATTTAATTGAATCTCCGCATTTATTGTACGACAAAAGTTTACACGACTTTCAAAATCCTGTCCATGCAATTCTTGGTGTAATTCCATGTGATATGGATGATACCTATATTTCTTGGTAGTATGATTAGCGGTGGATTGTGATCTTTCACATAATGCTGCTAACTGACGGCTACCAATATAAGGATTTTCCTGAACATTTAACAATACTTGTAGTTCTTTTTCTTCATTAGTTACTGGTTTGTTGACCACTTTACGTTTTGGATAATCAACAGTACCAGAAGAATCAAATCTTTGCATTAAGTTTTGAAAAGTATGGGTATTAGGCTGGCGTCGATCAGGATACTTCGTTTTGTAAATTCTTTGAGCAAGAAGGCAATTTTTTTGAGCCTCTCCTATTGTATAAATCATATCTATTAACTCATTCTTTGGAAAATTCATTTTACAATATAAGATGAATGCAAAAAAAAACCAAACTACACTACATAAAAACTAAAAGAAGCGATTGCGGTTATAAATTTGACACAGAAAAATGTTCTTTTACACTGTTTTTGCCATGGCTACTATGATAATGAAGACTATTTCTGTAAAAAAGTATGAAAAATAAGAAAAACTGAAATATCTCAAAAACTATTAAAAATAGGTATAGGATATATTGAACAAAACTTTTAGCGTTTTTATTACTCTATTAAATAACATGAAAATATACAGGGTGTACCATTTAAAAAAAAAATATTTATTCATTTAAACTTGTTCAAATTTGAGCCGATGTGTTCAACACCCTGTAGCTTTTATTGCAAATATTGGGTAAAAATTATGTTAACTTGTCCTTGGCCTTGCTAAATTCCAAATTTGAATATATTTATCACAAAATTGAAAACGTTATTTAGGATTGAATTGATGCTTGAAAATGTGACTTTTTTTCTTTAAACTTAATTATCTCAGAAACAATAAAGTTTTCTTATAGTAAACCCTTAATAAAAAAGATTTAAAATTATAAGCTAAATCGAAAATACGATTCGTATATAGGGTGTTCTATTTTAAAAAATACAACTTTATGCTGTCCTAGTTTTTTGGCTCACCCTGTAGAGTCCTAAATATTTTTAAAATCTGCGTAAAAATAAACTGTATTAAACAATAAATATAGTTTCTTTGTAAATTTCACCGAAAAGGCACAAACCTACTTCATCCAATCGTTGACTTACCCTGTACAGAAAATAAATGGAGATGTATATTTCTTCAAATAATCCATAGATGGAGCTTTTTCCTACAAATTCTCAATATTAGTATAGTTACGTTTCTAAGGATGAATGTTTTGTGACAGACTTTTGCAAGTGTAAATCACATTCAGTCACATTTTTCAGTATATTTAATTATTGTTCTAGGATTGCAAAGATGGCTCAGACGAACCAGATCATTGTTACCGAAGTTGTTCGGCCGGCGAGTTTCGTTGTACAATTGGAAAATGTATCCTGGAATTGCACAAATGCGATGGGAAAGATCAGTGTGGGGACAATAGTGACGAAGAAAATTGTCAAAGCGAGGAACATTGTCAAACTAAAGGTAAGAAAATCGGAATTTTAGTTTCAGTCTTTGATGGCCATTAATAGTTTTGCTCAGTACTTGCTAACTATCAATACAAAATTTAAATAGGTTCGTTCCTTTGTGAAAATGGTGCTTGTATAAATGACACGTTACTCTGCAATGGTGAGAACGATTGCGGCGATTTCTCGGATGAAAATAAGTGCGACATCGATGAGTGTTCTGCAGCGACGCCTATTTGTGCCCACATATGTGTAGATAAACCTGTGGGATATGAATGCCAATGCTTTGAAGGGTATAAGGTAAGAAAGCAACTTTTAAAATGTACAATTTTATTATATCAAATTCTGAGCTTCTTGGGAAACTTTCTGTATAAGGAATTTATTGATCGCGAGAAAAATTTTAAATAATTTCACTTATAGCTTGTAATAACTATAAATACAGAAGAATACATTTCTTCCCTGCAAAAGTTATTGGGTGGTGATAAGAAAGAGTTTTGGAAGTATGTAAAAAAGAAAAAGGGTGGTTACACTCTTCCGGGTAAAATGTCATATAATGATATAACTAGTGACGATCCAAATACGATAGTGAATTTATTTGCCGATCATTTTTCATCTTCACATATATATATATATATATATATATATATATATATATATATATATATATATATATATATATAAACATTTAATTTTCTAAAATTTTTTTTTAAACCATCTTTCTATATAAGTGTATGGTAACTTCTTTGGATTAGGTTTCAAAAATTAATACTACTATTCTGTGCTTGACGTTTCGCCCAACGTAGTGGGCTTTTTCAAAAGTATAATCTGTGAATATAACATTTGGTATCTTAAAGTTCAAAAACGTAGGTGTTGTTCCAGTATGCTTGCATCTCAATAAGAAAATTCTTCGATTCTTCTGGTTGGCCAGTTTCCTATATGTTCTTGATATATTTCGGAGATTTTGTGCACATTCCAAACCATAGTTCAATCGTATCTCTTCAAGAAACGTCATAATTTCAGTGTGATGCAATTTTCCCTTGCAAATATAAACATTTAATTTTCTAAAGGGAAAATTGCATCACACTGAAATTATGACGTTTCTTGAAGAGATACGATTGAACTATGGTTTGGAATGTGCACAAAATCTCCGAAATATATCAGGAACATATAGGAAACTGGCCAACCAGAAGAATCGAAGAATTTTCTTATTGAGATGCAAGCATACTGGAACAACACCTACGTTTTTGAACTTTAAGATACCAAATGTTATATTCACAGATTATACTTTTGAAAAAGCCCACTATATATATATATATATATATATATATATATATATATATATATATATATATATATATATATATATATATATATATATATATATATATATATATATATATATATATATATGATTACGATCCTGGGGCAGCGTTTAACTTTCATTGTGACACTAATATAAATTTTTCAACGTGTACATTTTCACCCACAGATATTTTTAATAAGATAAACACATTAAAGGACAACTTGGGCTCTGGTCCTGATAATATAACAGTGCTCTTTTTAAAACAATGCCAATGTATCTTTTCACTTATTTTGAGCAAATTATATAATTTGTCCCTTCAAAGTGGGATTTTTCCTGATGGGTGGAAAAGAGGTTATGTATACCCTATTTATAAGAATTCAAATAGAGCACATATAGAAAATTATAGGCCAATTTCCAAATGTTCCATACTTTTCAAAATATTCGATTCTTTTTTAGTTGATAAATTAACAACTGTTTTTAGAAATTATGTAGTTCCGGAACAACATGGTTTTTAAAAGGGGGAGTCTACAATTAAAAATCTTTTGATTTATGTTGACTTTTTGTTATGTGCTTTGGAGGATCGTCGCCAAGTTGATGGTATTTATACTGATTTTTCCGAAGGTGTTTAATACAATGAATCATACTTGTCTCTTAACTAAACTGAAATCTGTTGGTATTTAAGATCCGCTCCTCTCATGGATGGGAAGCTATTTCACGGGGAGAATACAGATTGTGGGATATAAGAACTACTCGTCGCGTGAAATTAAGGTGCAATCTGGGGTTCCTCAGTGAGCGCATTTGACCGCTCTTCTGTCCAACTTGTTTTTGAATGATGTAGTCAAATGTTTTTCGCATGGAACGGCACTGCTTTTCGCTGATGATTTAAATTTTTTTAAGTGGATTAGATGTCTACAAGATTGCATTGATATGCAGTCTGATTTGGATGCATTTAGTGTTTGGTGCACTACTAACATGTTGTACCTTAACATCAGAAAGTGCAAGACAGTGCGATTCTGTAGAAAGAAGACTTTAATCGAGTACGATTATAAGATTGACGGTATGTCTGTGGAATTAACCGATTCTCTATCTGATGTTGATGTAATATTGAATAGTCAGTTAATTTTTAAAGAGCATATACATAATATCACAAAAAAAAAGAATGAAATTAGTGGGGTTTGTTACAAGGAATCTATCTGATTTCAACGATATTATTTGTCTTAAAAATGTTTATTGCAGTGTTGTGTGTTCTGTATTGGAGTATGCCTCACCAATATGGTCACATTTATGCAATGTACACAAATTGGAGCTAGAAAGGATGCAGATGCGCTTTTTAAAATTCGTAGCTTATAAATAGTTTTTACTAAAGAAAATATCCACTACCCTCATTTACTACTCCAATTAAATTTGAAGCCTCTTGAACATCGCATCGACTTACTTTATCTATTTAAAATAGTTAATAGCATAATAGATTCTTCAGAATTAGTAAAGCATATTGGCTCCAATGTACCTCAGAGGAATAGTAAATAGGTTGAAGTGTTCTCTGTAGATACTCATAGAATCAACTACTCCACCTATGTACCACTAAATAGAATGTGCAAATTTGAACTTCTCACTATTATTCGTGTCGTCTTAAATTGTGGGCGTACTGTAGTTTAAGGGATTTGTTTGTTTATGGTTTGGTATTCTTGATCTGTCTAGAGGCTTGTTTGTAAGTTACAAAGTGTTGTAAATTTTAAATTGGTTTAACGGTTAATAAAACGTTTATATATATATATATATATATATATATATATATATATATATATATATATATATATATATATATATATATATATTGTCCCTTCCTTAATCTGGGAGTACATTTCGTTTGGCATCTTCTATGCCTCCCGGCTGATTTTCAACTAAAACTAATTTTTAATGTTTAAGGTATCGTCGAGAAATCCTCATCATTGTGAGGATGTGGACGAATGTTTGGACAGACCTTGTAGCCAGGTGTGTAAAAATAGAAGAGGTTCATATCACTGCAGTTGCCATCCCAACTACATATTGTATGGAAAATCCTGCAAAGCCAATTCCAACGATAAAGTTACTTTATTGTTGGCAAACAGGTAAGAACATGTCGAGACAACGACAAAATATAAGAAAAATGACAAATATCTTCACAAAAATTTATTCAAAAAGTCCCTAGATTTTCTGTGACCGGACCGGCGCATCGACTAATAGGTTACACCAAAGGCAATATTAACATAATTATGTTACTAGTTATTTTAAGAGCAAACACAGAGTGTGCAATTAAGTGATACCAGTATTGCTTATCTCCGAAATGGTAATACAAAAGTTGCCTTTTTTGGGTGCGAGTTGGCAGAGTTGCCAAATTTTTATAGTACATTAAATGTACCCCAAAAAGACAAATTGTGTCTAATTTAACCGCCCTCCTATGCAACTAGGTGTACGGTAATTCTTGTTAAAATCACAACATCGGTCGAGGTCACAGAAAGCTTAACTATTTTTGGCTATTGAAAGTCTTGTTAGGCGTTCAAGTTACTAACTATTAACGTTATTTTAGGTACTATATTAGAGAAATTGATCTTTCCGGTCACTCTACCTTGTTAGCTCACAACCTGACGAACGCAGTGGCTTTGGATTACGATTGGTCGACTCAGTGCATCTACTGGTCCGACGTCACCCAATTCGGAAGTACAATCAAGAGATTGTGTGACTACAAGAAAAATTTGACAATTACGGACGTGGAAATGTTACACTCGTCGACGCTACAGAATCCAGATGGGTTGGCCGTTGATTGGGTTGGAAGGAATCTTTATTGGTGTGACAAGTAAAGAATATTTTGTTTTTTACCTTTTTTTTTAAGTCGAAAATCATAGTTCTTGGATTTAGACCGTGTCAAATTGGAATTATTATCGGACGTTTCGTCTACGATTGCACGAGGCATCTCCAGGGATCCCTGGAGATGCCTCGTGCAATCGTAGGCAAAACGTCGGATAATAATTCCAATTTGACACGGTCTAACCCAAGAACCATGATGTTTAACTTTACCAAAGCCGTGAAAGCTTCCATTCTTTTTTTTAAGTCATTCATAAGAGAACGAGACAAATAGTTTCTTGCCTAACAAGGGGAATACAAAAATTGTAATATAAATTTACTTCATTTTCCATTTTAACTTTCTTTTAACGATATAGGCAGAACTGATAAGTTCCTAGGTATAGTTAACACCTTTTTTGAGAACATTGTATTTTGAAATGGGTTTCTCACAACGGTACATTGCATGCCACATTCCGTACTTTCTACATTAAATGACAGAAATTAAATTGACTAAAATGTGGTTGTCGGACTTTCATTGTCTTTTATTTTTATTTATTTTTACGACGTTTCGATTAGGTTGTATCTCCAATCGTTATCAAGTATAAACTGAATGTTTTGTCTTAAAACTAGGAGCTTATATAAGGACTGTGTCCATTGGTCATTGTACACACTTCAATGATTTGATGTTACAAAGTAGTGGTTGCCAAAAATTAGGTATCTCAACACTTGGTTTACTGAAGATTCCATTATTGTTTTTAATGTAAGCTGCTTCTATAAATTTTCTTTTTTCATGTTGGGTTCCATATATGGCGCAGTCTCGGACCATTTTATATGATGTTGTTTATTCCAGGCGTGTTCTGCAATACCTGATCTCGACGTTTTCCCTTTTTGTGTATGAGTTTTATGTTTCTTAATTCTAACTTCTAGTGGTCGTTTGGTTTCTCCAATATATATTTCACCACACTTACATGGAACTTTGTCAACACATTCTTTCTTACCGGTAGTTTTTGGTTTTGTTTTTGTTAAATGAGCTCTAAGTGTATTTCCTGATTTAAAGGCTGTTTTTGTATTATAACTACTGGCAATTCATCTTATTTTCTCCGAAATTCTCTTAATGTACGGAATTGTGAAGAAGGAATGTGTTTCTTGCTGTCCAGTGTTCGTTGTTCTAAAGTTATTTATGACATCGTCAATTAGTTTTAAAGAATAACTATTTTGTTGTAAATCGGATTTAATATTGCTACCTCTTTTTTTAATGAATCGGTGGTATTGCATATAGATATAGCGCGATTATAGAGGTTGCGTATAATTCCCCGTTTTGTTACAACAGAATGATTAGAACTATGATTAAGATACTGTCCAGTATGTGTTGGCTTTCTGTATACTGCAGTTTTAATAGTTTCATTTGAACGGTTCACCATGACATCTAGGTATGTCAGGTATATGGTCTTAGTATTTTCTTAGTGTTTTATAGATTTTTGACTCTGTAGCTTTAGTGGGGTCACGAGCTAATTGTCTATATTTACCTTTTTTCAGGATATCTTCGATTTTTTGATTGTACGTTACGATGTCCATTATCACCGTTGCATTTCTCTTGTCAGCTGGTAAAATCTTTATGGATTCATCATTACGAAGTTCTTTTAAGGCTGATGCTTCTAGCTTGGAGAGATTTTAAACTGGATTTTTCTTGTCTTCCAAAGTTGATTTTATTTTCCACTTAAACTCGTCGGAATGGTTTTCGTCGACTTGTATCGATTCTACAGAGCTTATGATATCTAAAACGGGCATGCTTTCTGGTGTTACTGCAAAATTAAGCCCCTTGCCTAGTAGTTGTTCTTCTGCTGTTGAAAGTATTCTTGAAGATAAGTTTATGATGGTTTTTCTTAAAGTTGTTCCAGGTAGAGTCGGTTGTTGATGTGATTTTAGTTTTTCTAGTTTATTTCGGTGTTTCCTCGGAATATTTTCTTCTAACTTGTTGCATATGTTATCTATTTTATAGAAAATTGGCTCATGATCATCTGACAAAGTTTCGGCTTTGATTTCTTCGTAGCGTTGTATAGCTTCATCGGTGATAATTTATTTGTGTTCTTAGTAGTGCTGTACTAGCGTTGTCCAGAATACGGCGTGAAATTAAATTGTTTTGCTGTAACAGCCTGATTTTCATTCGAATATTGTTCTTTAACTGATTTTTTTTACATAAACCTCACAAAAAAAATCGTCAAATGAGGCGAATGTGGTACACGTCTTGAAATAAATCTTCCATTAAATGATTCTGTTAGAAGCTGCATTGTTGGCCTGGTCGTATGAAACGTGGCTTCATTTTGTGGACACTGTATACATCTCTGACCTATTCTGTAAGGCTGGATGACCAAAATATTGCCAAACTTTCAAAGAAATAGGGTTTGGGGATACCCTGGGCTGTACCAAATGATACATTTTATAATAATAATAGGCCTGTTCGTAGAGAAATCACAAACCTGTCAGCGCCAACCACAGTTTATAAGAACAGGTGACAGTTTTCAAACTGTTTTTGGATGATCTGCTTGACACTGACTAGTTTCTGATTGTTCTGTGAACAGAGCTAAAAATAACTTGTAACAGACCCTTTTTTACTTTTAAGCCTGTTCTTGTTAAATTTGTAATTTCGCAGGAAATCGTACGCTTTTCGCTATCTATCCACTTCGATCCTAACTGGAGTCACGCTGTCGACCCGGTTTTCTGTATCAGTATTGATACAGAAAGCCGGGTCGACATAGATTGAAAACTTATAATTGCAGTAAAGAGCCACTGTACGTATAGGCAACGAAACCTCACACGAATTTACAGTAAAACGGGAAGTTCGCCAGGACTGCGTTTTGTCACCGACGGAGGATCTACAGACACTAATAGACCGGTAATAGAAACCTGTGACAAATATGGTATGAAGTTCAAGTGTAAGAAGACCAAAATCTTAATAATGAGTAAAAACGATGAAATGAGACACCAATTTAAAGCAAAAAGTAAAATTTTGGAAACAGTAAACATAGTCACATATCTAGGATGCAGTCTGAATGAATGGGGAATGCGACCACTCACAGGAGATTAAATGTCGCTTAGAGAGAATGAGAACAATCTTTAACCGCCTCAAATAGATCGTATGTAATATGTACCTAAACATTGATATAAGAACACGAGTGTTAAGATGTTATGTGTTCTACACCCTTCTATATGGAGCGGCAGTCTGGACCCTGACGGAAGCACCATCTAAACGGCTGGAAGCCTTCGAAATGTGGTGCTATCGCCGCATGCCCATATTTTATACACCCATCATGTTACAAACAATACCGTAATCCAACTTATGAAAAAGATTAGAAGTTATATGTACTGTGAAAATCAGAAAGATGTCACACTTAAGGCATGTAATGCGCAATGAGAAGTGCCAACACTGATTCGGTTAATTCTGCAAGGCAAGATAGAGGGTAAAAGAACACAGGAGCGACCACGAACATCATGACCAAAGAATATCGGACAGTTGGCGGGAATGACGATAACCCTTATTTAGAGCAGCTGTCATTAAAGTCATGTGGACCAACCCATTGCTAACATCCACAGAGGATAGGTACCAACAGAAGAAGATCGTTTAAAAGGCGGGAGTTCAGAGTTCTCGTCTGGTACCAAATCGTGCGCCAGCGAGCATACCAATAGAGGACAAAATACTCGAGATCTTTAAGGGAGAATCGCTGTGACAACCATTGTTTCTCTTGGAAGTATAGATAGTTGAGCGCGCGCTCCATTCATCGGAACTAAGTGTGATGGGCCGTGCCACGCACATATTTTAAAATGTATTTTTTTTTAAATTTAGGTATTTTAATTTTGGTGATTTTTTGCTTGATTAATCGAGCGGGGTGGGGGGGGGGGGGGAGGAGAAACAAGCACCTATGAGCCTGTCCATATTTAAATTCCCAAGTTTCTAATCTCGAAATCTAAAAAGTTTTTGTTTTTTAAAATCACTTAGGAACATATGGGGTACTCTTTAGTGTTAATGCTAATTTTTCCTTTTATTTTCATTAGAGGAACGGATACAATTGAAGTATCCACATTAGATGGCAGACACAGAAGAGTCCTACATTCCAAGGACTTAGAAGAACCTAGAGCCATTGCCCTGGATCCTATAAATAGATATATGTATTGGACAGATTGGGGATCAAGAGTCCACATAGGTAATGTTGATAGCTATCATTTTATGTTTGTTTTTCTAATGATGTTGTTATTAATTATTTTATAGGGAAATCTGGCATGGACGGATCTAATCCTGAGGTTATAGTCAACAAAAACCTAGGTTGGCCGAACGCTTTAACTATATCATATGAAACGAATGAAATATTTTGGGCTGACGCGAGAGAAGACTACATAGCTGTGGCTGATTTTGAAGGTAACAAACTAATACTGCCAATTAAGGCTAATGAGCTAAAGGAACTTGCTCGGAGTTCTACTTCCTGGATACATATTAATTGAACCCCTATTTGATAAACGCGAAAATTATCTATAAACAATTCTTTTAGGTAATAATATGAAAATAGTAGCTAGCAGAGAATCGAACAGTAAACTTCAACTCCATCATGTTTTTGCGATTGACGTATGGGAAGATTACATCTACTGGACGGATTGGGAAACAAAGACGGTCGAACGATGTAATAAATATACCGGTGAAAACTGTTCGTCCATTTTGTCTACGGTGCATAGGCCGATGGATGTGAGGGTGGTGCATCCATTTAGACAACCACAGGTTTGTATTTTTGGTGTATTTTTTTGGAAAAGCAATATTATTTTGAAGTTAGTTACAAAAATTTAAAAACTAGTCAAAACTAAAAAAATAGTATGGTCTACTGTGGGTAGGCAAATATTTTCTTTAAATAGATACCAGCAACTTTGCGTACGAGCAAATTTGGATTTACATTTTTATTACTTATACGCAGGTAAATAGTCCATGCGACAGGGCTAACTGTTCTGCCTTGTGCTTGTTATCTCCTAAGGAACCTTATTATGTGTGTCAATGTCCGGAAAACTATGTACTTGGTAAGTATTTGATATTTTCACCGTAGCTTTAAAAAGATGTTTCGGTTTTATTTTTCCCCGTTCAAAACCCATATAAAAATAATAATTTTTACCCTTACCTCCTCCATCATTTATGTGTTTCTTTTTTCGGAGCATATTTAGTTAGTTAGTTAGTTTAAAGGTTAAAGGCGCATCAGTAACTCAGACCATTTAGCGCCTACTATAGAAATTGTTGGGATCAGTTAAACCTTATTATAAAGATCAGTGTGCCTCAAGAAACACAATAAGCGTTTGGCTTTAGCAAGATCAAAAGACATAACTGTCACAAAGTCATTTGGAGTTAGATACCTCTCTCTAGCGTTTCTGTATGAGGGACAGTCAGAAATTATGTGTTTTATAGACAAAGGGGAAAGACAAGATGGACACTGAGGGGGGTCCTCGTTTTTAAGGAGAAAGGAATGAGTCATTCTGCAATGTCCTATGGCGATTCTCTTCCAAACAACATTTTCCCTTCTGGACAGTTGGGGGAAGTGATATGTCTCTGAGAAATTTCTCTTGATGTGGAAGAGTTTATTGGGGTTTTCTAGATTCCCAGCGAGCCTGCGCAATGTTGCGAATAGTGTTATCAATGTATCTATTGAATTCTTTGGGGTTGAGTAAAGAGAAGAAAGGGGTGCCCTCAAGGATTGCAGATTTTGCTTGAGTGTCGGCCAATTCATTCCCCTCTATGCCGATGTGGCTTGGGGCCCACATGAAAGTTATGTACAGATTACGTTGGGATCCCATTTTAAGGAGGTCAAGAATTTGATTCATGAAAGGGTGGGATGTGTTAATGGCTTGGATCGATCTCATATTTACAAATGAAAGTAAATGTTGGCACTATTTTTGTTTTTATTAGAATTGAGTTCACAATTATGGTATTATAATCAACAGTAATTGTTTGATAGTCCTTGTCGTTATTATGTTTAGTTCATAACACTTTCCCCTTGTTCCTAAAATATAGAAAAGTGTTAGTTTTGTACAGAGTGGCTCGGTCTGGAATATTTAGATAGAAAGTCAACTTAAATCGTATTTTGGATTCGATTTGACGAACATACCCTTTTTTTTCCTGTCTGTCTTAAATAATATATTGTTAAAAAGTTGATGCTGGTATCCGTTACTGTGTGGTAGTTAATCATCTTCGGGAAATATTTAAAAAGGAACTACTATGTTTTATACCACTAAATTTATTTAGAAAACAGTGACTGCAGTTTCAACTCACAGAGTCATTTTCAAACTGAAGTACAAAGATAGACTACGTATTCAATACAGAAACGTGAGAAAATTTAACAATAAATAAAAACTACCTGAGAAATTACATTATTACAAAGGGGAGGTACTAAATTTTGGGAACTAATTATTATTTGGCAACAACAAATAACGGGGAAAACCCAAGTTCTGTCTGGTCATTAAGCAAATTTACATTTTTATTTTTACTATGTTTATATATTTCTAAAGATTCAAAAATATTTAACTTTTGGCTCTTTGTTGAATAATGTAATATGTCAGTGTTGCTTAAATTAGGAAAACTGTGGTTGTGTTCTAAGCAATGGTTGGCAAAGCTCGAGTCGGTTTTTTGTAGTCTATATGATCGGTAGTGTTTTGAAAAGCGAGTTTTAAAGCTTCTACCACTTTGTCCAATATACAAGCTATCACACTCTGAACATTTTAACTTATAAACTCCTGATTTATCAAATTTATTAATTTTATCTTTAGCATTGTAAAGAATAGTGGACAGATTGTGTTTAGATTTAAAGGCTACTTTTATGTTATGTTTGGAAAGAGTATTAGCTATGTTTTCTGATAGGGTACCACAGTATGACAAAGATATATAAGATGAACTATCTTTGTCATTTTTTATTTTGGGATATATTGAACTAAAGGCTAGTTGTTCTTGTTTTTTAGTTATTAATTTCTTTATGGTTTGTTGGGAGAAATTGTTTGATATTGCAATCCTTTCAATGATATTTAGTTCCTCTTGAAGATCTTCTTCAGAGAGAGGCAAAGAGAATGCTCTATGTATCATAGAATTGTATGCAGCCATTTTGTGTTGTAAGGGGTGAAAAGAGTCATTAGATATAGTATTACCTGTAAACGTTGGTTTTCTAAAAATTTTAAAATTACACTGATTATTGAGGTGAGATATGGTGAGATCTAGAAACTTTATTTTAAGGTTATTTTTAGTTTCCAAGTAAATTGAATTTTTGGATGGCAATTATTAATGTATTGTAAGAATTTTTGAAGCTGTCTAGTAGTGCCTTTAAAACATGCTAGAACATCATCCACATATCTGTACCAAAATTAAACATGGTTTTTGCTCAAAGGGGAATTAATAATTTTGTTTTCTATGTTTGACATGAAAATGTCTGGTAGGAGAGGGCTAAGAGGAGAACCCATTGGTAGGCCTGAATTTTGTAAATAAACTCTCGGCGGTTAGTCACATTTGCACCGTAAAACATAATAAATGGATACTTGTTTCTAAATTTTTTTTGGGTGTTTTCTTGGCTTTGAATTCGGTTTCCTGTTTTGTTTTAATGTTAGACCGGTTTTTACCTTAGCCTTTAGGGCACCAAAACAGGTAGCGCATATTACCCCGACCACTCTCCGCCCCTTTTGGAGTTAGCCGGGATAAGCCCCAAAAGGAAGAGCCACCTGATAAAATAAAAAAATAATAAAGCAGATTATCAGATACCGTAAATTCTTTATTTATTTAACAAAAGTTATTTATTTACAATAATTTATTATTATTTATTCGTTTACAACAAATTGCTCTCCATTTTTTTTTCATTATTTAACAAAGACTTCTAGTTAAATATAAGTTATTAATACGTAAAACAAATTTATAATTTTGTTGCTATTTTTCCTTGCTTCATCAAAAAGTGGTTTTCAGGAAAGGATGGCAAAACCTGTGAAGCAAATTGTACGACTTCACACTTTGAATGTAAGTCGAGTTATAAGTGTATTCCTTTCTGGTGGAAGTGCGATACTCAAGATGACTGCGGAGATGGTAAGTGTCTTTTACGATTTTAAGTATTATTTTACCCAGTTTTAATAGGTTTGGTCCAACCGTGATGGAATTTTTGCTTGGATTGTACGAATATAACTGAGTCGCGACCTTCCCACATCATGTACGTCAAAGAAAAAAATAAGTGACGCTCCCTCGTTATAAGGCCGGTCTAAAATTTTCGGCTAAATGAAAAAACAACCATTCCCACTGTATATTTCACGACCATTTCCTTGTTGTTCTTACCTTTCATTATCAGATTTTGTTCCAAGTTTTCTTATTAAAGACACTATAAATGTTTTGGTTGCTCCTCTATGTCAAATTTTTAATGCTTCTCTTAATCAGCTGGTGTATCCCGAGAGATGGAAGGTAGCTAAAATATGTCCGGTATTTAAGAGCAAAAATAGGACTGATGTGGAAAATTACAGGCCTTTCTCTCTGATATATGGTTTTTGAAAGATCTTTGAGATGCTACTGTATAACTTCATTATCAACGAAGTCGAGCATTTGTTGTCTACAAACAGCACACAGCCACTAATCTGGCGTCTTTTCTGCGGATGCTGTGGATGCGAGCGGTCAGGTTGATGTGGTGTTTATCGATTTCTCAAAGGCCTTTGACAAGATGAGCCATAGTTTGATTCTGGCAAAGCTTGCGAAGTTTGGTTTTACTAATCAATTTGTACGGTTTTTTAAATCATATTTATTTAATAGGTCTCAGTATATCCAATATAATGGCTTTCAATCACAGTGTTTTGCCGCCTCTTCGGAGGTACCTTAGGGCTCAAATTTAGGGCCTCTTTTGTTTTTAATATTTATAAACAATATCGCTGAATCAATTGATGTTGAATTCCTGCTGTTTGCTGATGATTTAAAAATGTACGTCCAAGTTCAGTCGAAGGAGGATTGTGATAGATTGCAAAATAGTGTTAGTGCAGTCCAGAGGTGGTGTGTGAGTAATCAATTGTTATTGAATGCGAGCAAATGTTTAGTAAAATATCTCCAATTCTATATAGTTATCAAGTAAATAATGACCTACTTGAAAGAGTTGATGCAGCTAACTATTTGGGTATTGTATTAGATTCTCAACTTAGTCTTAACCTTCATTATAACAGAATAATATCTGAAGCTAATCAAATGTTGGATTTAATTATTAGAAACTGTAGATCATTTAAGGATGTTGCAAGCCTAAAATTATTGTTTATTGCACTAGTAAGAAGTAAACTTAAATACTGTTCACTTATTTGGGCTCCAATTTATAATAAATATATTTTGGCTACGGAGAACGTTCAGCGAGAGTTTATGAAGTATTTGTGGTTGAGAACTGAAGGGGTGTATCCACCGGTCGAGATAAACAATCGACTGCAACTGGATAAGTTTAGTTTGCAAAGTCTTGAAATGAGACGTAACTTACATTCAGTTTTATTTTTATACAAGATAGTCAACGGTCAGATTGTTTGTCCTCAGCTTTTGGGCGAGCTAAATTTTAATTTGCCACAATTAACGAGCAGGCATGGTGTATACTTTCATTTCAGGATACCTAGGACTACTGTACACTCCCCTGCCCATGTTTTTGCCATACCTAGATGAAAATCTGAAAACACAAAAAGTTTTATAACTTCAAAAGAAATGGTCGCAGCGTAAAAATTCCAACGGTATTTTAAAATTTAAGTATAAATCTTCAAAAAACCGTTACATTTATCTCCAAAACCCATAAACATAGGTATTAAACAATATTATAAGAAAATAAAATAATTGAAAAAATTTTGATGATATTTGTACTGTTATAATTTCAAGTGCAAATATTGCAGAATACAAAAACCAATACAGTTTGAAAGAGTATTGCGTCACCTTTAAAATGAGCGGTAGATCGTCCAATTTTGGTCCATTTGAACCAAAGTTAGAAACATTTTTGTAATATTTTTTTTTGTATATATAAAAAACTAAACAAAATAGAAAAAAGTGTAAATATAAGGAAGACGTGTTTTTGTGGAAAGAATATAGATGGGCAAAAAAAAATCGGGGGAAAAAAAATTTTTCCTCTTTTTTACGACACAAAAAATTTCAGAATTGTAAAATTAATGAAAAAAATTACTTGATATTTTGTTGAGTTTAAAGAAAAATACTTTTGTTTAACAAAGGGACAATTTTAAATCATATTTACATTTACTAGGTACTAAGCCTTTTAATTAAAACAAAAATAAATATCTAGAATTCAAAATTCTACCGATAAAATAATACAAAGAATTTTAACAAAAGATTATAACGAAAAAAGTAAATATCAATTTGTTAGATAGTATAATAGTTACGTCTCAACATTTTTCTCATCAAAGTGGTAACCTTTGCTTTTAATTACAGCCTGGCAGATCCTCGGCATTCGCAAGATTAATTTGTTGAGTGTATTTGCTTTGATTTTTTTCCACTCGTCTTGTAAGATTTCCCACAAGTAAGAAACCGATGTCGGACGTTTCTTTTGAACAGCTGTTTAATTCATTCTATAATAATTCTATCGGGTTTAAATCTGGGCTCTGTAGTGGCCACTCCATGACTTTAAATTTCTTCTTTTTTTTCAAGACTTTGCAAGTAACTTTTGCAGATATTTACAGTGTGTTTGGGGTCGTTATCATGTTGGAGAGTAAAAGGAGTACCTACTAAACGAGTACCAGACGGCAATACGTTCTTGTGTAGAAGTTTTTATAGCCTTCCTTTTTCAAGATTCGTTCTACTTTTACAGGGTCACCAACACGGGATCCGGCTAAGCAACCCCAAGCCATTACTGAGTCACCTCCATGTGTGACACTAGGAACCAAACAATCTTTCTAAAACTTCATTTGCTTTTATAAACACATATATACAGGGTGATTCAAAAATCGATCACGAAACTTAAGGGGGTGATTCTACTTGACAAAATAAGGGTAGAGCTTCATATAATTTTTTTTCAAAATGTCATTCGTTTTCGAGTTACAAGCCGTCCAAGTTCAAGTTTTTATTTTTTGTTTTTTGAATTACTCGCTTACAGGAAAACCGATTTGACTAATATTTGAAAGATAGGCTAAGTCTTCTGCGCTTCATCATTTTAGTAACAATTCACATTGATTGTTTGCCGCTAGAGGGCACTTTACCTACATTGAAAATTGTTTTTTTGTCATAATTTTTTAGTGTTGACAGCTACAGTAGTTTTTGGCATAATTTCTGAAAGACTGATGCCAGGCCTTTAAAAAAGGTGCTCTTTATTTACATCGCTAAACCCAACGGTTTAGACGTAAATCACCCTTAAAAATTAAGTGGTAAATTTACTTTTCTCATTTCATTACCACCAGCTACCAGGTAAATAGCTATCAAAGTATACTAGAGCTGTCAGTTTAACATCAAATAAATTCGCTTTTTAAACTATTTAATTTATAATCTTAAAATAACTAATAATGGCTAATCACCAATATTCATATTATGGATTATTGCGATATACATTTAATTGATAAAAATTAATGAAACAGTACTTAACAAACTAAAAAAGATTCTCAAAATGTCCCTCATTTTCTTCCATACATTTCCTAACACTCTTCAAAAAATGTCGCCTAACTCGATGAAAAATTTCTGGTGTTTCTTTAATAATTTGTCACTTTTCGATTATCCTGAAGCGAAGATCCTCGACGTTGATTACTGGAATATCGTACACCAATTGTTTCAAATGACCCCAAAAGAAAAAATCCATAGGATTAAGGTCTGGTGACCTCGCTGCCCATGCCAATGGTCCACTTCGTCCTATCCATCGCTCAGGATACGTTGCATTCAAATACTGTCGGACACGTATACTAAAGTGGGGCGGAGCTCCGTCTTGGAGGATCCACATGTTGGCCCTTACTTCCAATGGCACATCTTCCAGATACAATGGGAGACGATTTTGGATAAAATCTAAGTATACGTCACCAGTTAATGGGCCATCAAAGAAATGAGGACCAATAAGGTAATCTCCTATTATCCCTGCCCACACATTTAGTGAAAATCTACGCTGATGTTTCGTTTCTACCACATTGTTTGGGTTCTCGTAAGCATATGTGTGGATGTTGTGTAGATTTGTTATGCCATCACGAATGAAACCAGCTTCGTCAGTGAATAATATGACGCCAATTAATCGATTATCGTGTTCATACTTAGCTAGGATCTGATTGCACATTTCCAACCGTCTCGGCCGATCATCGTCATAAAGAGCCTGCACCTTTTTTGAATGAAACGGGTAGAGTTGTTCTTCTCTTAGTATCCTCCATGAACTAGCCTGACAGAGCCGCACTTCATTCCCAATTTTTCTAGTACTAATACCTGGATTATCTTCAATAATTTCAAGCACTCTTTCTTCTTGTTGCACGTTTCTAGCAGTTCTAGGTCTTCCCCTATTTCCATTATAACTTTTAAAGGAACCACATTCCGCAAGCCTCCTGTGCACACTGGAAAATGTTTGAGCATGAGGGATATTTCTTTCCGGATAACTCTCCATATAATATCTTCTTGCCAACTCTGCATTACCATTTGCTCTTCCATAACAAAAATGGATATCACAATATTCGATATTTGAATATTGGTGATTAGCCATTATTAGTTATTTTAAGATTATAAATTAAATAGTTTAAAAAGCGAATTTATTTGATGTTAAACTGAGAGCTCTAGTATACTTTGATAGCTATTTACCTGGTAGCTGGTGGTAATGAAATGAGAAAAGTAAATTTACCACTTAATTTTTAAGGGTGATTTACGTCTAAACCGTTGGGTTTAGCGATGTAAATAAAGAGCACCTTTTTTAAAGGCCTGGCATCAGTCTTTCAGAAATTATGCCAAAAACTACTGTAGCTGTCAACACTAAAAAATTATGACAAAAAACAATTTTCAATGTAGGTAAAGTGCCCTCTAGCGGCAAACAATCAATGTGAATTGTTACTAAAATGATGAAGCGCAGAAGACTTAGCCTATCTTTCAAATATTAGTCAAATCGTTTTTCCTGTAAGCGAGTAATTCAAAAAACAAAAAATAAAAACTTGAACTTGGACGGCTTGTAACTCGAAAACGAATGACATTTTGAAAAAAAATTATATGAAGCTCTACCCTTATTTTGTCAAGTAGAATCACCCCCTTAAGTTTCGTGATCGATTTTTGAATCACCCTGTATATATTTTTTTCGATCCAAAAACTGCAAACTTCGATTCGTCGCTAAAATTACCTTTTTCTACTGAGCAATGCTTCAGTTTTTTTGTTGTCTTGCCCATTTTAATTTTTTTTTTATATTTACGGGCCTTAGCAACGGTTTTTTAGAAGTAAGTCGTTCAAAAATTCCTTTTTCGTGAAGTCTTCGCCGTACTTATACTTTCAAATTATAATATATTAATTATCATTTTCAAAATTTTATTAATTTCCACAGTTATATCAGAAACGCTGAAACGTCTGTTATGTAAAGAAGTGTGAACAATAAATCTCTCTTCTTTAAGAGTTGTTTTCTTCAGATATTCTCTATTACATCTACGATTAATAGAGCCAGTTTCCTTAATACATTTTCTTACATTGTAGTCAACTGTACGTCTACTTATATTCGACTTTTCTGCAATTTGTTTTTCTTTAACTTCAACAAAATATCGTGTCATGTTTTTCATTAATTCTACAATTCTGAAATTTGTGTCATAAAAAATAGGAAAAAATTTTTTTTCTACGATTTTTTTAAAATTATATATCTATGTTCTTTGCATAAAAACACGTCTTTTTTCTATTTACACTTTTTTTCTATTTTGTTTAGTTTTTTAAACATACGCGTTTAAAATAAAAAATATATTCTTACAAAAATGTGTCTAACTTTGGCCCAAATGGACCAAATTGGACGATCTACCGCTCATTTTAAAGGTGAAGCAATAATCTTTCAAACTGTTTTGATTTTTGTATTCTGCAATATTTGCACTTGAAATTATAACAGTACAAATATCATCAAAATTTTTTCAATTATTTTACTTTTTTATGATATTGTTTAATACCTATGTTTATGGGTTTTGGAGATAAATGTAACGGTTCTTTAAAGAACTATATTTAAATTTTAAGATACCGTTGGAATTTTCACGCTACGACCATTTCTTTTGAAGTTATAAAACTTTTTGTGTTTTCAGATTTTCCTCTAGGTGTGACAGAATTTGATCATAGACTCTTTCAAATGATATATTGTGGTAGTGTTAACCCTTTCTTCTATAATCAGTTTCTGCCCCATACTAATTAGTAACTATTTTAATAACCTATAATTGAATTTCATAGTAATAAAGACACTCTGGAAGTCTGGTCGTTAAACTTCTCTCTTGCAGCTTTAGTACCAAACACTACGGTTATTAAAGCTTACCACAACCATGACTCAGATCTTCAGGACTCAGGAAAGGCTGCTAATTAGTTGGTCAGTACACATCTCTTGTTTTGTAGCTCTCGCAACAGCGCGCCCACAAGTTAATTCGCCTGAAGGTTTTAATTAAATTAAATAAAACAAGTTTCTCAAAACAACTTAGTCTATTAACAAATAAATAGAATAAAAATGAACTATTTACAATGAGAAACTTAAAACTAATAACAATTACGAAAAACTAACATAATTGCTCTTCTCGGCCGTTATTTTAACTAAAAATGTAAAACCCAATTTTGAAAAAACACGTATAAATAGCTTAATAAAATATTCAACAAAAAAGAAATAAAACGCGAAAAACAGCTATTTATATTACTTAATCGAACCGTATGAAAATCGCGAAATGCCCCACTAAAATAACACACGATAATACCTTAATTTCCCTTTCGAGACAAAGATAACCTTCTTTCCCGACGATTATACCCGTGACGTAATTATTCTACGGCACTGATACGGTACCGTTCTAACGACATTCAAACTGTGACTGACATTTACTATTCCTTAAAAGAGTGTCTTCGAATCTTACACCCCCCGACACCCCTCTGTTTTCCGTTTGTACCCATATTACGCGATGGAACCCGGTAAACATCAATTTCTTTCCCTTAAAGTTCGAAGGTTTCGATCGTTATGTGCTGAGGGCGTTAGCTATTCTATACCGGATGCTTGATTCACGAATTGACCTGTGAGCATCTTATTAATAATTTTTATATAAACATAATTAATAAAACTATTCACTTTTCTTGGCTGTTTTGGCAATAAACATCTTAACTCGTTATTTCTTGTGAATAGAAAAAACAGTGATTACTCAGTATTCTTTTTACAAATGGCCAAACGATATATTTCTATTATAGTGAGTGTATTTGATCATTCTTTTGTTTCCTAATAATGGGAAAATCGTTCAATATTTTAATATATTTTAACGGTATTTCATATACCATATGTTTAAAACTACCCTTAACACGTCTGGTTTTGCTTACATAATCAGGGCAGGATTACTTAGACAGATTTATAGGCAATTCTAAGAGAGGATCTTTTAGGTCTTCATAAATTAACTGACTTTATGTATTTTTTTAAGAAAACATTTAAACGACAAAGATCATAAAAGTTAAGCTCGATAATTGATTTATAAAAAAATATAACTACCCTATTCCCACGGAATATCTATTCACAGAGTGATTATGTAATTATTTATTTTAACAGAATATAATTGACAATGAACAATAAAAAGTAACTAATATTTGTTCCATTATATAGGTATGGCAAAAACATATGTAGGGAAGTGTATATTGTATGTCGCCATTATATCGAATGTGTTCTGTATTTAATAGGGTGTCATAATCGTGTGATCTGAGTATGAGCTATTCCCAGTTTTTACGTTCCTGTTAAGTATTATTGTAGGTATGTTTTTTTGTTATATTTTATTACGGCCCTATTAATTATTGTTGTTGGGCGTTGATGTACATAAATAAAAACTAAGTAAATAAAAAAATTGACAAATCAACTTTCTATAGGTAGTGACGAACCACCAGATTGTCCACCTTTTAAATGTATGCCCGGACAATATCAGTGTAAAAATGGACAATGTATCCATCCCGGAGATCTGTGCAACGGAAATAACAATTGCGGAGACGGATCCGACGAAACAGATTGTGACCGGTATACTTGCTTGAATACACAATTCAGGTATGTAGGCTTCAATTTAATAATAGAAAAAAAGTGATAAAGAACGGAAGCTTTCACGGTTTTGGTCAAGTTGAAAATCATGGTTCTTGGATTTAGACCGTGTCAAATTGGAATTATTATCGGACGACTAACCGTGATCCACCATTAGAATCGATTTTCACGTGTGATGTAGACTGTAACCTGCATCTCTATTAATATTATTTGGATATTTACAAATTTAGATTGATTCTCTAATTTTGCGTCTCAAGAGATCAGAAACTGATGGTAACACCTTAGTTTCTTTTACAATAAATGTGTGACCTGAGCAATGCTGGTGTTGAGCTACTGCAGATTGTACAATTTGTTTCTTTTTATACATCTTTCATGTTCTTTAAGCGTAGTGGATATAGAATGCCCTATTTCACCTGTCAAAACAGTGTATATCTTTAAAAATTTAGTAATTGGTAACGGTTTTTAGTTGCCATACATCAAAAAAAAAATGATCCTCGTAAATATAACTAGGGTCGTTCATTTCAATTTTCTGTCTTACGCTCGGAGTAGAGAAAAATAAGTTATTTTTACAATTGAAACAACATTTATATTTATTTCATAATTTTTAACATGTTTTATTATCTAAAATTTAATAATTCTACAAAATATCCCATTAATATTTTTATAAAAATATGAACTTTAACACGCTTACCTACTCCGTATCTACTCCAGATACAATAGAAATCGGAAAATACTAAAGGAGATGATGATTTTCCCTCCTTATTTCTATTCATAATAATGAAAGAGATAAAAGATATCCACAGATCAGGAGCAAGGAACACAAAAAAAAGCTGCTGTTATTTACATAACCTTACCTCAGACTGTGTCTTTATTTTGTCCTTCTATAATAACGGCTATAAAATTTTATTAAACGCATTTTTGTCGACAACGTTGTGATATTTTTATTATATTACGATATAATTTCTTGTTATATAACCGAAAAAGAAAATAGTAGACTGAGGCACTCCAATCCTGTTACAGTTCTCAAAAAAAAATGTCACTAGTTTGATGCATTTGTCAGATTTTGACGTAAAGATATACAGCGTTTTAACTATACACTTTAACACAAGAGCAAGGTATCAACAACACTCTAGCATAAAACTGACTATGGAAACTGAATCAAATGGTGCCCTTCAGTGGACACCGTCCCTATATAAGCTCGTAGTCTTAAGACAAAACATTCAGTTTATACTTGATAACAATTAGAGATACAACTTAATGGAAACGTCGTAAAAATAAATAAAAATAAAGTCCGACAACCACATTTCTTACTTGTGTTGAAAATTGACCGGATGTTTGATTTTCGGAGCAATCTGGCAATCATGTCGGTGGTTCCTGTATGTAAGGTAAGACAAAACTGTCCATAGGAGGTTCATTTATGACATTTTGTTTAGTTGTTGGCGTTGGGAAAATGTTTACAACGGGGTCAGTAAATAATTCCACTAATTGAATCTAATGAACAAATCTGGTCATGCCAGAACTCTCTATAACATTCACAAGAAAATGTTATTCTAAAACCTTTTTAAAAGTTGCTTATTCCTTTAAATAAGTTGAAATATCATATTTTAATTTTTTATTGCTTCTAAGATTGCTAGATCTATTTGATCCGTGCCGCAGAAAAGGCGGAACACCGGTGGAATTAAACCGAGAGATAAACCGATACTTTCGGCATCGTCAGGAAAAATTGCGATTGGCAGTTTTAACAGCCACTGGGTGTTTTTAAGATAGAAAAGGACGTGAATACGAATTAAAAAAGAGATATCTTCTCCGCATCTAAAAAGGGTCAGAAAGTACTCAGCTCTTGTAATAAGAACTCTCTCAGCTCGCGTAAAAAAGAAAAGAAATGTCTCGCTCTCTCAAGTTGAAAAATAAAACGCTCGTTGTAAATCTTTGGAAATAAAGGCACGGTGTGTGCAATCCTGTATTAGTAAAATCTCTCCCTCTCTCGTAGATTTAATGGAATAAAAGTAGAGTGAAATAATAAATGTAAAGTAAAAAAAGTAGTGCATTGGCGTATTATATAGTTTCAAGAGAAATACTGTAAATAACCATTTTTATAATTCTTCTTTTTACTGTTATTAATAAATACCAAGGAAATCGGCTGTGGTGCTCTTTTATTTATACACTTTGATGACCCTTCGAAAAACATAACTAAAGAAACACTATTACAACAACCTATGGAAAAACCTGTGTATGTCCTCCCCGTGTTAGACGCAGGGTTCTAAGCAGCCCGTTTTAAATAGTTGGATTTTTATATTTATTAATAGAATGTCTTGTATCTTCAGCGCAATATCCGTTGCCTCTCAGAGCATTAGTCAGTTGTCCTGTTTCTGCTTTCAGTGATTGTTCGTCACATATTGAAAGTGCTCCATGTACCAAAGAGTTTATGACGGATTGTTTTTGAGACGGACAATGGTGTGATGTTGCATTGAGATATCGATTTTTATGTGTTGGTTTTCTGTACACACAAAATGTCCTAATTTGCCATTCTCCTTCCTTTGTACTAGTACATCAAGAAAGGAAAGGGCACCATTTGATTCAGCTTCCATAGTGAATTTTATGCTAGGGTGTTGTTGATTTAGATGATACAAGAAATTATGGAGTTTTTCTGCGCTATGTGGCTAAACTACGAACGTGTAATCTACATATCTACATATCTTTCTTCGGGAGCGGCCATGGGATCTTCGCTGTCACTTGTGGTAGCTAACATCTTCATGGAAGCTTTCGAACAAAACGCCTTGTCAGGCGCAGATGTCTATTCAGACCATAATCCTCTAATAGCACAAGTGCACATTAAATTAAAACAACTATTGCACAAAAGAAAAACCAATCAAATAGATGTGAGTCGCCTATGTAACCCAGAAATCAAACGGGAGTTACAAATAAACATTAACAACAATCTAAATATACTGTGCGCAAATGGCGAATATCAAAACATAGAGAGCACAGATGACAAATGGCTGGGCTTAAAAACGGCGTTAATGACACCCGCAAGGACTATTCTGACTAAACAAAAATCAAAACAAAAGCAAGAATGGATTGACTGATAAGATCATTCAGCTAATGGATGATCGAAGAACTCTCAAAGGCAAGTGTGAACAAAGCTATAAACAAATTCAAAAAGTCATCAAAACTGAAATCAGAATAGCCAAAGAAAATTTCTATAAAAAAAAATGTGAGGAAATAGAGCATCTACAGATGAAACATGACATTTTTAATATACATAAAAAAGTGAAAGAACTTGCGGGCACACAAAAACGCAAACAACCCTACACATTATATAACACAAACGGAACAATAATAACAGAACTGGAAGAAAAATTGGAGGTATGGAAGAACTATGTTAATGAACTTTTTACAGATGAAAGACATGAACCTAATCTAAACAGCCTACAAGAGGATGAAGGCCCAGATATAACCAAAGAGGAAGTAATGTATGCACTAAAAAGAATGAGGGATGGAAAGGCTCCGGGTCCAGACGAACTACCGATGGAAGTCCTCAAGCTCATAGAGGAAGAATCGATTTATGCATTGGTGGAGCTTTTTAATCATATCTACAAAATAGGAATAATACCACAGGAATGGCTTTTATCCACATTTGTAACTATTCCAAAAAAGGGAAAAGCAAAACAATGCACCGACTATCGCACAATAAGCCTGATGAATCACATACTGAAAACATTTCTAAAAGTTATACACACTAGAATACATAAAAAACTGGAAATAGATATTAGCGATACCCAATTTGGATTTCGAAATGGACTCGGAACGAGAGAAGCGTTATTTGCACTGAATGTCATGTCTCAAAGATGCCTTGATATAAATCAGGATGTATACATATATGTGCTTCATAGACTACAATAAGGCCTTTGACAAAGTGAGACATGATCACCTTATCAGTCTATTGACGGAAAAGAACCTCGATAAAAGAGACATCAGAATTATATCGAATATTTATTACAATCAGAAAGCAGTAGTGCGAGTGGAGCATGAGACGACTGAAGAAGTCGAAATAAAAAGAGGAGTGAGACAAGGGTGTATACTTTCACCGACCTTGTTCAATCTTTACTCTGAGGACATAATGAATAGAGCACTTATAATAAATGGAATTTTAATAAACAACCTCAGATACGCCGATGACACAGTACTTATCGCAGAAACACTCGAGGATCTCCAGACCTTAGTCAATAGAGTAGCAACAGTCGGTGAAGAATATGGACTGTCACTAAACATAAGAAAAACAAAATGCATGTTAATGTCCAAATCAACCCAAAATGTCCCAGATATACGCATACAGGGTCAAAATATAGAACACGTCAGAAAATACAACTATTTAGGCACCGTCATCAATGAAAACAACGATAGCTCTGAAGAAATCAAAGTCCGGATAGAGAAAGCAAGAGCCGTATTCACGAAAATGAAGAGAGTGTTCTGTGGCAGAGACCTGAGTCTTGAATTAAAGGTTCGTCTGGCAAGATGTTACGTACTGTCAGTTTTGTTTTATAGAATGGAGGCATGGACGCTTAAAAAGATCGATATTAACAAGTTGGAAGCCTTTGAATTGTGGATGTACCGCAGAATGTTAAGAATATCATGGATGGAGAAAATCACAAACGCTGAAGTACTGAGGAGAATGAATAAAGAAAAGGAGGTCATACTTACAATTAAAAAACGAAAATTACAATACCTGGGACACGTTACGAGAGGAGAAAGATATCAACTACTGAGAACTATTATACAGGGAAAAATTATGGGAAAGAGATCTGTTTCCTACAACTCTTGGTTAAAAAATCTAAGAGAATGGTATAATTGCAGCAATAACCAGCTGTTTAGGTCAGCAGTCTCGAAAATACGTATAGCTCTGATGATCGCCAACCTTCGGAACGAAGACGGCACCTAAAGAAGAAGAAGAATGTAGATGACACATGGCGCAGAAAAACTCCATAATTTCCTGTATCATCTAAATCAACAACACCTTGACATAAAATTCACTATGGAAACTGAATTAAATGGTGTCCTTCCCTTTCTTGATGTACTAGGATAAAGGAAGGAGAATGGCAAATTAGGACATTCTGTGTACAGAAAACTAACATATACAAATCGATATCTCAGTGCAACATCACACCATCATCCTTCTCACAAAACAATCGGTCATAAACTCTTTGGTACATAGAGCACTTTAAATATGTGATGAACAATTTCAGAAACAGGAAAACTGACTAATGCTTTGAGAGGCAACATATATTGCGCTGAAGATATAAGACGTTCTATTAATAAATATAAAAACCCAATTCGTCAATAAAATGTCATAAATGAACCTCCTGTGGACAGTGTTGTCTTACCTTACATACACGGAACCACCGACAAGATTGCCAGATTGCTCCGAAAATCAAACATCCGGACAATTTTCAACACGTGTAAGAAAGTTGGACAATGTCTGAAGTCTCCAAAGGACACAATTCCATTTCAATCAGAAGGCGTTTACAAGATACCCTGCTCTTATAGTAAAGTATATGTAGGTGAAACAGGACGGTCTATATCCACTAGGCTTAAAGAACATGAAAGATGTATAAAAAAGAAACAAATTGTACAATCTGCAGTAGCTGAACACCAGCATTGCGCAGGTCACGTTTTTAATGTAAAAGAAACTAAGGTGGTGGCATCAGTGTCTGGTTTCTTCAGAGAATCAATCGAAATTTGTAAATATCCAAATAATATTAATAGGGATGAAGGTTATGGTATACATCACGCGTGGAAATCGATTGTAACGCTGGAGCACCAGTAATAAATAGGGGCCGTTGCTCCTAGATAGTCATTCAGTGTTCTAATCTCGTGGAGTAAAGATCCCTGCAATTGTAGGCGAAATGTCGGAAAATACCTCCAATTTGACACGGTCTAAACCCAAGAACCATGATTTTCAAGCAAAAAAGTGATTTTTTCATGCAATATATTTTATTGAAAGAAAAATTCCTAATTTCAGATGCGAAGGCAATGCGACCGTCCCTACCCGTTGCATACCGGGTACATTACGTTGTAATAAAGTGATCGATTGTCCACTCGGCGAAGACGAAATGGATTGTCCACCGGTCACTTGTCCGACGAGTCAGTTCAAATGCGACAACGACAAATGCATACCGTCGGTGTGGGTGTGCGATAACGATAACGACTGCGGCGACCATTCGGACGAAATGCAGGAATGCCAAGCTAGGACTTGCGGACAAGAGCATTTTAGATGCAATTCCGGAAGGTAAGTTAAAGTTGGCATCTTCTATGCTTGCTGGTGAAAATTAATCTGTTGATCGTTTTAGATGTATTCCTCTTTCATGGAAATGCGATGGCGACCCTGATTGCGGCGAAGGTGAAGACGAGCCGCCCACATGCAGCCAATCGGAGTTCCACACGTGCGAACCCACTTACCACAGGTGTAAGAACAATAAGTGCATTCCGGGAAGATGGTACTGCGATTACGAAAATGATTGCGGAGATGGATCGGATGAGATCGATTGTGTGCCCAGGAATTGTTCAGAATCGGAGTTTAGGTATTTTTATTTTTACCTAATCTTATTCTTTAAGATTTCAAGTAATTAAAATTTGTATGTTTACGGAAAAATTTCGAGGCTTAAAAATCCTTAAAAGGATCATCATCAGCTTGAAGCATCAATTTATTTAAAATATTTTACTCGATTTCTATTTTAGATGTGGTAATGGAAAATGTATCCGTGGAAGTATGGTGTGTGATGGAGAATATCAATGTGAAGATAGATCGGATGAAAAGGACTGCAATACTCAATGTAAACATAACGAGTTCCAGTGTCATAATCCCAAAATTTGTATATTTTTGGAATGGAAGTAAGTGAAAAATGTTTTAGATTAACTCAGAAATAATTTATTAAAAAAAAAACAAATAAGACCGCCACCGCGTTTTGCATTTGCTGTTGTAATATAGGAGAAAGTCTAGTTTTTAATACTTATCGACTTGTCCCTGTATATCCCTATATTACAAGCACGTTCGGTTTTCTTTCTTCACCTTTCATATTGGTTGTCTATATCTGTCTCTCTTCCGGGTTATTCTTATCGTCATCGGGTAATTTTGACACGGAAAACCTAGAAACGATCTGCCGTGTCTAAATCGGGTCTCTAAAAATGTGGGTGTTTCGTCCCGGTACCAAATATAGGACTCGTCAGTGGGATTCTAGTTGGTACCTTCCCAGATATCCATCGTCGTACTTATTTATGTTCAGATCTTGTATTTTAAGTTAAATCTGACCGGAGGATGGCGGTAAGATGTTGAATAATATGACCCCCCCCCCTTTAAGCCAGACAACTTCGTCGTTCTTTGAGATTTCATAATCTCTGATCTCGAATGAACGCCGCACGTTGGATGCCCAGGAACTGCTAGGACTAACACCCCGAATTACGTATTATTCAACGTCGTCTTTGTCACATTTGTCGTGAACTCAGCATTATCTTAATGCATTTCCATGCAGGGGTCATATATCTTAGACTTCATTAGGGCCGTCGGGCATCCTTCACCCCTATCATTTAAGTTACTTTTCGGATATCCTATCAGGGCCGTCAGGAAGTGCTTCACCCCTATCATTTAAGTTGCTCCTGTGAATCCCATCACGACCGTCCGGGTAATGCGTCACTCCTGTAATTTACATCTCTGCGTATCGAGTCCGATCAGCATCCCCTTTCCCCCATCACACAGTTGAAGCCGAGAGTCTTATCAAGGCCGATCCACACTTTCATCCCCCCATCACATAGTGATACCGAAAGTACTTATCAAGGCCGATCCGGTAGTACCGTCTCCCCATCACACGAATATCGAGACTCTATGACCCACTGCAATCGTCCTCTACAGGGATGCCATGTTGTAATATAGGAGAAAGTCTAGTTTTTAATACTTATCGACTTGTATCTGTATATCCCTATATTTCAAGCACGTTCGGTTTCCTTGCTTCGTCTCTCATATTGATTGTCTATATCTGTCTCTCTCTTCCGGGTTATTCTTGTCGTCATCGGGTAATTTTGACAGGGAAAGCCTAGAAACGACCTGCCGTGTCTGAATCAGGTCTCTAAAAATGTGGGTGTTTCGTCCCGGTGCCAAATATGGGACTCTTCAGTAGGATTCTACTTGGTACCTTCCCAGACACCCGTCGTCGTACTTATTTATGTTCAGATCTTGTATTTGAAGTTAAATCTGATCGGAGGATGGCGGTAAGATGTTAAATAATACGACATTGCACTCGGATATAATTACTCTTTCGACAAAACATTTCTCATTGTGGGCAACACGGCGGTTTCCACATTACACTGTTTTTGTAATCTCTCTTTACAAGGTGATTCTCCGGGAACTTTTTCGATCGATTGTGGAAAAACTATAATTATGAAGTATCTGAAAATTTGACTGTGTACTAACGTGCACGGGGGACAGCCGACTAAAATATTTTCAAGATGATGGCATTTCCAGTTATAACGAAAGTAGATGTCAACTTGCCTATTTTAAATGGGACACCCTATATATTATTGCATTTTTGATTTCTACGTAAAATTATAGACATATTTCATGTATAATGTTCTACACTTAAGTCTCACCGTTTTGGACATATTTAAATTTTTATGTCAAAAATGACGTTTGCGGACCAAAACTTAACTATAAATTTTTCCTCTAAGAAAGTCTTTATTATTTAATTTGGGTTCGTTTTCTTGTAGGCAAAGATCCACTTTAGTAGTTTTTTTGTAATATTTTGAAAATTATTAGTACAGAATGGTCAAAAAAGAAGAATAAAAATTATATTTTAAAAAATCATCAAATGTCAATTTTTTCAGATAGAAAGCACCTATTTTCATAATTTTATCATATTAAGGATTAAGGGTAACTTTGTATAAGGTTGTCTGTTTGGGTTTCATTACTTTTTAGTTCAATTTTACTCGCGTTTACACGTGACACACTTTACTGGCCCTCGCGCATTTGGGCAAATGTAAAAAGGGACAGAGTAGTAGTACCATAGTCGTGTAGTAGTAGAATAATTGTGGTATGGTGTAGTACTCGACGTCTTGCACGTCCCTCGCCTTATCGAAAAGGTTTATCGTTTGTCTCACAAACATATTAACTCTCGCCTCAAAAACTACTCCAAAATATAGTGACAGTGTCCCCGATTCCTGGTTCCTGTATTGTGAAGCAAGGGATTATCCTGGTGGCCACCAAGAAGAAATTAGTGAAGTGATTTCGACTACAAGGTAGGCCATTTTAGTATTTGTGTCACGCTGTCGCCGTATTTTGTATTTGCTCATTATTCGCATAATTTCTCATCTCCGCAACCAACCTATATACAGTCCACTAATTACTCTTTGTCTCAATCCCCTACAGTTGTCTATTCCAAAAATTTATAGTTTTCAAAATATTGGCAATTCAACATTTTTCTATTGTAAAAATGCCATACGGCTTTTAACTTTTGTTATTAGTTGGCCATGACGGTGAGGCGTGGCGAAATAAAAAACCGAACCCTACATAATTGTCACTATTTCTTGCGATTTGACATACTTTAATAATAATCATGCCGGTGCGATTAAATTACACGCACGAAGATTATTTAAACTTATTTAATATTTATGGAGAATGTGATAGGGTTATTTCATGAACAGGCGCTATATGCGCGATCCGATATCCGCAAAAAGGGAAACCAACACCACCAACCGTTAAAAGGATTATAGAAAACTTCAAGAACTTTCGATCCATAAAAGCAAAAAGAAATAGATATAAACCAGTTGTTAATAATGAAAATATTGAAATTACAATTTTAGGATATTTCTCCGCATATTATCCGACAATATCTACGAGGCAAGTAGAATTAGAGTCTGGAACATCAGTTTTAAGGATTTTAAGGAAACAGAATTTTTGTACCCCTGGGTATATTCCATAGTACAACATTTAAAAGACACCGATTCTCCACGAAGAGTAGAGTTCTGTTAATTTATTTTACTTCGGTCACAAGAAAATACTGGTTTTTTGGATAATATTATTTGGTCGGATGAAGCCAAATTCACAAAAAATGGATTGTTTAATCGACGCAATTCCCACTATTGGAGTGACTCAAACGTACATCCATTTAGAGAATTAAATTTTCGAGAGTCTTGGCAGTTTAACGTGTATTGTGCTATAAGAAATGACGGCGTCGTCGCCCTAAAATTCTACCAAGATAATCTGAATGGTAAGGTAGCCATTTTTGAAAACTTCCAGATACAAAATACGTTTTTTAACTTATAGGTGAGCGCTACTTCGACATCTTGAGAAATTTGGAAGTGAACTATTTAGATAACTTGTCGCTGGCTGATCATAGAGATCTATTTTATCAACATGATGGGGCGCGTCTACATGATAGTCATTTAGTTAACAATCATCTTCAAAACTTGTTTTATGATCAATGGATAGCCAAGAATGGACCACATCTTTGGCCACCTCGCTCCCCCGATCTAACAGTACTTGATTTTTTTATTTGGGAGACAATTAGAAATAAAGTATACAATACCGTATTATTGAAGAACTTAATTCTCAGTCAAAAAGAAGAGCCACCCATGAAGAGTTCCTGCTTAGGTCCGAAAAATGTTTGGAAGTTCAAGGGCGTTAATTTGATCATTTACTCTAATAATTTTTGTAACTTTATTTTACTAATAATTGGTTTATTTCTATTTTTTTTATAGATCAAAAGTTATTGAAGTTTTTTTATAATCTTTTTAAAAATTGGTAGTATTGGTTTCTGTTTCTTCGGATATCGGATCGCGAATGTATCGCATGTTCTTGAAATAACTCGTTCACATTCTCCATAAATAATAAAACAGAACTCTACTCTTCGTGGAAAATCGGTGTATTTTAAATGTTGTACTATGGAATATACCTAGGGGTACAAAAATTGTGTTTCCTTAAAATCCTTAAAACTGATGTTCCAGACTTTAATTCTACTTGCCTTGTAGATATTGTCGGATATGTGGCGAAATATCCTAAAATTGTCATTATTAACAACTGGTTTATTTCTATTTCTTTTTGCTTTTATGGATCGAAAGTTCTTGAAATTTTCTATAATCCTTTTAACGGTTGGTGGTGTTGGTTTCTGTTTCTGCGGATATCGGATCGCGCATGTACCGCATGTTCTTGAAATGACTCTATCACATTCTCCATAAATAATAAATAAGTTTAAATAATCTTCGTGCGTGTAATTTAATCGCCCCGGCATTTAAATATGTCCAAAACGGTGAGAACTAAAAAGCATAGAACATTATACATGAAATATGTCTAGAATTTTACGTAGAAATCAAAAATGCATTAATATATAGGGTGTTCCATTTAAAATAAGCAAGTTGACATCTACTTCCGGTATAACTGGAAGTGCTGCCATCTTGAAAATATTTTAGCCGGCTGTCCCCCATGCACGTTAGTACAGGGTGAGTCAACGATTGGATGAAGTAAGTTTGTGCCTTTTCGGTGAAATTTACAAAGAAACTATATTTATTGTTTGATACAGTTTATTTTTACGCAGATTTTAAAAATATTTCGGACTCTACAGGGTGAGCCAAAAAACTAGGGCAGCTTAAAGTTGTATTTTTTTAAATAGAACACCCTATATACGAATCATATTTTCGATTTAGCTTATAATTTTAAATCTTTTTTATTAAGGATTTACTATAACAAAACTTTATAGTTTCTGAGATAATTAAGTTTAAAGAAAAAAAGTCACATTTTCAAGCATTAATTCAATCCTAAATAACGTTTTCAATTTTGTGACAAATATATTCAAATTTGGAATTTAGCAAGGCCAAGGATAAGTTAACATAATTTTTGCCTAATATTTGCAATAAAAGCTACAAGGTGTTGAACACATCGGCTCAAATTTGAACAAGTTTAAATGAATAAATATCTTTTTTTTTTTTAAATGGTACACCCTGTATATTTTCATGTTATTTAATAGAGTAATAAAAACCCTAAAAGTTTTGTTCAATATATCCTATACCTATTTATAATAGTTTTTGAGATATTTCAGTTTTTCTTATTTTCCATACTTTTTTACAGAAATAGTCTTCATTATCTTAGTAGCCATGGCAAAAACAATGTAAAAGAACATTTTTCTGTGTGTCAAATTTATAACCGCAATCGTTTCTTTTGGTTTTTATGTAGTGTAGTTTGGTTTTTTTTGCATTCATCTTATATTGTAAAATGATTTTTCCAAAGAATGAGTTAAAAGATATGATTTATACAATAGGAGAGGCTCAAAAAAATTGCCTTCTTGCTCAAAGAATTTACAAAATGAAGTATCCTGATCGACGCCAGCCTAATACCCATACTTTTCAAAACTTAATGCGAAGATTTGATTCTTCTGGTACTGTTGATTATCCAAAACGTAAAGTGGTCAACAAACCAGTAACTAATGAACAAAAAGAACTACAAGTATTGTTAAATGTTCAGGAAAATCCTTATATTGGTAGCCGTCAGTTAGCAGCATTATGTGAAACATCACAATCCACCGCTAATCGTACTACCAAGAAATATAGGTATCATCCATATCACATGGAATTACACCAAGAATTGCATGGACAGGATTTTGAAAGTCGGGTAAACTTTTGTCGTACAATAAATGCGGAGATTCAATTAAATCCAAATTTATTATGCAAGGTAATGTTTAGTGATGAAGCTACTTTTAGAAGTAACGGTGCCGTAAATAGACGCAACATGCATTATTATGCCACAGAAAACCCATTTTGGATTAGAGAGGTGCAACATCAAACCACTGGTCATTAAATGTTTGGTGTGGTATTCATCATAATCGAATTATTGGACCCCACTTTTTTAATGAACCACTAAATGGCCATAGTTACTTGAACTTTCTACAAGAAGAACTACCCCAACTGCTTCAAGCTCTCAATAGGGATGAGCTCGACAGTATGTGGTTCCAGCACGATGGTGCGCCTCCGCATTACCATCGTGAAGTTCGTGCGTTTTTGGACCAACGATATCCGCAAAAATGGATTGGACGTGGGGGTTTCATTGAGTGGCCACCAAGGTCTTGCGACATCACCCCATTAGATTTCTTCCTATGGGGTTATATTAAAAATAAGGTGTATGTTAATCCACCAACAACAGTGGAAGATATGCGAAACAGGATTAGGCATACCTGTAGAACAATAACGCCACTAATTTTGTCCAGGGTCCGAGAAAATCTGCAAAAAGACTAAATTTGTGCATTGCACAAGAGGGTCGTTTATTCGAACACTTATTAAAAAGAAATAATTAATCTCAGTATTTAATAGGTAATTTTTTTGTTTCAATTTAGTATAAAAGTAAATATGTATTTGCCTTGTCGTTATTGTTGTGTTAATTTTTTCACATTATGTTTAATTAAACTATTGCCGTTGTAATATAACGAATAATGTATTTCATCATATTTAACCACATTCTGTTTGTTTCTGTAGTTTCTTTTTATTATTTTACATGGCTACTATGATAATGAAGACTATTTCTGTAAAAAAGTATGGAAAATAAGAAAAACTGAAATATCTCAAAAACTATTATAAATAGGTATAGGATATATTGAACAAAACTTTTAGGGTTTTTATTACTCTATTAAATAACATGAAAATATACAGGGAGTACCATTTAAAAAAAAAGATATTTATTCATTTAAACTTGTTCAAATTTGAGCCGATGTGTTCAACACCCTGTAGCTTTTATTGCAAATATTAGGTAAAAATTATGTTAACTTGTCCTTGGCCTTGCTAAATTCCAAATTTGAATATATTTGTCAAAAAATTGAAAAAGTTATTTAGGATTGAATTGATGCTTGAAAATGTGACTTTTTTTCTTTAAACTTAATTATCTCAGAAACTATAAAGTTTTGTTATAGTAAACCCTTAATAAAAAAGATTTAAAGTTATAAGCTAAATCGAAAATACGATTCGTATATAGGGTGTTCTATTTAAAAAAATACAACTTTATGCTGTCCTAGTTTTTTGGCTCACCCTGTAGAGTCCTAAATATTTTTAAAATCTGCGTAAAAATAAACTGTATCAAACAATAAATATAGTTTCTTTGTAAATTTCACCGAAAAGGCACAAACTTACTTCATCCAATCGTTGACTCACCTTGTACACTGTCAAATTTTCACATTCTTCCTAATTATAGTTTTCGCACAATCAATCGATAAAGTCCCTGTATAGGGCGTTCCTATGTTATTCATACAATCTTTAATATTTATGACAACAATATTTAAGGACGTTATTTCACAATTTTAATAAATTTTAGATGCGACGGTGAAGTAGATTGTTCCGATGGTTCAGACGAGGCCAATTGCACCAAAACCTGTCCACATAACGGATTCCGTTGTCAGAACGGCTTCTGCATCAACGAGGACTGGAGATGCGACGGCCAGAACGATTGCGAGGACGGTTCGGATGAAACCAATTGTTTTCATTACGCGTGCCCAGCCGGCAGGTTTAGGTGCAAGAATAACATATGCGTACCTGTCAGCGCACTCTGTGACGGACACGATCAGTGTGGGGATAATAGCGATGAGGATAAGCATATATGTAAACGGTAAGAAAGATAAATCATTGTAACAAAATATATACAGGTGTGGAAAATCCAAAGCGGAACCTCTAAGGTAACAGAAAACGACGGACAACCCGTTTAACTCTGTTGAAGAAGTGAAATAAAGCATACTATTGTATCGTCGCTTGCTTCCTGGTTTCCAGCAAAAATGGTGTTGGGCAAGGACTTTTCACTGGTTTCGGGTCGTCAAAACACAGTGGGTCGAAAGCACGGATTTGATATTAAAAATAAAAATCGAATCTAACAATAGCAGAAACTTTAAAATCACCAAAATAAATTCGAAAAACGTCTAATGTAGTTCAACGCTTTAAAAGTAAAATAAAAAGAATAATTGTATTTCCATGAATAAAATATTGCGCTTGACTTCAAGGTACATTTTAAATATAATACTATAATAATTAATACATGGATATCGATAATCGTTAAAAAAGCGAAAGTACTTTTTCCTCTATGCTTAAGACTTCTTAATAAATACCAATGCAAATAATTTGTAAGTAATATAATATTTATTGATTTACACAAATGAATAAATAATACGACTGTAATAAAAATAATAAAAAGAACTTTTTAATCATTGCCTTCTTTGTTAACAGCTCTTTCCTCATTCTCCAATACGTACGAGTTATTATCCGAATCCTTACGATGTCAAAAAACATTGTAAGGATCCGTCGACGCCAAAAGTTTTGGAATATAACCTCCATATTTTTTCTCGAGAAGATTTTCGGGCATAGTTTAGGCGATAGTTTCTTATCAACTTGTCCGTTGATTTTTGTGCATCTTTCGATAGTTTACCTATCGGTAATATTGTAAATGCTATGATGTTTGGTCAATGGAATATGTAATTTGTAGATTTCTGTTGGCATGTTTTACCAAGAATATCTTTTGATAAAGAATCTTGTTGTTTGAAGTGTGTATCCCAAATCTTCTCTATTGCAGTTTAATGTCCGCTTCCAATAGTTTGCAAAATGACGGAAAATCAGAGGATCAGTTTTCGCTTTACTCTTGCTATAATAGCTGGGTCATCACTGTTCTCGATAAACGTCAAGCTGTGTTGCCATCGTTGGTACTTCCTAACCTTTTCTTTGGCATGTCAACAAGAAGTCCTAATCTGTCTCCTTAAAGGCCTGTTGGGTGGTAGCTTTTGTTTGTGCTTTCATCTCTTTGTCTTTCTGCTTACGGGCTTACCACTTCTGTATGTCACGTTGATACGACAAATACAAGCAGCATTCGGAGAATCGAATACATGCGTGTAGAGTTATCAGTCGTAGCTTGAAATATGCTGTATTTCCTGAGACACAGTATCAATGCTGTTGAACTCAGATGTTGTTTGGCAGAGGTAACAACGTTGGATCGATTTTGTTCCAGCCAAAGCATTCACCTATCCGTCTATTATCGTCATAGATACATTATACTGTACTGAAGCTCGGGTGGCAAAGAGAACTCTTTTGTATGGTGCAAGTTGTTTAGTTCGAGTTCATAATTTTCTGTTTTCTTTAAAGACTTTTGTTCGGTTTCGTTAATAAATTTAAATTTCAGAGGCCCTCAATTCATAGTTGAGGAGGGTTTGGAATTGTACAACACAATCTGATCTTGTTGAGTTTGCGTGTTAATTGAAGTGGAATAAGAGAGGTTAGGAATAAGTTTGTATCAGAAATATTCGGATCAGTGAATTTGATTTTGTACTGGCTCGGCTCTGACCTGACGTTCCATCGAAGCCCCATTTGCAAATGAAACTCATATCTACAAATCTAATTTATCGATTTGTTCAAGGGCGTCTAATTGAAGCAATATAATTCGATCCATTGTATGATCCAGTAAGCCTTGGAATTTAACCTCGGCTTTTGACTTAGTAAAAGTAAGATACTCGTCATGTGGATAACATGCTTTTTTTGTATTTCACACACCAGAGTACGGCGAAAATATATTACTGCCTTTCTGTTTAGCTCAATTTTGTAATCGTTGATATTTGTTTCTCGACAATCAAATGTCAAATAGAAGTTAGCGTACAAATGTAACTGGGCACGAAGCAAACACAACACTGTTGCCTTTGACCTGAGACGAAACTTTAGAAAGAAGACTGGTCGTTCATATTTATCGAGGTTTAAAGAAACGTTACTATAGCCAACCTTCTATTTTAAATTTCTTAACTAGAAATTATTTTGGCCGTTTTCTAAATTCTGACCCACTAAGCCCTAACTTCTTTCAGGTTAGTTCGGGACAGAAGATCGTAGAGAACGCCTACGAGCAATATTTTCCCCGCTAACTTTCGTGCGACATGAAAACGAGCAGTACCTTGAAACGAGTGAGAGGGTGAATTTACTTTTCGTCTTAACTTATAACGTAATCGACGGAATTTGGAATATTTAATGACCATTTGATACATTTATTGTTTTAAATACATCAAATAGTAGGAATACAAAAAAATTAGTTTTTGTTGGCCGTTGAGCGTAAAGAAAATTGATATTTCTGTTATAAAATAAACATTGAATTCTAATAAAAAATACTAGTGAAAAGCAAAGGTAATATCTAAGTAAATAAGCTAATAGACCACTTGAAAATTAAAAATCATTCTCAAAAATACACTTTTATTCTGGTAAAAAATAAAAATAACATGTTCGAGCGTTCATATCAAGTTCTTCGGCAGTTACGGTACTATTGCAAGGAATATTAATTTATGCTAAACTACAAACGTCAGTCTCCCGATTTGCTCGTTCTTTAGTAATTTGAGGAACCTGTTGCTCCTCATTATCAGTGCATTTTTTTACAAATTTTTAGACAACCAGTTGTCTCTGATTTTTTAATAATTTCCGAAATTCTAAATTTTCAAGGAACAGCATGATTTTTGCACGTAAATGCAAATCTGCCGATTATTTACCAGAATAGTGTACCACTTAATAATCTGCTCATTTTGTTCCGTGGAATAAAACACGGAAATACCAATACTCGGTACTTACGTTTCGACGGCCGGAATGAAAGCAAATAACTTGGAATCCTCTTGTTGTGCTAGGGCATGGCGTATGCTGCCGCCTGCTCTCACCGCGCCAGCATTGTATTACCCCTCACCCTAGGGCCAAACTGGTAATTTACACGTATGTCGATGCTTACGACTGTCTCATTCTGATTTGATGAATAATATAGTGTTTTCTTTATCTCACTTAAGAAACGTGCAGGTTCCGGTTTGGATTTTCCAGACCTGTATACCCTGTTTCTTTCAAGAGTAGAATAATAAATTTACATGCTTAATCCATGTTAATAGTCTACTTTTCAACGAAATTTACTATAAAAATGGTATTTTCTTTATTTTTGAGGCGCTTCTTGCATCAGGGCAATTATTAAAAAGATTGTTTGAAAAATGGTAATGAAATTATTTTTTTAAAGGCATGGCTTGTGTCCGTTCGGCCAGTTTACTTGCAAAAATAATCGTTGTGTGGATAAGGAAGAACGATGCGATGGGAGCAACGATTGTGGTGATAACAGCGATGAAACCGATTGTGAAACTGCACTGTGTAAATGGAATAGTTGTTCACAGATTTGTATAGAGGTCAGTAATCATGTAAAACCAATGCAATTTCTCTATATAGCTGATTTTGAGACGCATATAATATTTGTACAGAATGATAACAGTATTTAAAAGCCTGATAAAAAAATTATCTGGCAAATCATTCATGTAACATCAATATTTATTAATCTAGATCAGGGGTATTCACACTTTTTAGGCTAATTACCATACTCAGTCTTCGACTAAGTTCCAAGGGCCAAGACCTAGCTAGCTTATCATACCAACATACTGTAGTTTTGAATCACATGCAAATTTTTCGTATTGGGACTAACTGTTAGGAGATATCTAGGCGTGGGGGTGGACTCCGCTCCGTTCATCATTTCGGTTTGTACTTACAAGAAATATGCGCGTTATGTATTGTTACTACTACTTACGACTACTTAATTGATCATTATTAAACATCTGATTATTATTTTTTATTACTGTATATTTTACATTGTAATTATAATAAACTATGGTGGGCTGGATTGGTGGTGTTCGCAGGCCTGTGTTAGCTTGCAGGCATTAGACTCCTGGTCTAGATAACAAATTTTATTCTCGATGCCTTTGAGAATGAATGTTTTGTTATATAACACGCTTTAAGTTTTCAGTTATTTAGAAAATGTATAATTATGTATTTGTGTTTAGGCAAGACAGAACCAGACGCACTGCAAATGTGTGGAAGGCTATAGGTTGACAGGAGGTGGTAGATGTCAAGCAGAAGGAAACTTAGCTGAGCTGGTATTAGCTGCAGAGGCTGAACTCCGGCTTATTTCACCGTATAAGATGGGAGATATGAATAAAATGAAAAAGACATTGGCCATTGCGCCCGGCTACAAGGTATTTATATATACAATAGTGGAAAAATGTATGGAAACTTTTAATTATGTTCGTGTTAATTAATACTGAATTTATCAAGAGCTTTTTACATTTTGCTAAAATGCAGAAATGTCACTGATATAGATAATTATCGCGTTTAACAATCTAAAAAGAAATGTTGTTTATATTTTTTACAATAAGGAATTTGTCGTTGGAAATAAGTATGGAAACTATTTTTATTTTGGTTTTGAAGTATTCAGTTTCAGTTCTAAAGTGCAAATATCGTGTAAAAATATTAATTTATCATGCCAAAACACCTTTATTTTCCATGTGATTTTAAACAAAAAATTGTGGATTTATGTAAAATGGGGAGAAAAAAGTCCTTGATTGCAAAATGTTTAAATGTTTGTAAAAGTGCCGTAACGAAAATAATACAAAAATATGATAGTCGTGATGATGTAAGAAATGCGTTTAAGTCGGGAAGACCTTGTAAAACTGCTTCTCGAATTGATAAAACTATTTTAAGGATCCCAAAACTTAACCCTAGAAAAACATAAGACAAATAAAAAACTAAATCTCTGAGCAGTTTGGTGTTAAAGTGATAAGTAGAACGTTACGCAATCGTCTACTTGATGGAGGTCTTTATGGAAGAGTTGCTGTTAAAAAGCCGCTTCGATCAAAGAAGACTAGGAGGGCCCGAATGGAGTTTGCTACAGCCCATCTTTCTTGATCTACAGAAAAATTGAATATGGTGCTTTGGAGTGACGAAAGTAAATTTTCACTATTTGGATCTGACGGCAGAAGGTATGTAAGAAGACCGGTTGGCGCAGGATTCAAGGCAAAGTACCAAATTCCTACTGTGAAACATGGAGGAGGGAACATAATGGTCTGGGGATGTTTTTCTCAATCTGGGATAGGGTCCATGATTCAAGTGCAGGGTAAAATGGACCGATTTCAACATAAAGAAATATTAGAAAATACAATGCTTCCATTTGCAGAAGCAGAGATGCCATTACGGTGGATATTTCAACAGGATAATTACCTGAAGCATTCGTCTTAAATAGTAAAACAGTGGTTTGGTGAGAAAAATATAACTGTACTTGAGTGGCCATCCCAATCCCCAGACTTAAACCCAATTGAACATTTTCTGGACGTCTTAGATAGCCGTATTCGAATGCATTACGATATCAAAAATCCACAACTGTTTAATATCATTAAATCAGAGTGGGCGTAAATTCCTCCAGGAACATTCCAAAAATTAGTTGACTCGATGCCTAGAAGATGCCAGGCAGTCTTAGATGCTAAAGGGTATTCTACAAAATACTAAAAAACTCTTAGTCGTATGTTTACAACAACGTTTTTTGATGAAATTTTAAAAGTTTCCATACTTATCTTCAATTATTATTATGCCTACGCTGCTATAATTTGCAAAAAGAAATACAATTCGTGATTCTAAAAGTTTCCATACTTTTTTCCACTACATTTAAGAAAAAAACAGTGGTGTACTATGTTCTTTTCGAAGACTCTTCGGAGGGTTACCCATGTCTACGTCCCTGAATCTAAAATAAAACGGAAAATACAACTAATATGGTCACAAACGCACACTCACATGACTTAAAATTAACACTTAAACGATAACAATATTAATTAAAAATTTCAATCGATAAAATAATATGAATTAAAAAGGAAAAATAAAAATTATTCACAGTACGCACCTCAATTTACTTTTGTCGTGTTTCTTAGTGAAACATTTGAATATTCCCTTGGTTACTATGAACTCGTTATCTTTTTTTTGGAAACCTTGCTTTTTAGTTTTTTCTGATTTGCAAATAGATTTTATCAATATCAACTATACAGTTTGTTGCAAAACAATAGGGTTGCAATAGTTGGTTTAGTTTATTAGGTTAAAATATATTTGGCGTAGGTTTTTGATATCTTGTTTGTCATTGCTTGTTTGTTTTTCTTTTTTTATATGTAGCATTTCCTTTATTTGAAGTTTATGGTAGTTTCTTTCCTGGGTTAGAATCTTTGTATTTGAAAAATCAAATTCATGTTTAAAATTTGTCTCGTGTTTGTGTAATGCTGTCGTTGCGTTTTTCGTGTATTTATGTCCGTTCAATCTGCTGTTTAGATATTGTATTTCCAACATATTTCTGTGGATAATTTAGACATGGTATGGAATAGATAAGTTGAGAGTAACCAAGGGAATCTAAGAAACACGACACAGTAAATTGAGGTGCGTACTGTGAATAATTTTTATTTTTCGTTTTTATTTCATATTGTTTCATCGATTGAAATTTTTAATTAATATTGTTATCGTTTAAGTGTTAATTTCAGTCATGTGAGTGTGCCTTTGTGACCATGTTAATTGTATTTTTTTTATTATTTTAGATTATATTTTTGGAAAAACCTACTTGGGCGAAACGTCAAGCACAGAATAGTAATATATATATATATATATATATATATATATATATATATATATATATATATATATATATATATATATATATATATATATATATATATATATATACCGGGTGTCAACGAATCTATTAGACAAGTCATAATTTCTAGAGTATTATGTGTATCAAAATGAGAATTGGTACAGGTAAATGGTATGTGAAGGGGAGAGTTTTCGCGTATTTTCCACTTTCCGGCCACTTCCGGTTTCACCGGAAATGGCCCCGGTTTTGAATTTTTAAATGGAACACCCTGTATATTTTAACATTTTTCGATTTCTGAGACAATTCTAGATCAGAATGTGACATTTTAAAAACTATTTACGTCTACTTCATTTTTTTAGAGCCACTTTTAAAATTGCATCTAGGTGGCCATGATCGGACGCAAACTAATCTAAGGGCCTTAGGTGATGTCAAAAAAATACAATCGCAAAGTTTTAGTTACTAGTATGAAAGACAGGAATAAGACAAGTTGACGAAATTACGTTTTCATTTCTAACTATTAATTTTCAAATGGCGACCCCTTTTTGACAACTACTTTTCGAAAAAAGCATTCTTTGACGAATCTAACGGTACTAATTTACTTGCGATTGGATTAGACATAAGAACAGAAATTAAATATTATTAAGCAAAATACTGGATAATTTATTTACTTATGACAAGTGCCCCATGGACAGCCATGATGCATAATAATTTGCAACTGTTTTTATCAAGTCTTCTTTGGAAAACAAAGCACTCACTTAAGTAGATAATGACAGTGACATACGCTCTATATATATATATATATATATATATATATATATATATATATATATATATATATATATATATATATATATATATATATATAGTGTATATACGCTCTATATATATATATATATATATATATATATATATATATATATATATATATATATATATAGTGTATATACGCTCTATATATATATATATATATATATATATATATATATATATATATATATATGAGTTTGTGTTTTTCCGGGAATACACCCGTTCGTTAGCTATTTCCATAGTTGGAATTTGCATTTGCAAATTCCAACTATGGAAATAGCTAACGAACGGATTATTCCCGGAAAAACACAAACTCATATTTCTCCACCCGTGAAACACTAAAAACTAACATATATATATATATATATATATATATATATATATATATATATATATATATATATATATATATATATAGTGTATGTATGTATTTTTTTCTTATTTTCTGACTAGGATTGATATACATCTGTAAGTTTTACAGTAATCTGATGAAGCTCAAAATTGATCGAAACGTAAAAATTATACATTCTTTTTTCAATTAATAGGATAATGGATATTTAATGTCAAAACGTCGCGAAAAAAAATACAGGTCTGTTATTTACAAACAATAACTTTTCCTTAATTTAACAGCTATAATGATACAGTCAAAATACTAATTAAGTTTAGAAACAGCATATGTCATTAATGACGGCCCTGCATACTTCTGGTTTATGTAACTTTTAACAGTTGATATCATGTTGGTATAAACTCCAGGACCGGACTTTTTTAGTTGTTTTAGTTTCGTTTTCTTTCACCAACTATTTAGAATCTCTATATCTCCAGCATATACATAATAACGTTAAATTTTAGGTTGACGCTGTAGATATTTTGTATGGCAAACGGCAAGCGGAAGCATTCTGGACAGATCATCAGAACAAACGGGTTCAAGCTATGGTTATACAAGTTAACGACGATAAAAGAACCAACAGAGATGCCGATGTTGCCAGAACCGTTTTATCGAACCTAAAAGATCCAAGAGGTATGTTACGAGATCACATTTCAGGATTTAATTAAACAACTTTCTAACAAAATAATTTGATCTTTTCCTCTTTCACTATGTTACTATTTGTGTAGCAGAAGAAACCGCTCTAGGGAGTAACATTTCCTTTTTTTTTTGTAGGTATAGCCCTCGATTGGGTAGCCAAACGAATCTACATCACGGATGAGAGTAGACTTCTCGCCGCCGATTTACAAGGAAAATATAATTATACCCTCGTCAGCGGTAACCTGCAACAACCAAGGGATATAGTTCTGGCGCCAGCAGATGGTTTGTTGTTTTGGGCTGATTGGGGTCCTACGCCGAGGATTGAAAGGGCTGACATGGATGGGTATGTGTAGTTACAGTGATTTTTTGCCTATGATCATTATAATTTTTCAAATTCCTGTAGAGTTTACATTTGAAGATAAAAATACTTCTTATAGGAAATATCTTGGAATTTATTCAGTCCTCCTGCATGTATTCTTACACTAACAGTTTATTACTCTGGTATAACCGCGTTATGAATTCGCTGGTAAGATCTTTTCACTCCATACGCATCAAAAATAATAAGATGACGGTCCCTCGTTATGACGCCGGAATGAACATATGAATTTTATAAAGGAATAACTATATATTAAAAAAAGAAGTTATTGTTCATTGTTTTGGAAATTTCTTATTTCGGATATTCTCTTAGTAGTATAGAGAGCGGGGTACTGAAACCCGTGATGGTATCTCACTATCCGCTTATTGGAATCAGGGATAATTTTGCTCATTTTAGTGTGATAATGCCAAGAAATTTTATACTAATTCAGTGTACTATTACAAGTTACGTTATTTTAGGTGACTTTTAATTTTGCTTGTAAAACGGTTTATTTACTCGCTATATTTGTTTTAGATCTAATAGAAAAATCCTGGTAAACAACTTACTATGGCCTACAGGCTTAGCAATCGACTACGCTACCAAGCGGCTGTACTGGTGCGACCCGAAAATGCTGACTATTGAAAGTATCTCCTTTTTCGGGAAAGACAGACATGTCATCAAACATTTTGACAAGGATGTAAAACCATACAAACTGGAGATATTCGAGGACAATCTGTTTATTTCGACGTATCACAAGCACGACGTGATTAGGTTAAATAAGTTTGGAGTTGGAGACATTATGTATTTGGCGCATAGTTTGACGCGGTAAGTAACATATCAAATTACATAATTTTGTTCAGAGAGAATATCGGCTATTTTCTTAAATTGAATAGTATTAGTAAACTAGAAAAACTGTAAAAGATGTATTATAAGTACTAGTCTATGTCCTTGTTACATCTAAAAAAGCTCAGTACAACTAAAATAACAAGTAGTAGTTAATTTGACTACATACATACCAGTCTTAAGCTTTCAGTAACCTCTAAGAGGTCTATATGTATTAATATTATTGTAATATGAAACTACATTATTTACTGGCTTCGAAAATGTGGATTAAATTTAAAACAGACACATACAATGAATAAATAGTACCATACACGAAATGAAATGAATTTAGCATGTGCAGGTGTATTAATTGAGTTTAGTAAAAAATCCTTAACTGCCAACTATGCCACGGTGTAAAATAATTACCAACATTGCTATATATTTATATTGTGATTTTCGTTGAAATTCATTTACTGCGGCGCTGGCTGAGGTCTCAGAAAACCAAGCGACTTTAGAATAGCAATTTCTTTCCATTTTTAGAGTCTCTGACATTTTGATACTGCAAGAAAACAAACGGCCGAAAGTAAACAACTCTTGCAGCGACTTCTGCAGCAACAACGAGTTCTGTCTTCTGACGCCTAAAGTTGCCCGATGTGTTTGTGCGAACGGCTACGTCAACGACAATCTCACGTGCAGAGCTATAACGGCGGCAGCGCCTCAGTGTCCCTTAAACTGTAATACTGGACAATGCAAGGTAATTGTTAATTATTTAAGTTTTCTTTAAAATAAACTTTATTAGCTATTATATATCGAATTTTCGATCTTAGGTCGAACCAGGCAAAGGTCCTTATTGTGCATGTCCGCCGCTCTATATTGGTGATAGATGTCAGAACTACAGATGCTCACAGTATTGTAAAAACCGAGGCGTATGTACGATGGATCCTTCTTGGAACATGTCTTCGCCTACGTCGCTAGAGGAAATAGGTAATATCTTCATCATTAGTATATACGTGGTAATTTATCAGTCTCGCATCACTGATCGCTGCTTGTAAACGCAGAAGCGACGCTGTTTTGAGCAAAGTTTCTGATTTGTAATGGACAAACAGATGATTGTGAGAAACATGTGCAAGATGTGGCCTTAATTATGAGAGTGCTTGTTACTCTATTGTAATGTAATGCCGTAGTTTCTCTGTCGCCGTTTCTTAACAATCTGCGACTCTTAAATTTTACAAGAGAAGTTTTTATTTTATTTTAGGAAAACCACCTTTAAAATGTATCTGTCCACCACAGTGGTTTGGAAAGAGGTGTGAAAAGAGACTTCCACTATGCACAGATTTCTGTCGAAACGGCGGCAGTTGTACGCTCTTCATGGGACTTCCTCACTGTACTTGTAAAGACGGTTTCATGGGCTTCAGATGTCAGCACTGTACCAATTTTGACTGCGGTAACGGTGGCAGTTGTTCCGTTAAAAATAGTACTCGATCCTGTACTTGTTCTCAAGGTAAGTTGGTTAAGAGTTGAATTAAAGGGGTTGAAATTGTTTTTTTATAATTTTGATAACATTTTCTTCAGGTTATAGTGGCGATCACTGTGAAATCTCGGTGTGTGGCCCACACGGACAAGTCGTATCTTTGCCGACGAGTATCAAATGTGACTGTCACGATGGTTACACGGGAGAGCGGTGCGATACTTATAGATGTGACGGCTTATGTCAAAATGGCGGCACATGTATTTCTTCCACGTTGCAGTGCACTTGTCCACCGAATTTTGCAGGTAAGTACATGCGAAATGTAAATGCATATTAAGTCTATTTATGACTTGTTATCTTCAGGCAGTCGTTGCGAAATTGATCTGTGTAACTCGAGGAATCCACCAGAAGGCTGCTGCAAGAATGGCGGCTGCAAGAATGGAGGTCATTGCGTTGCAGTGCACGGTACCAAGATATGCAACTGTACTCGGAGATGGGGAGGCGAGAATTGCGACGTATACATAGGAAACGACAGTCCTTGCGATGGCTATTGTAGGAATAACGGAGTATGTCAAATTATGTCACCAAGAGATACACCGACTTGTAGGTAGGTGGCACCACTAAACTAAGTGAAATCAGATCTTATAAAACTTCAGACATGTTTTTTAATCAAATTTAAGAATATTTATTCAGGAGTTTGATTAAAATGATTACATAATTCCAAAGTGTTTGTCGTAAAATTTCATGTATAATGTAGTAGTAAGAGTAAAATTAGTAATTTTAACTAAAAAGATTTCCGCTGAGGTGAATTTTGGAAGTTTCCTGGTCATAATGATGTCACGATGTTGTAAACAATTACTTAGTTATTTTAAATTTATTGGAAGAAACAACTTATAAGTGGTATTTAGTGCCACAATGTGTTAGTACTTCAAATAAAACACCAGAAAAACTATTTATAAGTTGCTGCTTGTATAGGATTTATTTTAGTTAAATGTGGATCGCTTAAAGTATTCTCTTTTCTTGTGGTTAGGAGTGTTTGCATACAACGAATATGACATATAAACCTGGACTGCGCATGAAAATAATTTTTGACCCCCCCCCTCTTATTGGTCGCCATTAGGTGCAATTATTTGTATGGCAACATTGAATTCCCTGCTAGTTTCATACATTGGCGTGAATGTGTCGTGTATGAATGTCAATTTTATTATTCTAAGTAACAGGTTTAGACAATAACTATCTCTTTCTATAACTATATCTAAAACAATAAATCGCTCTTCCTTGTTTTACTTGACAGGTTAATTGAGTATATTCATTAAAAAAGACCAGGATAATTGTTTCTGTAAAACAACATTTAACTTGAATTTCTACTTTTAGTTTCCTCAAAATTATAATTTTTCTGTTTAAAGCAACTCCAATAAAGCTAATTTTTTTTTAACTTCTTTGGAACAGCGTAAATATGTAACAATTTTATTATTTTTAGATAACGAGCATGAAACGTCAGTTCTTATAAATAAATGAAAATGCTTTTTCTATGGCTGTTTACATATTTTATTTTTTACAATAAAACTGTTATTTAGCAAAATAGCTGAAATGTGAAATATGCGCCAAAAACAAATCGAGACTAATTTTTTTTTTTAAATATCTGTTTTAGAAAAGATTGTGGAAATCAGTAGATATTTTTGTAAATAACTAGTATAATATACATCCTTATTTGGATGTAGAGTATAAGAACTTAACGAAAAAAAGTATTAAGGCATTTATTTAAAAAAATTTTATATCATGAATTAATATAGTATATTGTGTAATTTAAGATATCGAAATGTCCACATAATCTATTGAAAAGTAAGAGAGTTTCATAATTTGAAAATAGCTTCGATTAGGTCTTTGTAAAAATTATTTTCTCCTCGATGCTTCTAGGGAACTGATATGTTAGGTATTTATATAGGGTTAACAACATTCATAATAATGTTGACATTTCCTTCATAATAACGGAGCTTTAATTTAAAGGAAGTAAAGTAACATTATGTACTAAACCATTTTTATTAAAAAGAAAATAAACTCAAAAGGGGATAGTGTTAAAGCAGTTTATATTTAATTGTAAACAAAACAATGTTTATTAAGACACTTCAAATATATTAAAGCTTGTAAATACAAGATAATTCTTACATTAATACAATCATTTTTAATCTAAATATATATACATAAAGATTTACTAGCAACTTTTAATTTTTACACTAGGTCAAACTTTCCATTTACTTAACTGTTTGAGGATCTGGAATTGACCTTTCCTAGAGTTGAATTTTTGAAATGGTAATCAATCGCACCTCCTCACTACTTTGACAAAGGATTTTCATGACACAAATTTCCTATCTGAGCTAAAATCAAGAATTTTTGTTTTATTAATTAATAACATATTCAAACAAAAGGTTATTATTTTATTTTTAGACAAAACAAATACATAAAAGTAAAATTTATATAATTTCCAAACATCCTTAATAATATTAAAAAATTTCATATTATATGCAATCATTTATTTCTATTTTAATATGGCATATTGGTTTTTAAACGTATAATCATTTTAAATTTTAACACCATACCAGTTTCGATGTTCAGCTTTAAATGTCAGTGGAACATTAACTTAATGGTAAAACGATATTGTTGTTGGGTAATGCACACCTATTCAGGACTTTTTTTTGTAGAGCCAGTGTATGTTATTAAGTCCAAGTTTAGTTGCTTGTTTAGCCCTTGAATTTGAAGATTCTTTTCTCTTAGAAAACTAAAATATTGATAACATTTAAAAATTATCATACATCATATCCATAATATTAAACTTGTTACCCTTAGAATTACAATTTGATTCTAAGGTAAAATTTTATATAATTATTATTGAATGCTTTATAACTTACCAATTAAATAAATTCCAATTTACCAGATGAGGTATTTGCACGTCTTAACATGAATAATCACATTTTTTAAAATACCAAAAAAACCCTTAAAGTTCACGTTCCTGTTTGAAATTTTCAGCAAAACGTTACATAAAACAGCAAAATCAAAAATAAATTATTGTCAAAATGAAAAGTATTCAGTCAATGTCAAAAATACACTTTCATCAATATAATAAAAACTTAGGGAATTTATTATTGCCAAAGCAATCATTTACACGTAATGGCACGGAGCATGGTGGGGTCTTTTTTATTATAAGGGAGATATGCATGATCAGTCCAGTTTTAAATGTTAAGTTCGTGTTGCATACCCTGCCCTGACAAAAATTAATGAGTTCAAAACCAGTCAGTGGATGGCGATGCACTGACATAGGAGAAGTGGGAGCCCAGATTGTTTGTCAATTCAGCAATTTGCAATCACCTGTTATCCAGAGTAACATTAATTCTAGTTATATCAATATTTTGCCATTGTGTCCTCCAAAATAAAATAACTTGCGATTTGCTTTAAGACAACACTCGAATCATCTTTTATCTTACTGTTGATACCCATAATTTAATTGAATTTGAAAGGTACGTAAATCGGAGTGTCGTTAGCATAAAAATGAACTTTACAATATTTCAAGTGAGTTATAATTGACGCCGGAGGAGTACGAGCCCCAAAATTGACAGTTTTATGTTTACTACGCCGTAATGTCACCAGAAGTATGTTTAATTACGTAATAAGGTTTATACAAAATTTTGAATAAAAAAAGTTGTATTTTATCATTTTGTATTATTCAATTTTTAGAAGCTTTTTTTTTGTACTAATTAGTGTTTCCATTTTTAGATGTATGGATTCGTGGTCGGGCCCCACTTGTGCCAAACTCGGCGGTTGCCACGGTTATTGTCAAAACGGAGGCACCTGTTCAACCAGCGACGGTATACCGTTCTGTATCTGCACTGCAGACTACGAGGGCACCACGTGTACCGTCTTGCGAGATCCGGAAGTGATACAACACAGTGAGTCGAGTCAAAGAGAAGAGGGTAGAAGCATATGGATTCCCATCGCTTGGGCGCTCGCTGTTATTTTGATTGTATTAGCTATTGGTCTCGTTGCATTCGAATATGTGTTTAGAAGGAGGACGGTATTCTCACACGAGAGATTGCAAGAGAACGATTTCAATAATCCGATATATCAAGATAGGGATGCAGAGCCTTTTACGTTGGATGCCGATAAAGTAAGTGTTTTTTTTTTAATTTTACGCAGAATGCAACGTTGGCTCCCTTTTCTTAGCAAATACTATAGTTATTAACATTTTACATAGTAAGGTCTGAATGCTTCGTTGGTGCAAAAGTTTGACAGTTTTTAGTTAATATACTATTCATATATTTGACCTTAAAATGATCTCTAGATGTGATTTTATCTCCTATGTTGGATAGGAGATTTTCTCCACTTTCCATTCCTGCAATAAAAAATGGGGGTTTTGTTTAAAAAACTCAACTTAACCTTCAAATGACTTTGAAGGTCAAGATCAACATCAGATGCGCCTTTTGATTTCCTACCACTTTTGTCTAAAACATTTTTCTCTAAAATGATTCGCTGAGAAAATATTCTGCTATTCCTTGACCTTGAAATGACCTCTAGATGTCATTAGATCCCCTATGTTATTTATACCGTTGGATAGAAAATTTTCTCTGCTTTCCAATTCTGTAATATAAAATGGAGGTTTCTATTTGAAAAATTTTACTTGACCTTCAAATGACTGTGAAGGTCAAGGTCACCATCACATGCACCTTTTGATTTCCTACCACTTTCGTCTGAAACATTTTTCTCTAAAATGCTTTGCTGAGAAAATATTCTGCTGTTCCTTGACATTGAAATGACCTCTAGATGTCATTAGATCCCCTATGTTATTTATACCTTTGGATGGAAAATGTTCTCAGCTTTCCATTCCTGCAATAAAAAATGGGGATTTCTATTTAATAAACTCAACTTAACCTTTAAAGACTTTGAAGGTCAAGGTCACCATCAGGTACGCCGTTTTATTTCCAACTTTCGTCTGAAACATTTCTCTCTAAAATGCTTTGCTGAGAAAATATTCTGCTGTTCCGGTACTTTTGGAACACCCTGTATATATAAACACCAAAAGGAAATGATGCTATAAAAAATTTATCGTATAGTCCTAATCTGGCCTCTAACGATTATTGTTTATTTTCAAAATTCAAAACACAGATTTTGTAGATAAGTCGGCCGTTTTACTGTATTTTGAGGACAATTCTCCCGGACTATTTTTAACGAGAAAATAAAATAAAGCGTTGTAAAAAATAAATTTAAATAAGAGGTGATTTTGTTAAAACATAATAATAAATGTATTTGGTTTACTACTCATTTTACAATTCAGACCTTACTACGTAACTGTCGACCAGAAATATTGATTTTTATTTCATTTAGTCTGGTAACTTTGCCAATCCCGTCTACGAATCAGTCTACAACGGTACAACCAGTGGAAGGGAAGAAAAAGCAGTTTTACTAGAGCACAATGCAGACGGGACCCCGCCTCCCCCCACAGAAGAGCTTTAATCTGATAACAAACGCTAGGCTTATCGATTGTTTAAAAATCGACCCTCGAGAAATTTAAGTACCATCATAAAGAAGCTTTTTTTTAACTTTTGATGGCTTTCTCGACGGTCAGCAAAATGCTTTAGTTTTATTGGTTGTGTTAAGTTACTCCGGTAAAAGAGTAAGTCAGTTTTGATTTGGAGGCTGTACATTTTATGAAATGTAAGAGAAATGGAATAAGACTGTGTACAAAAGGTTTCTTTTGAGATTAAGAGTTACTAAACGTATCAAAACTTGAATTGTGAGTGCTTGCAATATGAAAATTGATTTGTAACAGAGTGTAATTGTTTTTCGGCTATTAAATTTGATATAAATAATATGTGTTAGTCAATTTTTTAATTGCAGGTACTTGATTGTAAATGTTGTACAAGGATTTAAAAGTTGTGAAGTTATTTTGGATTCGCGTTTTTTCTTATAAATATTTTAAATTATTCAGTTGGAAAGTGAATCTAAAATAGCCTCAAGTATTTTTTCTATATTTAGTAACTCTTAATAATTTTAGATTATACGAGCTTTATTTTTAGATCTTTAGTTTTTTAAGCTGCTTACGTAGATCTTTAGTTGACGAGCGAATCTTAGCATTTCGAAATACATATAACTATTTGTACCTCGCTATATTTTAATGCTCAAAACTCAGTTTTATTATTTTTTTTTATAGTGGTTTTATTTTGCGATATGTTTCAATTTAATAATTCAGGCTTTTAAAAGACGAAATTCAGAGGTTATTGCATACGCTGTGAAATGTGCCATTTATTTTGTACTTTTTTTTTTTGTAGCTCAACTTTTTATACAGGTTTTTTTTTATGTTGCTCAGAAGATTTGGAGGAACAGGTTTTGGCATACGTTAAGAAAGTTGGGAAGGGCAAATGGAAGAAAATCGTAAAATGAATTTGGTCGGACATATAAAGGTGAACGTCCCTAAAACCGGCAAGATCAATATTAATACCATGAGATGTTCTCTACGGAATTTTCAATAATAATGTCATTTTTAAGGTTACCATGAAGTATTCTAATTGGTTCTCTTTAATTCCTATGGCGAAACTTGCAAAAAGTTCACACAAATACCTCGTGGTATTGGCGGTTATAATTAACAGACAAATAGAAAGTCCGAAATATATATATTGAAGTTTTTTAAAATCATTAATTGCACAACAAAGTAACTATGAAACTCGAAGGCACAGCTAATGACAACGAACTGAAGTGGCGCCACCCTTGTTCGAAAAGTTTACTCTAGTTTTGTGCTTGCGCCGAATCCATACAGCCCTTTTATGTCTATGTATGACATTTATTTTCTACATGTTATGGTAATTTTTAGAGTTTTAATTTATTGCTATAGTATCCCCCCCCTCCCTCAAACTTTCTTACTTTCTTACACAATGCCAGTCTCAAATACTTGGACCTCCAACTTTCATGGCTGCTCATTACTGTATTTTTATTTTGATTAAAATATTTGTCTTAGTACCTGTCTACCCCACGAGTTGCAGATTCTAGAATCATACAAATCGAGTTGAAGACTATTTTCTTCGTGAAAAATTTAGTTAAAATTTTTAAAGAAAAGGTTGACAGTTACTGAGAGAACAAGTTTCAACTATATTGTGATTTGTAAGGCAACTGTATACTAGAAAAGAACGACTTTGTCCATTTTTCCACAAAGCTATATTGTTAAAGTGTTCCAGAAATTAAAAATGTGAAATGTAACTCAATTCGTCCGATGTATATATATATAATAACTATTTGTGATTGAAGTTTTTTATGGAAATATCTATACATCTTTAACGGTTTTGTTTACTTAATTTTAAAAACGCGTTCGGTGAGTTCTAATTACATTTAAGTTAATTTTACATTATACAGGGTATTAATTAAGTATGTAGACAAACTTTAAAGAATAAATCTTTGAGTGATTTTACGGCAAACATGGGTCCATGATAGTCCTATTTTTACTTGTATTTTTATAAGGGTAATAATATATATATATATATATATATATATATATATATATATATATATATATATATATATATATATATATATATATAATGTTTACTTTTAAGAAAAATTTTAAAATTTAATTTTTCAACACCCTGTATCTCGAAAATTAAAAATTACTAAAAAATTTTAGCACTTTATGTTTTGAATACAGGAGCGTTGGGGATACACTTGTGTTTTGGAACAGCTTAAAAATGTATTCTGTAAAATTTATGTACAACTTAATTAATATCCTCTACAACTCGCTGTAAGCGTTTTCAAAATTAGGGCGAACATTTGATATAACTTAAGTAAGGTTAATTTTATTATAAGAGTATTTTTCGTGGTTGTGCCAAATGTTTTTTACGCAGCATGTTTTTTTTTTTTTTAATATAGGAACCCAATTGCAAACGCTTGAATTTTACTTCTATAGAGTAGCTGACAAATTGAGAACGCACTATCTAAAATGACGTGTATACAGTGCCTTTTGCCACAAAGGTAAAAATTTTATTGTTCATTTTTCCGACACTAACATTCTTGTTAAGAATAATTTATTTCGCTGAAGCTTAATTTAAAATATATGGAGTGTTCTAAGCGATATCGGTTCGCGATTAACCATCATAAAGGTATCAAAATAAAGAAATCGAACATATGGGCAGTTTTGGTACATTTTTGTGAATTTTACAGCATGAACAATATACATCGACGAGTTTCTTTGTTTTTGAATATATTAGAAGTAAAATGGGAAACAATTACCATAAATTTTTCATGAGCTGTCTTTTGAATAAAGATTTTTTTCAATTTTAATCTCGAAAATTAACAAAAAAAAAAAAATTATAAACAAATTGATTTTTTTTTAACTTAATTTTTTTTAAATCTTGATAATTCAACTTTGAGTTCATTCAAATATTGCAGAAGTCACATCTTACAATGGCAGATTCACTTCTTTGCCTACGATACCACAATTCCTAAAACAGTGGGGTTCCCAAAAATTTATTCTTTAAAATTTCCAAAAGCAATGTTTTGAAAATGTGTTAAAAAGAATGTTTAAATTAACATTCCCAAATGGGAAATGAAGCTTGTAATAAATTATGCCTTCTCTAGGTTCGTATAAGAAATTAAAAACATATTGCAACCTTAATGGTTAGTTTATTTCTCTGCTTTCGACAGTAGCGTCTGTTACATCGTTTGCAATTTGTGATGATGTTGAAATATTACAAACTATGCATAAAGTAAGATCAATGAACTTTTGTTTATTAAGCACTACAATTTATTCTACAGAGTGTACTTGTACCACATTACAAGCCCCATGTGAATACATTTTGAAGATTTTTCTTTAACAACGCCCTTAAATTTGAAAAACACATATAATTTATGCCATCATCGTGTTGTTATGCATTACAGGTTATATGTAGTAACTTAGACTTCTCAGTAGCTAGCTAGAAATATCCTTCGGGACGTGACAATATTTATTTATTTATTTATCGACTGGCAACATTCTCCATTTTACAATAATTAATGAAGCTAGAGTGAAACATAACAATGTGATACCAATAATAGTATAACAAAAGAGTGTTTACAAAGGAAAAAAAAAAGGAAAAGTGTACATCGGTCAATTTGTAATGGCAAAAACACAAAACATCAGTCGACAATAAATTCCAACAGTCTTCGTTTAAAATGATTCAAGGACATATCGAAGAAATTCAAGTCACCCAGCCCATTAGCATATCCAGCCACTCTTGGTATAAAAGAATGGCTTGCATAATTTGTTCTGTGAAAATGCCAGTGAAATAATGGGAAGTACGAGTACTCCTGGGAGGGACCCACAGACCAATACTTGACAGCAGACGCGGGCAATCGGTGATACTGTTTATAATTTTAAGAAGAGGTTGTAAGGCTCTACCCTTTCTTCTATTAGAAAAGGGGGGGGGAATTCAACTCGAAGTACAAAGCAACATAATCAAGATCAGCACCCCCATTGAATTTCAAGTTAATATATCTGAGAAACCTTTTTATATGTTTCATAGTGGGGGTTCCAAATACAATTGTACTCAGGGTGTGTTCAAACCAACGAACAATAGAGTATTTTAAGGGATTTCACAGTGGAAAGCTCCTTTGCATGACGTTTAATCAAACCTAACATCCTGAGGGACTTACTAACAATTTCAGCGATGTAAGGAACGAATGAAAGGGTGCAGTAAAAAAAGGACTTACAGGTTCCGCACAGAATCAACGGACGCCTGCGGCCTACCATTCAAGTGATAGCGAAAGTCCAGTGGATAACGCAATCTAAAAAACCTAACGAATTTACACTTAGTAATATTCAAACTCGTCCCATTCACTCCGCACCAGAAAACAAATCTATCAAGGTCCCTCTGAAACACCAAGCAGTCACTGTAACTGTCGATGGCTTTAATTATATTATTTCATCATGTTTAATTCATATTGAACAGTTTCAAATTAAAATTCATATTTATTGTTTATGCTGTAAAACTCACAAAAATGCACTGACAGCTTTAAATTTGAAACATGACGCTTAATTCGAGGCTGATTTGGCTTGGAATGGATATTTGAAGGGTGAAAAATTTAGGCTATTGCAATTTGGGTTACAATTATATAAGCACTTAACAAATAAATTGAATCTCTTTAGTTCCAATTATTGCTCAAGCAACAAATAATATACAACAGAATCAACGAAATACTTACAACTTATGATTTTTAATTTCAATTTTGGTTGAAGTGTAAAATACTGTTTTTAATAAATGTATGATGTCTTCGGTTTGACTTTTATTTTGACGTTGCTTTCGACCATGTGTCCCCAAGAGTATGTTGTGTTTTTCGGAAATTCGTCGGAATTGATGGAAGACCCTGGGTTCTGTTGTGAATACACGCTTATTTTACCAAAAAATATTAAATTTTAGATTTAATATTGCCCCAAAACTCCTTAAACAAAATAATCTGAATAATACGGCAGACAGTGCTAAAATTACAATTCTGGCGAGACGGGGAAACCCAGAGAATAAACGGCACGGCGGCGGTTTGATTCGGTGCTTCCCCTAATTCCGAATGCGACGTCACCACTGCTATAAAAGCGAGAAAACGGCGGCGTAATTAAGGACATTTCGAGTTGCTCTCTTAGAGTCAACTTGTCCTTTTTCCGATCGAGCTTAGCTCTCGGGGGCTACGTTGACTGTTCTATTTTTTAGGCAGCTCGTGGTTCTTAAAGTGGGTTGTCTTTGACAACATAAAATTCTACAGACAATATAGATCGTGCACGTATCTAAATTCCTAAAATTGACACCGTCGATAAAAAGACAAGGTCAGTGGCGCGTACGAGTTACTGAACCGACGCGTCCTGACTTTTAAACATTATTACCAGAACGTGACAAAGTGGAGAGAACCTGATATTGACACTGCGACTAAAAGTCAACTTTGTGTTGGCTATAAAGTTATGAATACCGATCTTGACAAAACCCGAACGTGACAGTGGAGAGTGAAATAATCCCGAACTTGACTTGCGGAAAACAGTACTGATTTAAAAAAAAAAAGAAAACAGTGAATAAAAAGTTAACTAAGAGTCAAGGACGAGTGTTACTTGATAACCTCTTTCTAATTGGCTCATTCCTTAGAAGTGTTCCCTTGAAAAAATAAAATTTAATTAATTTTCGTTAACTCTTGAGCTTCACTCGTTTCCCTTCTATCCCGGTGAGCGAGAAGTAAGGTGAGGCGGCCAGAGTTTTTATTCTAGTCGGGAGGTTTGGCGGGACTTCACTAACAACCCCTGATTTGTGTTAAAACTTTGGTTTTACACAAATAGTTGATAATGCAAAAAAAAAAATCTTAAATTAATCCCGACGGAGACGAACTTCCACGTTTCTTGAAGGATAAAATTAATCCAATAAACCCGGTAAATAGGTCCATATTCTCGGAGATGGGTACAAAAAATTCCGAATAATGGCGAGATGCATTGACGTCTCGTTAAAATTGCGAAAGGTAGTTGAAAGAGACCCTTGGAAAAAAGGAACAAAAAATTCAGTAAAGTAAATTCATAATTAAATAAAAAAAAAACAAATCTCATCATCCGTTAATACGACAGTTCTTTTGAGGATTATAAATAAGTAATAAATTACTTCACTTGACCTCATTTCCTTAGATTTTACCGTTTGCATTTTTCATAAAAAAATTTATTTTTGTATTGGTTTTTAAAAAGAATTGACATTTTTCTTTTATCCTTTAATATACTATTATTATTATATTTTCTTACATGTTTGAAACTTGTTTAATATAGAAATATATCACAATTTTTATAAACTATAACAAGAACTATACAATAAAGTATATAAGTTAAATATAAACTTATACTACTTATTTAAATGCATTTTCTTAGTGTTGAGGCAGCAATAACTTATCTACTAGCTCCTGTAAAAGATTTTTATTTATGCTAATGGACTGGTTCAATAAGTATTCTCTCGTTCTAGCCTATAAAAACAGTCAAATAAAAATAATGTAAAGAGAAGATCTAAATTTAAAACTTACCATGTATTTAAGGTCAGCATATCCATTCTTTAAACATAAATTCCACAAATTAATGGCCAATGCGTTTGTTGAACTAATACCCAGATCTAAAAACATTCGTTACAACGGCTTCACCATTTGTACATATAGAATCAAATAAAATATTGAACATTAAACACTAAAGATGGATTATTACTAACATCACAAAATTAGACTTCTTAATTTCGTTCTAAATACATTAAATGACATGGCAAAATAATTCAGATCAGGGAAACTGTTAACAGCAGTAACCATCCTACTAATCATTATATTTTGACTGTGTAGGGTGTTATATCACCTTATAGAAAAATAGGAATTCAAAATATCGTCTACGGTCCTCCAACTTGGTCAAACCATAACACTCCCTCACCTCAACACCAAACTGCAGCCCTTTCTGTGCCAATCTATATCTTAGGAATTTCAGAAATTTCACGTGACTAAATTTGAACGTTTTTTATGTATTTCAAAGTATGGCTTTCAAATCAAACTACAGTATTCCATTATTAATCTTACATAACACACAAACAATGCAGAGACACAGATTGCATAGTAGATATATATGTTGGACATCAATTGTCTTTATTTTTATTTGAATATCATGATGTTTCGGCTAGTAGTTTTCAAGTGAAACTGCACAAATTCTTAAGCAACCTATTTATACTAAAAGCGAAGGTGGGTGCAGTCATGCATGCTACGCTATGGTTCCTTTTTTGCTGCATTTAGTTTTAGTTTACAATTACTAAGAAGTGGTTTCCACACTTCTCTTATATCTAAAGACGGTTTACTAAAGCAATTCAGGTTATGATCTATAACCGTGGCTTTTTTGAATTTCCGTTTTTTCAGTGTTGTTCTCAGTGTATTATTCAGTGATGCCCATGAGTCCAGGGTAGCTATTCTCGTTCTTGAGAGAACGATCATCTTGATGGAAAGTGGGCGTGGTTCTCACGAAAAATTATGAAACCGTATTCTCGTGATTTTAAGCGATGGTCACATCCATCAAATCTTGAGAGAACTTGTTCTACTAGTCTGAACCAAGAGAACGGCGAGATTTTGAGAGAACGATACTGTCATTCCCGTCATTATGCGGTATTTTTAGGTTATTAAAGTTCAAGAAAATTCATGATTGTTTTGAAAATGTAAATTTTATAAAATATTTTTGCTCGCAAATATACATATATAAAATGGGTTTTGAGAAAGTAATTTTGAACCACGATGGACCAAAGGATGTCAGATTAGCGAAAAACAAGTGGCAAGTTAAAATCGTCGATTTGTACCACGGTTGCGTCGATTTGGAGATTTAAATGATTCAGAATTCACGAAGCTGTTTAGGTAAGTATCTATTATATAAATATTTCTGGAACTTGGCGGGCTCTACTTCATTTAATTTATTTTACTGGCTTGGTAAAGATCAAAGAAGATATCTTGTACTAAAAATAACCCAATTTATAGAATTCTCAGGGCTTGAAAGGAGGCAACATCATCTTTGCCAGAAGTCATGGTAATATTTGGTAACTATAAAGTTAGCATATGCAAGAGTAGCAAGTCATTAATGATTTTTTTACTTGGTTGGATTATACATATTTGTAATATATTACCTGCTATAGTTACTCTTAAAAAATTTGGAGAATATTAAGCTAATATTAATTTTTCTTTTTAGATTTAGGTACCCATATTAATATAATTTTATTAAAATATAAATATTTGTAGGTTCTTGGATTTTTTGCGACTAGCAGCTACCACAAAATAACTGGGTTGAATATTTTTCTGGAGTGAGTCGCCCAAGTGTCAGTTGGAGTATTGTAGAAGAAAAACCCAGATGCTTTAAATAGAGACGATGCTATTTCAGAGTGGATCTAATTGCTACAAAATTTAAATGAATTATGAGCTTGTTCAATTGGGTAATTTTCTATTAAATTGTAAATTATATACAGCTAGCAGTAATATGTATTTTGTAAACTTAAAATTTAAATGTAATTTGTTTTTTTTTAAAAAGAATTAAAACTGATGTTAAATAGGTAATATGTAAGATAATTTTGAAATATACCGAGATTTTTATAATGTTTTAGGTTTTATACTAAACATAATTTCCCTGGTATTTTAGGGTCCATTGACAGCACTCATGTTGCAATTACAAGATCAGTAACAGGTGACCTAGAATTTACGATGAGACATTATAAATCATGAATATAAATGCTAAATTTCTTAGTAGTACCCATGATTCTTATATTTGGAATAAATCTAACATTTCCAATATAATGGAAATGATCTATAGAAGAAACCCAGATTCATTTTTCCTCATTGGAGATTTGAGTAAATTAATTGTACAGTAAACTGATAATTTGTTATTAATTTAGAATATGTTTAAATATAATAAGAAAAGTGAACCAAGTTTAATTTTTTCAGAATTTCTTTTAAGGTCATAGCCTTTGGAAGATATTTCACAACTGGGAACACCAGAGAAAAGATTTAATAGATATATGTTCATTATGGAGTACCGTTGAAAGATGTTGTGGTGTCGTGAAGAATAAATTTAGATGTTTTTCAAAAGATAGATAGATAATAATTTTTTAATATGGGAATATATATATTTCAAGTATGCAGAATGTATTTTATTGATGAAATAAATTTTTACACATTTCATTTTGTTTTTTTACTTTGTATATTCATTCCCTGATATTTATGGGGAGTATAAAAAAATAGCATTTTTACAAAAATAAGGGAAATCTTTCTTTTCCCAACCTAGTAGAAAATAAACTAAATTTGTATTTTAGGAAATGAAAGTATTAATTTTATTTCGCATGATATCCTTTACATCTTTGTATGTGATACTAATATTACGCAAAACGGCTATTTTGCCACTAAAATATTTCGATTTGTTTTTTTATATATTTATTTTTTTCTCTATAAAACTCCCTTTCTTTTTTATATATTTATTTTTTTCTCTATAAAACTCCCTTTCTAATTCTTTTCTCTCGTTAAGAATATTAAATAGGTTAAAAATATTAATTATTATATTCATTTTAAATTCGAACATTTACTTGCTAAGTAGGGTTATGTCCATGTTCACATTCTTTTTTAGGGTTAAATGCACAATTTATATGGTTACATACACCATTGACGCTTGGCAACATAGCTTACTAGATTTTGTTTCCGATCTCCCATCACATCCTACGAGAATACGGTAATACACGATCGAGAGAATAACCGTAGGATGGGATTGTCCCTATTCTCTCAAGAGAATGATCACTTCCTATGAAGAACCAGAATAGCTACCCAGGTGTGATTGGCTGTACCAGATTTTTCTGTTTTTCCACTGAGATGTCTTCTTATAGTGTTCTTTGATTCTTTCTCAAGAAGTCTCTTTGTTTCGCTAACATAGGAGTTACCACATTCATAAGGCACTGTTCTTCATGTCCCTTTGAGTTGTTGGTTTGACTCTAGTGAGCCGACTTTTCAGACAGTTATTTGAATTGAAAACAACATTGATGTTATATCGTTTTCCTATTCTTCTAACTTTTTCTGAAATGCCTTTAATAGATAATGAAGGTGTTGTCTATACATCTGATAAGTTTGCTTTCCTATTTTCCCATTCAGTTGCAAGAGTCTCGAACCATTCCATGAAAATATTTACGATCACCGATGAGAGCGAAGATCCCGTTGGTAGTCCGTCGTTCTGGATAAATTATTTGTCTGGAAATAAGAATTGGTCAAACAATATTACAATAAGTACATGATCTTTCTGCTAAGGGCTGGTTTTCTTCTAGTTTCTTCTTCATGACCGTTAGGGACTTCTTAACTGGAACGTTGGTGTATAGGCTTTCCACGTCAAAGCTAATAAAAAGATCTTCTGGTTGTAATTCCATTTCGCGTATAATTCTACGAAATGTTGCGAGTTCTTGCGAGTTGGTTTCAGGATTGGAACAAGGAACTTGACAAACTCACAATTCGGTCACATTCCACTGCGTTTACTCTTAGTCTAAGCAACTGTGTAGCTTAAGAATTTCTTCACTTTCACTTGAAAATGGTTAGAGATAACTACTAGTCTAAACGTCGTGATATTCAAAAAAAAATAATAAAGAAACTAGAATTCCAACATATATCTACTATTTCACAAGAAAGGTCGTTGTCTATGTCCTTCAAATAAACACCACACGGATTATAAAAATCCTTACTACCATACCCAACATTCGGTGGCCTTTATTGAAGATCGCATCATAATGATCAATATAGCAAAGAGGAGGTACTTAGAACTAAAACGCTAACATTTACAAGCGTTGAAATTGGTTAGAACCCAAGTGCTACCCTGAAACCAAATCAAACTGCAAAAAAAATCTGCCCAGTCCAACTTGCAATGTTCTACTCTGCAAATACAATAACATCCAAGAAAAGAATGTTTCATCCATGCCCAGGAACTTAAGTTTGTGAAGCACTTTGATCCATCAAGTAAAATGCCTTAGTGAAGTGTACTAATATAGTTTATATACAAGTAGCGGTTAGTTTTCGTAGAATGTCCTCCCTCAAAACCATATTGCTCTTCCACTATAATACTCTTGAAAATCTCAAGTGAAGGGTATTAGTTTACAATATGTGTTGCAGTGTATTAGGTTCTAAAAGTAATACTTGGTAACATAATACTAAGTTGCAGCTTGAAGATAGTGAAAATATATGGTAATGAAACGCAAAGTGCAGAATGTCACATTTCTGAATCCTATCGCAAGATTGTAGCCAAATTACATAATACTTATGGCAAAATTATTCATATTAAAAGTAAAAGTAAAATATATTAAGTTTTAATAGTTAAAATTTTATTTTGTTACCAGCTCTTATTGCTATCCTAACGAACAAATCTGCTGCCAATTGAGATTGTTTTCGACACGGTCCTAATTCTTTAAGCAAAGTAAGGATTTCCCCAATGACTATCGATATCATGCTGTCAATCTCTTTTAGAAACCTTGGATCCGATCCCCAGAGTGCATCGTTAGATTCAACTAAAAATATTTTATTTTGTAAAAATTTCAGGGGATGATTGCAAGAAAAGTAAAAAATTGACATTAAAATTAAAATTTGATATAATTTACAGGATTATTACCTACCTCGATCCACGTGATAAGGATATACTTCTTGTGCCATTATAGAAAACAAATCTATAACATTTATGTATATCATTCCCAAACAACAACTAGTTTTATTCCATTCAAAACTTCTAAGGACGTTTAGCAACATTCTAGTAAGACTAAGGACTCCTCTTTCGGGATTATCTGGTACGACAAGTAGAGTAGAAAGAAATTGGCGAACGAATGGCAAAAGAAATAGTTCTGTGTCCGAGGATGGTGGCAGTTCAGGTATAACGGAGAGTATGGCTTTAAAACATGCGTCCGCTAAAAAGAGAAAAATAGTTCTGCTTATGAATACTTGTTTACTTATAACTATAGTTACGTAAATTTAGCGTAAGAAATATTCATATTTTTTATGATTTGTTATGATAGCAAACGCTGAAAATTAGTTTTAATGTTTATAACCCAATTATAAGTATAATAAATTCTCCAGAACTACTAATGCATATTGGTTTCAATGTGCCTGAGAGAAATAGTCGATGGGTTGAAGTGTTGTCTGTGGATATTCAGAGCCAACTACTCCACCTATGCACCACTAAATAGAATGTGCATTTTAGGTAATAAGTTATCCCGTGATCACGTTGATCTGGACATTTTTAACATGTCCTTAAATAGTTTCAAAAATTTTTTTAAAGCAATATGTATAGTGCAAATTTTTACTTCTCACTGTTCTACATGTAGTCTTAAATGTGAGCTTACTGTAGTTTAACGGGTACTTTGGAATTGTTTATTGTTTAGTATTTTTTTATCTATTTGGAAGCTTGTTTGTAAGTTGTGAAGTGTTGTGAATTTTTAAATGGTTTCACCGTTAATAAAACAATTATTTATTATTTAGTGTAAATCGTCAGAATTACGAAATTATATATATTTGTCTTACCCTGGCCTAAACAGTAGTTGTACAGCGCCACCTGTCCGGAAAGTAAATAAAGTTTCAATCTGATCTTCGCGGATTCTATGGAGGGTGTAGTAATAAAGCAATAAGCTGCACAGGCTCGTACAAAGTCACCTGTCTTTCTTGTATGTGAACCTTTTACTATCTGTCTAGTATTTACAGCCAAACAATTTACACACTAAAATTAAATACTGATCTGTTAACACAGTAAAACTAAGAATAGAGAAATAAAAACGATTAAGTCAAAAATGTATTTTACCTGCACCAGTTGTGCCAAAACTGCATCTAGATTAGCAAAAGCTCCTCTAGCTTCTACATAAAATTGTAACTGTTGCTCAAAGTCACGGCCATAATCCACCCTTCTGACTATATTGCATAAAACTTCACCTATTTGCCTAAAACAGTCCTGAAGTTAAAGAGATAAAAGAGTTTTAAGAAATTAAAACCAGACGTTACTAAATATCAATCTAAATAGCAAAGTTTATATTTATCCATCAGTCTTATGAGTTTAGAAGATTCAATTTTTTAGGATGAGCTTCCAGAATTGTTATTCTACATGAATCCATATTTATTCTGTGGGCACAATGAATGTAAAAGGAAATTTTCAATTACATACATAATAAATAAAACAATCATTGTAGCACAGCTGTTCTTCAAAAAAAACCTTGTATAACAGAATAGTCCTTTTTCATTGTTAGTAATAGAAAAATTTTCTCAAAAATTATTTTTGAAAATTGACTCAACTGAATAACTTACTGTTACTTACCTATTTTCGTCCTCTGGCGTTAGTGCATTTACAGAATCATGTAAAATACCCCCCAAGAACATTAAAGCATTTGTTATTACAGGATCATTTGTTTTTTGATCAGTAAAAGTATTTGAAGTAAGAATTAGCTTGCACACTTCAACTTTTGCTGATTCTTCATGAAACAGATCGACAAGAGGAAGGAAATTATCCTATAAACGATAACAATCAAACATTAACAATAAAAAAAATTGTTTCGTTTTCTGGGGCTTACCATGGCTAATAACGCTTCAAAATCTGGAGTATATTGAATCACCTTCTGAATTATCATTTTCAATTCGCTAGAATAATTTTCATAGCTCCTATTTGGTATCATATGATCGATTATATCACCAAAAACCGTGTTGATTTCTCTGGTCTGAAAAAAATAAACAATGTTTTTGATTACTCACTATAATGAATATGGAGAACTTAAAATTACTTCCCATATTTCAACAACCGATGATCGAATGATGCATAATTAATATGAGTGTAAGCTATTAAGAGCAAAGAATTGAACATTTTTTTTAAAACGTGATAATTATAAATAAAAAATGGGTTTATTTCTCTCACCTCGTCTAGATGATGTACTCAAAATTACTTTCCAAAAATTCAACACCCGTTTATCAAGTATTGGTTAATTGTTAATAGTCAAAGATTGCAAATAGCACATAAAATTATTAACGAGTTCAAAACACTTCTATAAAAAAAAATTCCGCAATTTCGGGCTAATATAACATGCAAAAATAATTTAGTGATCTACGGAAATTTCGAATTCCCTATGAAGCAATTTTTCTGCGAAATCGACAAATTTTCACAGCACTTTAAATATATCAATAAATCTGACTTATTCTTTCGTCTGATAAAAACAAATAATCTTTTGATCAGTCCCTATAACAGACATGAATACTTAAAACTACTTTCCACAACTTAACACCTGTTCATAAAATGTTACGTAGTTAGTATTAGTCCAGGATTTTTAGAGTAAAAAAATCATGATGTGTTTCAAATCGATGATTTAAAAAAAAAATAAGTAATTACCGTAAAATATTGGGCTATAAACTGTATCCATACTTCTACACAACTTATATATTCGAAAGGATCTGGCATTTGTGCGACGTTAGTCCAAACTGCATTCAGAACTTGTTTACGATGCTCTGTGGGAGGTGGACTTACAGTTACACATAAACCCAGAGTTCTTAACAAAGAATGTAACGGTATTCCTACAAAATAAAAAATATACAAGCTATAAATTCTGATAATATGCATTTTAATACAATTTTTAAACAAGCAACTCCATGTTCTATAAAGAAAAAAGGAAAAAAAGATAAATTTACCATCGTCTGTGCACTGGCCTATCATAGACAAGAACTGCAACGTCCTTTCAGCGATATAAGCTGGCTTGAATCCTGACATGATTGTGTTTAGTATAAGAGAACTAGAATTTAAAGATAAAATAATTTTTTTTTGGAGTTGGATATCCTGTCATGTTTTGGCGATATCAATGTGATATTTAATTTAAACGAAAGATTACTGTAATTGTAATAATATACTGGGGTACGCCCTTATTTTTTGCATCTAAATAAATATTGTTGAATAAACAAAGTATCTTGGGATAATATTTTTTATATATCTTACAAATTTTTTACCTGTTACTGTAACGTTTACATTTGGCTAGTAAATCCGATAATACACTCTCAGGAGAATGATAAGCGACAGCTTCCATTATGAAATCCAGCGCAGGCGTATACAAAGTCATATATATAGACAATGTCATCTTTTGCTTCTCCAGTTCACTTTTAACACCGTTGCTGAAAATCTGCAACAAAAAAAAAATAATAAAAAATGCAACTTAAATAATTACTGCATTATGTGTCTTTTCAAAAAGGTGCAAAGTAACGGGATGAATAAATTTATTTATTTTTATTTGTTAATTTATTTGTTTTTTATTAACATAAAAATGAATTAAACGACATTATACATTTAGATGTGTTATAATAGCTTATTATTTTAGTATAGCCTATTATATAATGCACCTAAATGCAAGAGCATTTGTATGTGCAACACAAAAATATCCATATAGGTATATACATCCTAAATATACACTTACATACTAATATATTTATTCATACACATACAATGATTATTTGCTTGAATTTATAGTATAAACAAGATTTACATTTCAGATTCTATGTGGTATTTTCCCACTAGCCCTCTTGTATTTTTTGATGATTTGATAATTTTCTACAATATATGATTTACACTTTCTGTTAAAAAGGTTTAATCTTTTAATACTACGTATTTCTACTGGTAAAATGTTGTAGTACTTCAGGGCTAAATAGTCAATAAATTTATAGTTTTTCCATTTCGAGGTATAATCAAGTTTTTACCCATGTTTGCCCTGGCTGAATAGTTATGATTAATGAAATGCTTTAATTTATTCGATTTATGGCAATATCAACATATTAATTGTACATATAAACAATGTAAGCTGTATGTGTTCTCATTAAATAGTAAGTGTCAAGGGTTTTATTTTTTTTCTGTAGATAATTTTTAGGATATATTTATGTACAACAATAAGTGTCTTTAATTACCTTTATAAGTACCCCTCCCACACAACCAAACCATATCTCAAAAGTGATTCAACTAATGATTTATATACAACTATTAATAGTTTTGTACTTGAGAATTCCCTCAGCAAATAAAATTTATATATGAGCTTACAGATCTTATTTATTAAATATTCAGTATGATCTGACCACTTAAAAAATTGATTTATAATAACCCCCAAGTATTTAGTCTTTGATACGGATGTAATTTCGAGCCCTGTATTTGTATTTACAATAATTGTATCAAAATGCGGTCTAGATGCATTTGTAAATGAGAAGGCAATATAATGTATGTCATATTTAATTTTGGGAAATTAATTTAGATTCGTAATGTACATTTAAAGACCTACTGAACCAATTTTAAAAAATGTAAAATGTTTAGCTCGCGATACTGGATTCGCCATGTTGATATTTTTGAAAATAATTTTATAACCGTTATGTGCGACCTTGAAAATAGCAGTTTTGAGAAAATCAGACAAAATTAATTTTTCTGTTAGCCATATTACATGCGCCATCCTGGATTTTACTCAACTAATTTCGACGAAAATGAACCACTGCAGCAACTTCCTGAACATAGTGAAAAAATTTTCATTCAAATCGGTGGAGTCGTTCCAGAGTAATCAACGCACATACATAAATAAATCAATAAATATATATACATTGTCGCAGATGGCGGCACACTCAAAATCTGGTTTATAGGTTCCGACGCAAAAAGGTTTAAATATGAGTATGCAGATGTAGAAAGTGTACCAAAGGCAGTGGCGGCGTGTGGGATGTTCAAGGGTGTGTTCTGCATTGAAAATACGCGAAATACGCAAAGCAAAAAAAGAATTATTAGACCTACCTGTATTCCTTCTAAGCTCTGGTACAAGGTACAAACATGCAACATGCAATCCTTTTGTCGCAGGTGGTAACCTGGTAGCACATTGAATATAAGGGGCAATAAATGTCAAAAAACGAAAAACAACAACAAAAATTTAAACGTTTAAAAAAATCTAAAGTTCACTTTTTATATATCAAATCAATACGTTGTTTAGCTCTTGCAAACTTCTCAATTACTTTCTCATTAAAATTGGGGTCTTTTCTAATAAAGGCATTTTCTATTGACAGCATAGAAAGTGCGGATAATCTACTTTCACCCATGGTATTGCGTAGGAAAGTTTTAACTCTTTTTAAAGTAGAAAAACATCTTTCTGCCTCTGCCGTTGTCATAGGAATAGTTATAATTATTTGTAATAACTTGACAGTTTCTTTGAAAGACTCATCCAAATTGTTAGATGTAAGTAAATTTAAAAATGCTACTGCCCCTTTAAGATTCCTAAAATCTGGCCTTATGTAAATTATGGACAGTTCAGTCTTTAGGCGTTCTAGTTCAAATAAAGGGTACATAGTTAGCACAGAGTTTAATATCCCATCTGGAAATTTTTTTGAAAACTTCTCGAACAATTCAGATGTAAATAACGTCGCGACTGCTAAATGATCTACATAATCAAATCTAGTTTTGGCAGTATGAATTATTGTGTCGCAAACTTCTAATGCTGCCGCACGAAGGTTCTCTTTTGAAAGACAAATTCGTTTAACAGTGGGCTCCAAATCCTGTCTGAGAAGATTTCCTCTGTCTATTACCCCGTCAATATTATCTCTCAACTCTTGGATACACTTTTCAAAAGTATCGACGCAGTTTTTAATTTCTACCGAATCGGCTTTCCTTGTTTGTAGTTGGTTATATAAAATGTCAACATGCGGCATAACATGATGAAAAATATTTAGCCAAAACAGAAATGATTCATCATTAAGCGAACGTTCTATAGCAACTGCCTGACTTACGACTATTCTATTAGCAAACCTCCGTTGAATTTCTTGCATACATTCTATTAAAGAATTTCTGTGCTCATAAATAACGTTTATTGCTCTGCTTTTAAAATTCCACCGAGTCTGAACGGCGCGTGGTAATCTTCTCCCTACTACTTCGTTTAACACATCCATTCTTTGAGGAGAATTCGAAAAGAAATTTACAACGTCATCTACATTTGAAAAGAATACCCGCACTTTTGTATCTTGAGACACTGCCTGGGCCATTATTAAGTTGAGTTGATGAGCGTAACAGTGAACAAAATGTGCCTGGGGATATTTTTCCTTGATTACTGTGTGTACTCCTCTATGTCTGCCACTCATAACAGCAGCGCCATCGTAGGTTTGTGCAATCAGCTTGTTGAAATCTTTCGTTAAGAATGGATCTATAACGGATTTAATACAGGCTGCTAAAGATTGAGCGTCATGTTGCTCAGGATTTATAAAACCCCAAAATCTTTCAACTGGGCTTCCTTGATGTACATATCGTAAAACGACCACCATTTGAAATTTTGAGGCAACATCACTAGTTTCATCTGCCAGAACTGCTAAATAATTTGATTCATTTATTTCATCAGAGATTTTTTCTCTACATACCTCCAGCATGCATTGTAATAGTTCATTCTGCATGTCCTTTGATGTACCTTTAAATAACGTAGCAGATTCTAAATGTTTTTGGAAAACGTTGTCAAGATCTGCACTAAAATTCACCAATCCACGAAAGATTCCGGGATTATCAGACTCGTCACTTTCATCGTGGCCACGGAGGGCTAACTCAAACGTTCCACAAAATTTTATACAATCAATAATACGCGATAGCACATAACGATTTTTATCAACTTGTTCGTTGTGCCGTTTTACATTAATCCAGTAGGCATTATCCAATTGCTTTTGGATGTTTATGTTTCCTAATAATGCCAGGCTTACCGTATTGGAAATATGCTTCTGTGTTCCTTCGTGCCGTTTAATGTTTTGGCTTAAATGTCCCAAATCTCTAAAACCCGTAACTGTCCACGATTTGTCACCTCCAAACAAAATACAAGGGAAACAAAAAAGCGCGTGTTTTTTGTCACAACCGCACAACCACTTTGTATTGTTATAAACCGTGTCATTAAACTGGCGTTTGTATGTTTTGCTTCGACTTGAACCGCTAATTTCAATGTTTAATTGTGGTGTCGATCGACCAAGTTCTTTAATTTTAATTTTGTCCTCGTATGCCAAAGAGCTAAAACTATGACTCTGCAAAAACTCGATCGAATTCATTATAATTAAACTAAATAAAACAACAGGACAAAACAAATAGCCGGCCGCGCGCATATAAAATTACAAAACCACTGCTGGGTGCTGCCGTCCTGCAGCCGCAAATTTTCCATAAATCGCCGTATTAAGCCACGTGCAGCGTTAAACCAATCACTCGCTTTGTTTTCAGAAATCATTAGCTGTGAACCCAAATCCGCGGCGGGCTCGTAAGCGGCGGCCCTACGCTCGAGTGTTCAGGCCGGAAAACTTGCGGTGTTTTGTTTGCCATTTTGCCAATGCTATTAGAGAAATAATTTAATATTTTTATTGTTTAGTTTAGGGATACACTACATTAAAAAATATATAATTTGTCGAAATTATGTGTGTTCTGCAGCTCCGCAGCACTTATGAACGCGCCGCCACTGACCAAAGGTGTCTGGGGAAAGCTCCGACGGACCCACTGATGAGTCCACCGTCCGGTAGCTAGGACGAAACACCTCTTTTAGGGTCTAAAATTAGATTGTGACGAACCTATCGCAACAACATATATATATATATATATATATATATATATATATATATATATATATATATATATATATATATATATATGTTGTAACTTATATTATTAACACACACACATAAGACTGTTGATAAATATTAATCTCCTATACTCCAAGACAATGGAGGAGCTCCAGGTCAAAGCAACAAGCTAAAAACTTACATGTTGATAGGTTTTTAAAAAACACTCAAAATTTCTTTTGAGGTAGCCCATATCGGATCCTTTTGTCGTCACAGAGAGGCCTATTCGACACAAATAACACCTAGCATACACTGCCACTAATGGATTTCCTATACCTTGGATCATTTCTGTTAGTCTGAAAAGTGCCTCAGGACATTCGCTAAAAAAAAAAAACACTTAAAATGCACCTTCAACAATTTATAATTTTCAATATAGTTCATGATGGGTTTAAATAAAAATTAATGTTCTATATTGATGTTTATATAACACAATTTCCTATATAAATGAAAGAATTGACACAAATGATAAAGTGGCAGGTCTATATTTTGATCTGTCTAAGGCTTTTGACACCGTGGATCATAACTTGCTTTTGACAAAGCTTGGTGCATATGGGGTCAGAGGTGTTGCTGCCAATTTGCTGCATTCCTACTTATCGGATAGGCAGCAAACAGTCTGCTTTGCTAAAAATAATCGTCATTACTTTTCAGATAGAACTAAATTGTTGCAGGGGGTACCTCAGGGCTCCCATATTATTCTTAATATATGTAAACAATCGGTTGGCCGCGGATAGCGTTTGCCAGTTTGCTGATGTCACATCAGTGATTCTGGCGGACACTTCTATGACGGGACTGTCTCGAAAGTGCACAAACTCTGCATTGAAAATGCAGCAGTGGTGTTCTGATAACGGCCTCACTCTAAACGTAGATAAAACTGGCCTCATTCTTTTTTCAAAGCATGCAACAAGGTCTGCGTCACTGCTTGTGCGGCTTGGGGGTGGATCTATACCTACTTTGGAACAGGTTAAGTTCTTGGGTGTTTACTTGGACCCTTCTTTAAAATCTTGGGGCTAGACTTAGTAGTTTGTGTGGTGTTGTCCGAAGACTTCGTGACGTCATCACTGCAGAGACTGTTAGGCTTTTCTACCTTGGGCAAATACAATCTCTTGTCTCTTATGGTTTTTTCTTTTAGGGATCATCAAGAAAGGCTATTAATATATTTAAAATTCAAAAACGCATAATAAGATGCATCTTCCACTTACATCCAAGAGCTTCATGTCGACCATTTTTTACTCAGTTTAAGTTGCTTACTGTTCCCTCACTATACTTTAGATCTTTAGTCATGTTTGTCAGAAGGAATACGGAATTATTTCCGCTAAATAGACAGCTTTATGGGAAAACATGGTTATGACTACCAGAGAGGCGAATGACCTAAGGGTGCCTTTACATAACTCCACCTTCTATGAGAGAGGTCTATACTATATGGCGATTAAAGCCGTAAGGATGTTACCAAGAGAAATTTGGCTTACCGAGTCGATTAATTGCTTTAAGAGACGCCTAAATGAATGGCTGTCTGATAGGTGCTTTTACTCTTTCAATTTTAATGAATAGTTTTTGTAATGTCAATATATATATATATATATATATATATATATATATATATATATATATATATATATATATATAAACTTAACATTTTTTGTTTAGTGGGTTTTTTCTCATGCATTTGTTTTGTGTGTAAAAACTTTATTACTTTTAAATTGGAATATCTTATTTTACAAACTGTAAAACTTTGTTCAGTTTAATCTGCCTCTCTTATTACTACTTTTTTAAATTATCTTGTATCTGTCTTTTTCTCCTTTTGTTTTCCTTTGTGTAAAGTTCCTATCGAAGTGTCGATTAGTTTTTATATTAACTGTAGTTAGATTGATATATTTACAATTCTTAATGTTAAACATTTCTCTCTCTGACGTTGCTTTGTTATGTGATCATAATTTTGTTGGCAAATAAAGAATATTATTATGATTTACAAGCCAAATGGCTTCACACTCCCTCCAGGGATTATTCACTCATACCAGGCATACAAAGATACTAAAAGTATGAAGCTCTGTTGGAACGCTTTCCATATTATCGAGTCCTAGGTGACATGGTCTGCTGTATTTCCTACGAACTTTCGGACGGTTCGCGCTGTTGCTAGGAGAATTGCTTTCTGCATCAGCTTATACAGATCCTCACTAAGGCCCAGTCCCTTGATGTTCTGCAGGAGGTTATTATTATTATTATTATTATTATATGCAAGACTTACTTGAAAGATATAAAATTGTATGATTTTAACAGTGCCATCTCTACATACAATCTCGGCACTAGTTCCCTTATGGAGGCTATTTTATAGAACCAGTTTAAACATGTTTCTTTGGCCGAATCGGGTACCATGTCGGGAGTAAAATCTTCTGGGAGGGGAGTCGGTACTTTTGAACCTGGTCTAAAACAAGACTGACTTAATATTTGATTTTAATATTAATGAGAGACTGATCTAGTTGCAAAGGAAGTTAGCTGATTTGTTTTGCACACAATATATTTTATATAAGAAAATAAAGGATAAAATTAGTGATGTAGTGGACCTGTACTTTTGCTTCCGCAAATCCAGAAGCTTCACAAAATTTTAGTCTTTAGTTTCTAGTTAGTTCTAAAACATCTATTTTTGTTAAAAATAATAATCTCCTTACTTGTAATATTCCGCTTTTGTTCTTAATCTTTCATATACTAATTTTCCAAAACAATCCAAAATGTCTGTAATTAGGACAAACTTGCTAGGATAGAACGGCAGTACATCAGTATCAGCTAACATCTTTGCACACTGAATTGCTATTTTTAGGGCTTTTACTCTTTGTTCAATGTTCCAAGCTAAGACCAGTTCCCTGTAAACAAACAAAATACATATCTGATGAAAAAAAATCACAATTTTGCCCCTACCCTAATTTTTTATTATGAGTGTTATGGTTTCAGGATGTTCAGTGGTTATATTCTAAATTTTGAGTTTTTTAAAAAAACTTAATAACAGTTTTTCCTATAAAATAATAATAATAAAAGTCCTCTACTACTTAACCGAACATTCAGTTCAATTAATTAATACAAAAATTACATAAATGCTAACAAAAAAAAAATACAGATAAAATTATGTTGATAAAAGTAATAAATAATCAGAATTAGTGAATCAGTTGCAGATTAGAAAAACAAGTTTAATTACATTATTAAAATAATAACAAACAATATATGAACCAATATTTAGCAACTAAGACAACTTTATACTTTTGTTTCGTGCAACATTTCTGAAAGTAAGTAAAAAAATTTTAAAAACATTTACCTATTTAATTGCTCGATTCTAGAAATGTATTCAGCTTGTGATAAGTCTAATTTTCTCTGAGAACCTTCTTCAAAACTGTCTAGCTGTTCCAAACGATGTTGAACTTTATCAACTGCTGTACTTTGAGCTTTAACAATAACTATAAAAAACACAATATTAAAAAAATATATGACTTTTTACACTTAATATACCTTTTTCTCCTTCCAATAAAAAACTAGTCACCATTGATAATTTTTCTGAAGTGGTGTATTTTTGTAATATAGCTGTTTTTCTATGGGACCATGGATCTAATTTGCTAGGAATTTCATGACTCTTTCTTTGAAATGTTTGTTCATTTTTTTGTGGTTTTCTATCTACAATATCCTTCAAAAATAAGAGAAAAATTTTTAAGTTAGAACTGTCAAACATATCCATCATATTATCTACTAAATGAAGTTATTATATCACTGTTTTGAAATAATGTTTGACAAATCAGTCACACATTTCTAAACTGATTTTTAATTGAATTCAAATAAAGTGGATATCATAAATTCAATCATTCCTTGGACTAGAAGTCACAATTTGACTGTAATTAAAAGGATTTGCATCGATTTAAAGAAATTCTGTAAAATAAACATCACTCTGTATCAGAGCTTATAAACAGCTGAACTTATCTTGGTATGTATTCGTTAAAAACTAAAAAAAAAGCTAGCAGACTGAATGTGACTCCTTTCAATTTTAAACTAATGAAAAACTGCAAAAAACCTTCTGATAGGAGGGGGGGGGGGGGTTGTACAAAAATATGATGTTCGCACTAATGTGAATAATTACCCTCATTGTTACTTGATAAATCTTGACAATATTATTACCATTTCTGCTGCCATTTTGGATAAGGGATCCATTTCTTCATTTATAGCAAATTCCATAAGCGGATCTAGTTTTTTTAAAGCTTGGGCCAATGGTTCTGAAATGCTTGCAGGAGTTGATACAGGTGTTGTACGACCAGTACTTGGTGTAGATCCCATAATTCTACGAGGAATCCTCTCTGTAACCTTAAAAACAACAAAAGGAATTTGAAAAAGCGCTGAATGTCCTAAAAGTTACTATAGAACCTTTTAAATATGCGCACACACACATGTAGATCAATAAAATTCTATACTTTACCTACTTACCACAACATTTTTTAGTGGGTGCTCTGTTACAACTTCAAAAAAGGCCCTCCTGTTTTTAATGTAACCATTTCTTAGCGTTTTCCTAATATAAAAACGAATAGCCAATATAAAAAGTTTCAAAATGTTCTTAGCATAATGAGTTGGAGGTAAGAAGGTAACATTAAATATAAAGACTTCAACATAATCAAGTAGGTAATGGGGTACAAAATATAAAAACTTGGAAAGTTTTAACTCTATAAGATAAAAATTGTTAAATAAAAAATTAGGAACTTTAAGCATACAAATTTTAAGCTGAGGAGGTTTTATAAACACTAAAGTGACTATTTAAGACACAAGCGAAAGGTCTTAACATTATTTGTGATTAAAACTTACCATTCTGGTAAATTTGAGGACATTGTTTTAAAACACTTTAACACTATTAGAAAAAAAAATAAACAATTTTTTTATAACCTACAAAAAAAATTAGTTGAATTATAATTTATCAAAATTGTTTTCCTTTGATACTCTTAACTAACTTCACTAAATATTTTCTAACTATATATTTGGTCAAATTTACATCGTGAACTTTAGTGACTGTGCCATTTTATGCGGTTCGGTAATAAAAAAAAATATTTTAATCTTGTATCCTTAAAGTGTAAAACTTGGTTGATTTATTGTTGCCGTTGCCAATTTAAACGTCGGAAATTATTTTAATTAAGTGAAATCTAGGGAAACGATGATTTTTTCGATACTTACCCCCTACTTCGAGATTGTAGAACACGATTCTAGCCTTGGCTTCTTATCATTTTTTGAGCTAAACCTAAACTAGCAAGAATTAAAATATTACATTTAACAACGTTGTAAGTAGTATCAACAAGGCTTATAAAACTTATTTTTGTTTTCTCGTCGAAAATACTAGTTTTTCTTAATTTGTTTGTCAAGATTTGTGCAAAAATAGTTGAACATTTTTGAACCAGTACTACCCCCAATAGTAACTAAAGTTTAACGTTGAATCAAGAAATAAAAATGACTTTGAGGGGACAAGTTGTTTTTTGTATTCCTTGGAAGAATAAGGAAAAATTGTGGAAAACTAAGGCAGAATCGTGTGCTACTACTTCAAAATGAGGCGGCATGTAGAGGAATTTTCAGAAAAAAAACATAGTTTTCCTAGATGGAGAACTACAGATTATTCCATAATATTAAATAATTTCTACTGGAACCACGAACATGACATATAAAACTGGACTGCTCATGAAAATAATTTTTGACCCCCCCCCTTATTGGTCGCCATTAGGTGCAATGATTTGTATGGCAACATTGAATTTCCTGCTAGTTTCTTACATTGGCGTGAATGAATGTCAATTCTATTATTCTAACTAACAGGTTTAGACAATAACTATCTCTTTCTATACTATATCTAAAACAAAAATCGCTCTTCCTTGTTTTACTTGACAGGTTAATCGAGTATATTCAATAAAAAAGACCAGGATAATTGTTGCTGTAAAACAACATTTAACTTGAATTTCTACTTTTAGTTTCCTCAAAATTATAATTTTTCTGTTTAAGCAACTCCAATAAAGTTAATTTTTTTTTACTTCTTTGGAGCAGCGTAAATATGTAACAATTTTATTATTTTTAGATAACAAGCATGAAACGTCAGTTCTTATAAATAAATGAAAATGCTTTTTCTATGACTGTGTACATATTTTATTTTTTACAATAAAACTGTTATTTAGCAAAATTGCTAAAATGTGAAATATGCGCCAAAAATAAATCGAGACTAATTTTTTTTAATATCTGTTTTATAAACATCCTTATTCGGACGTAGAGTATAAGAAGTTAACGAAAAAAAATATTAAGGCATTTATTTTTAAAAATTTTGTATCATTAATATTGTATATTGTTTAGTGTAAGGTATCGAAAAGTCCACATAATCTATTGCAAAGTAAGAGAGTTTCATCATTTAAAAATAGCTTCAATTAGGTCTTTGTTAAAATTATTTTCTCCTCGATGCTTTTAGGGAACTGATATGTTGGGTATTTATATAGGGTTAACAACGTTCATAATAATGCCAACATTTGCTTCATAATAAAGGAGCATTAATTTAAACAAAGTAAAGTAACATTATGTACTAAACCATTTAAAAAAAAAAAAATTAAACTCTAAAGGGGATAGTGTTAAAGCAGTTTATATTTAATTGTAAACAAAACAATTTTTATTAAGACACTTTAAATATAAAAAAGCTTGTAAATACAAGAGAATTCTTACCTGAATACAATATTTTTTAATCTAAATAAATACATAAAGATTTACTAGCAATTTTAAATTTTTACGCTAAGTCAAACTTTCCATTTACTAAACTGTTGAAGGATCTGGAATTGACCTTACCTAGAGTTGAATTTTTGAAATGGTAATCAATCGCAGCTTCTCACTACTTTGACAAAGGATTTTCATGACACAAATTTCCTATCTCAGCTAAAATTAAGAATTTTTGTTTTATTAATTAATAACATATTCAACCAAAAGGTTATTATTTTATTTTTAGACCAAACAAAAACATAAAAGTAAAATTTATATAATTTCCAAACATACTTAATAATATTTAAAAATTGCATATTATGTGCATTCATATATTTCTATTTTAATATGGCATATTGGTTTTTAAACGTATAATCATTTTAAATTTTAACACCATACCAGTTTCGATATTCAGCTTTATATGTCAGTGGAACATTAACTTTATGGTAAAACGATATTGTTGTTGGTTAAGCACACCTAATTCACGACTTTTTTTGTAGAGCCAGTGTTTGTTATTAAGTCCAAATTTAGTTGCTTCAAGATGTTTACATTAAACAGTGAGTCGTAGTTTCTTTTTCAGGCAGTTTATTTGTAAGAAGCACAGCGCAAACTTTTTGCTCATCTTCTTGTTTAAAACTATTTCCAGAAAAATGCTCTGAACAGAGTTACTCATCTGGTGTATAAAAGAATTATGATCATGACCAATTTGCTTCAGCCCTTGAATTTGAAGATTCTTTTCTCTTAGAAAACTAAAATATTGATAGCATTTAAAAATTATCATACATCATATCCATAAGATTAAACTTGTTACCCTTAGATTTACAATTTGATTCTAAGGTAAAATATATAATTATTATTGAATGCTTTATAACTTACCAATTAAATAAATTCCAATTTACCAGATGAGGTATTTGCACGTCTTACGATGAAGAATCACATTTTTTAAAATACCAAAAAAAACCTTAAAGTTCACGTTCCTGTTTGAAATTTACAGTAAACCGTTACCTAAAATGTGATAAAATCCATAAGACAGCAAAATCAAAAATACACTCTCACCAATATAATAAAAACTTAGGGAATTCATTGTTGCCAAGGCAATTATTTGCATGTAATGGCACGGAGCATGGTGGCGTCATTTTTATTATAAGGGGAGGTATTATGCATGATCAGTCCAGTTTTATATGTCATGTTCGTGGCTGGAACATTTAAATAACATGTTTACTATAGTTAAAAGTTTACGTTAGAAACGTATTCAAATTTAATTGACAACTTCATAGCAATACGAAACATAACCTCAACTGATAGGTGAGATTATCAAAGTTATGAAAAGTGTTTTGAATGAAAAAATGTTCTTACAATTTTTAAATGAACATGGTTTTCGTTATGTATTTTGACGAAAGCAATTGCTTTATATAAAATATATAATATGAGCCAGTAACATGTCAGTTAAATAATGTTTCAGTATTCGGTACTTTTATTCCTTACTGTCGTTTTATTTCTATACGGCTTTTTTCCGATCTCAAATAATACCGCAAAATTTGGAAATGAACCTCCTACACAGATTGGAAACCTTACAATTAACTTAACGGAAACTTATGGGTCACACTTTACAAAAACTGTTGTATTTGTTATAGACGCACTAAGATTGGATTTTGTGACTCGAGATTTAATGCCTCGAACTGTAGAGCTGATGAATAAAAAAGGATGCTTAAGTAAAGTTCATGTTGAAAGCCCCACAGTTACCTTGCCAAGAATCAAAGCACTTACAACAGGCAGTATAACTCAGTATTTTGACGTTGTGAAAAACTTGGCTTCTTCTGAAATCCTGGGCGACTCTTGGTTGCATTCCGCTAAGAGAAAGGGTTTGAAGACTGTTTTCTATGGAGATAATACATGGGAGAAGTTATTTCCAGATTTTTTCACCAGATCAGAGGGTACGACTTCGTTTTTTGTGTGGGACTTTACTGAAGTCGATGATAATGTTACAAGAAATGTTAATTTGGAGTTAGAACGCAAAGATTGGGATATTATGATTTTGCATTATTTGGGTAATGATTTTATATTTCCAGTATACTATTTTGATTAAATGAAATCTAGGAAAACGTTTTTCAAAAAAAAAAAATTCTTGACATTCCACCTATTTTGAGGTCAATTCTGGTCTTGTTTTGGTAAAAATTCGTAAAGCGTGAAAAACCTGGAAATTATGGTTTTTTTTTGGAAAAATTTCGATAGTTACCCCCTATTTCCAGGTCGTAGAACACGATTCTGGCCTTGATTTTTCACTATTTTTCCTCACTTTCCTGGAAAACTAAAAAAAAAACTTCTCTTCACAAAGCACTATTATTTCGGTTAAAAACTGAAATTACGTATTTATTTTCAATGGAATTAACTAAAATATATTGTATGTAAAATATTTTAATTATTTTTGCACAAATTTTAGCAAACCAATTTAGAAAAACTTTCCAGCGAAAAATCAAGAACACATCTCGGAAACGCCATCAACCGTCATAATTACCAAACTGGCCGCCGAATTTGCCTTAAAAAGGTGCAACGTTGCCAAATGTAAACTTTTTTCATAATATACACTATAAGATTTATCCTTCTCAGTCAACAACATAGTTTAATTTTTTTAATGTTCAAAACAGTTTCTGAGTTAAAATAATCTTAACCACTCAAAATTTTTGGTGGATTTTGTTAGCTTAGGTTGGTTTACGTTTAGCTTGATTTTGGTTAATTTGGAAAACAGAAACTAACCTGAACTAATCTAAATTAACCTAGATTTATACTTTCCTGGTTTAAACTTTAAAATTTATCCATTACAGTTAGCAACATAGTTCAATGTTTGTAATGTATAAGAAAGGGTAAAATTAACTTTAACAATCCAAAATTTTTGGTTAGTTCTGGTTAGTACAGGTTTAGCTTGGTTTTTGTTAGTTTAAAAAACAGAAATTAACTTAAATAAACCTAAATTGACCTAGATTTATTAATTAAAAAACTCTTTCTGCTAACGGACATAAGCAATATGATCAATTCATATTATCCACTTAAAGCTACTGGTATTTGGAAGCAAACAGACTAAAGCAACTATAATCCTTAAAACCTTTAATATTTATCAAAGGCATAGACTTAAGAATAATTAATAGTACTTCAATAATCAAAGGAAAGGGATAAAGTCTTTTTGGGACCTTTTCTTTCTAATTCAAATAGAAAGAGAAGAATATCTATGAATTTCAAAGAAATCGTTTTTCCAATCTGGCAACATCGCCGACTTCAACAAGTACGCCATCTTTAGCGAACTATGCAAGATATTATTTGTTGATGGTGCCGTTTTGTTTTGATTTGTGGTGCTTTTTGTCGTGTTAATTTTTTGGATTTTTTCGGGAAAAGAAGTGCATATTTTTGAATTATTGTATAATACAGAAGCTTCTATCACTGTGGAATTTGTGGTTATAACAAAAGTTTAACGATTTTGTGAAAAAAATTGAACTTAAAGTGAAAAGTGATTTTCCCTGTTTTCCACAAAAAATTATAGAAAACCGAGGTTAGAATCATGTTCTACGACCTCGAAATAGGGGGTATGTATCAAAATTTTTTCAAAAAAAACGTCATTTTTCTATCGTTTCACTCTTTACGGATTCTTACCCCAACGATCTCGTCTCACCAAGAAGTCATAAATCTATGAAAGCATAAAAATATTTAATCCTTTACTAGTGTTCTTAAAAAAGCAAGGGTCTACAAGTTTATTTCGAAATATTGCTAAAAGAATACTATCTGTAAATGCTTACTATTCCCTCAAGGAATATTAAGCTGACAATCTTTGACCTAGGCTATTGCATCTTTACTTAATTTTCCTCAACTAGTGTTTTGTCTTTGTATCTGCTTTTTTTTTTTTGATTTTATAAACTTTGTATTTGTCTGTTTTGCACTTGTATGAACTGTGCTTTGTCAACAAGATTTGGTGCCTTTGACAATAAAGCTTATTTTGAATTTGTATTTAGTAATATTCAAAAAAAAATATGAAAGTTAGGTGTTTTTTCCAGAAATAAAAGTGACCTTGTAAAGTGAAGCTCAGTGTTTTTTATTTTCCAGAAAACTAAATAAAAATTGTGGAAAACCAAGGACAGAATCTGTCCTATGACCTCGAAATAGAGGATATGTGACGAAATTTATTTAAAAAAGTCTTATTTTGCTATATTAATATAATTACCATATTTTTGAGTTCCTGAATGTTGAAAAAGGTCACATGTTTATTTGTTTCATCACACTTTTAGGATTGGATCATATAGGCCATGTTTTAGGGCCATTTTCTTCTAAAATGCCACCAAAACTAAGTGAAATGGATGGTATAGTTAATAAAATTTATGAGAAAACCAATGAAAGTAGTACTTTAATTTTAATTACCGGAGATCATGGTATGAGAGATAGTGGGGGTAAGTTATTAGTTATGGACTATTTGAATTACCTAAAAGGTCGTAAACTGTATGTAGCTCTAGTAATAGATAACATTTAAATAATTAAAATGAAGAAAAATTAAATTTACAAGAAGCAATCCAGTGCAAGTACTGTTTGGGGGTGGACCCATTTATTTTTATTTTTAGCTTTGTAAATAAATAATGTAATTTGAAAGTATGATAATTTTAGGACATGGGGGAACAACACATCCAGAAATAACTGTGCCTTTAATAGCTATAGGTTTAAATTGCCATGATTCTTCATTTTTACAAACGGACATTCCTGCAAATTTGGCTGTGCTTCTAGGACTAAACATACCTTCTACCAGTATTGGAAAAATACAACAATTATTTTTAAGTGATTTAAGTCTCCAAGATTACTTGTATGCATTAAGATACAATGCAGAAATCTTATTAAAGAAAAACAAACTTTGTACAGACACATTTGTAAATGCCACGTCTTTCCATGAAAAGTTTTTAAAAAGTAAAGATGAAAAATATGCAAAAATTGCATTAAATTTGTATCAAGATTGTTCAACAAAAATCACCGAAAATCTTTATCAAGTTTCTAGTAAACAAGATATGAGTTGTCTTTTTGTAGCAATTTTTAGTATGGTAAATATTTTAACAATGTTACTGCAACATCTTTTAAGTTCAGAGTACAAAACACCTTATTTTAAGGTGTTAGCTTGCATAAGCATTGTTTTAACACCTTATTTTATTAATGTTGAATCAATTTCTAAGCTCTCCATTTTAATTCTGATTGGTTTGTTTATATTTGAATTGAAAAAACTAATAAAACACTGGACAAGTGTTTTTAAAGGCAGTTTAAACACGTTTTTAATTCTAACATGTATATTGCATCCAATAACTTTCATATCGACAAGTTTTATAGAGGAAGAGCATTTTTATTGGATATATTTTTCTGTCACTTTAGTTTTGTTGTTTGCCATACAATTATATGTTCAGGAAGAAAGTTTTTCAAAAAACATTGCAAAAGTACTTTTAGTTCTTATTTTTATAAGATTTTCAATGGATTTGAATTCTACCCTTGAAAATTCTGTACAGAACACAGATAATTGGGCTAATATTTTGGTTGCAGAAGAAAATTACTTATACCATCAAGTTTTCTTTAATTTCAGCCTGATTTCACTATTTTTTACAATGTGCAATAACAATATAACGTCAAAGATTAATTTTATGTTTAATATTTCATGTCTAGTCACCTTAATTTTAATTTTTATACTAAAATCAAATTCTTACCATAATACATTGTTAGGTAAATTACTTTGGATACTAATAATCCTTCAAAAAATCTTTTTCCGGCAATATTCATGGAAGCATTTTTGGATTCATGCTTCTGCTTTACTTATAAAACCCCATAATTTAATTTTAATACCTTTTGCAATTTACACAGGGAAACAAATGTGTAAATTAGATCATTTCAAAAGTACTTCATCTTTGACAGTTGCAGGTTACATGCTTTCAAATTGTTTTTACTTTCTACAGGGTCACAGAAACAGCTTGGCAAGTGTCGATATATCTATAGGATATATAGGGTTGAATGACTATTACCCAATTTTAGTAATATCCCAAGTACTTATACATACATTTAGTTTTCAAGTATTGTTTCATTTGACAGTATTAGAAAGTATTTCAAAGGTTAAAGAACAAAAGCAATTTTGGTTAACACTGCTAACTCTTCGAACTTCGGTAGTTATGTTTACTAGTCTCATGATGATAGTTTTTAGACATCACCTTTTTATTTGGTCTGTTTTCGCTCCAAAATTTTTCATAGAAAGTGTGCATACTGCATTTTTGTTTATAGAGATATGTTTTTGGTATGTTTATAGTTATTTGAAAATGTTTTTTATACAGAAACGAAATATATCTTTGTAAATAATTAAGGTAAAGCTGTGATAATACATATAATGAATACATGACTTCTGATTTATTCAAAACATTTATATGTATAAAATCAATCGGTACATACAAAAAAGATTGTACAAATTTATAGCAAATCTTAAAAATGTCTACTTAATAATTAAATAAAACACAAAAACCTTAATCTTCTGGTTTGTCTGGTGGTGGACCGCAAGGTTGCAGCATTTTTTCCATTAAATTGAATCTTACCCGGGCCTTAGCCTCGTTTTCGGAGATGGCAAAGTAACTAAGCAAGTCGGGATGTCCCAAGTAACTCGAATAGCTATCTCGATGTTGGTTTACAAGCCACTCAAATTTTGTAGTATCAGCGTGGCCTGTACCAATGTATTTTGATTGAAGATGTTCTAGTTGACTGTGTATGTTGTATCTGTCGCCCATTGTACTATTAAACGGAATTTTAAATTATAGTTCTTGGGAAGGTACGATATTTTAAAAACAATTTATATGAATCAATCCTAATTGAATACAATATGCATAAATTACCTTTAGAATACAAATTGATCCAATTAAATACGAGTATTTCTTAGATTTTTGTAAAAGAACACCAAAACGCTGAATCTCGGCTGAAAATACCAAAACAAAAAAGATTTTACAAACAACGGAAAAAGTGAGGTTATATTGTAATATAGAGTTGACCAATTATCGATAGTAGCAGCGAACTATCGATAGTTAGTTTCCAATTTAAATTATAGGCTTCGATCATACTCTAGATATAAACAACAGGGCTATTCTTTTGAGTCATTATCACTTTCACTTCTATCACTTGAAGTAATCATGATCACTTCAGCCCAATGACAAGTAAATGCATATTCAAAAGAACATGAAGTTATCAGTTTCACTTTGATCAATTGATAATTACTCAAAAGAATATAGCCAACAATAGATTTGTCTGAAGGCTATTTATGGTCGGTGGGGGAGACGCTTTTTTGATGTTTGACAGACATAAACATATTTACTTATCTTGTCTTTCAGTTTAATTGCTTGTCGTGACTTTTTTCGGTGTTTTTAAGTGTTAGAAATTACTATAAATGCGAAGTTTACAATTAATATTAACAAAAAGAGGATTTAAAAACTTATTTTTATCCTTCGAACATACCCCTGTAGAAGTAGCATAACGTCAGAACTAGGGCCCGGTTGTTTGAACGCTGAATAACGTAATAATATTTTTATTTATATTTCAAAAAGTGTTGATAAACAGTAGATATTTAATTTCTTGGTACAGACATGCCGATTTTATGCTATCCTTTTCTAATTGCATTATTTAAACGAGTATCATCGGTACGTCCTTCGAACATACCCCTGGGTACGTCAATTCTGAAAACAAAGTATGAATATATGGTTGCCTAAATTTTTATTATTGTTATTTTCAATATGTAAACAATCTAACAATATTTACCGATAAAAATAAGTTTTTAAATCCTCTTTTTGTTAATATTAATTGTAAACTTCGCATTTATAGTAATTTCTAACACTTAAAAACACCGAAAAAAGTCACGACAAGCAATTAAACTGAAAGACAAGATAAGTAAATATGTTTATGTCTGTCAAACATCAAAAAAGCGTCTCCCCCACCGACCATAAATAGCCTTCAGACAAATCTACTGTTATTTATATCTAGAGTATGATCGAAGATTTTATCGGTAAATATTGTTAGATTGTTTACATATTGAAAATAACAATAATAAAAATTTAGGCAACCATATATTCATACTTTGTTTTCAGAATTGACGTACCCAGGGGTATGTTCGAAGGACGTACCGATGATACTCGTTTAAATAATGCAATTAGAAAAGGATAGCATAAAATCGGCATGTCTGTACCAAGAAATTAAATATCTACTGTTTATCAACACTTTTTGAAATATAAATAAAAATATTATTACGTTATTCAGAGTTCAAACAACCGGGCCCTAGTTCTGACGTTATGCTACTTCTACAGGGGTATGTTCGAAGATTATAGGTATATTCTTTTGACTAATTATCACTTTCAGTTCTGTCACTTGAAGAAATCATGATCTCTTCGATCCAGTGACAAGTAAATGCATATTCAAAAGAACATGCAGTTATCATTTTCACTTTTTTCACTTTGATCAGTGATAAAAGAATACAGCCTATATTCGATATTTTTTTTTAATATGATGATGCAACACTTTGTTAAATGAGCTAGAAATTTTTCTTTTTTTTTCTTTTACAGTTTATAAAAGCTCCATCTTAATGTTGATAATAAACGGGTGCATGATTTACCATGACCATTGGCGAGATATGTATTTTCTTTGCCATGACTAATAACAATGTCAATAACAAGTGCAGTAACAAATTAAAATCTCATTTTTTGTATTTGTTTATTACAAGGAAAGGATAACAGAAAGCTACAGAAATAGATTATAGGCATTACATATTATCGTACCATATGTTCACAAAGAAATTTCATAGTAAATTTGTTATTAAAGTTGAATGACGTTGGCAACATAGTACGAAAAAAAACCGACGCAATCTTTTTCTTGTTTTGGAGTCGTTGGTGGTTTTTGTCTTTATCTAACATTAATCATCATTTTAAATGTTCATTATAATTAATTCCACTTCGAGAACTTTTAAAAGAGTTACGCAATTTAATATTTTGTAGTGCCTAATAATTTCCACTACCAACTTTCACTTGCAAGTTAAATAATACACTTTACTTTCATTTGTTTATAGTCCTAACTATAAATTAACATTTTATAAAGTAAGAAGTTGATAAACTTTTAATTTTCTAAAAAGTCGGCATAATAAGAGTTAAAACTGAACTTTTCTAGAACTGCAGATCAATGTTTACACTATCCATATTCTTTTTGAACCAACTCTTTTAATTATTGACTCGCCTTTTTAACTTCTCATTCTTAATTAAGTCCTCCTAGCGAGGTTGCTTCCATTTATATACAGTTTGCCGTGACATCTTGGCAAAAACCGGATTTTTCCAATTCAATTTGTTTTTCAGCCAGTCGCATGATCGAGGATCTTTGTGATGGAATTTGTCGAACCTTGTTTTTCACCAAAAAGCGCGTGGTCGTGGTTCTACGTAAGCAAAGTAACATTCTTGGCCCACTTATTTTTCAGCATTCAAGAACCAAAATACGTGATACATCATACGGTTTAGATTCATATTTTTATATTTTAGATTTTATTTCAATTTAGTAAAAAGTTGAATTAAAAAAAGAAAATTGCACCTCTGAAAAAGTTATATTTTAGGAAGTATTGGTAATTTATCCTGTAACAAGTTAAGTAAGTAATTTTTTTTTTAATTTCAAGTCAAAATAAACAATTTATAATAAGAAATATTTCAAAGTTAAAAGTAGTTTGTACGTGGTTTAGGCTAACAGCCGCATTTCTCCCAAGAAGACGTAACTTTGGATGCTCCATCGAAACAATTTTCAGTAAAATGCTTAAAATAAAGCACACTATTTTATTGGTTACCAGTCTTTGAGGTGCCTATAAATATGGCGATGTGCGCCCGTGACAAGCTTACTTTGAATTCTATCGACATCGGCGGCCGGCGTCAAAGGAGATAATAAAAGCGTCATTATATTTCTATTTTTCGCGAGCAGCGTGACCGAGGCTCGCAATGATCCATTTTTTGGCGGTTTTTGGAGCGAACTCAAAGAAATTTTTTTATTTAGTTTGATGGCTCTATTGCATGCACTCTCGAAAAAATTACTTTGTAGCGAAACCGACGATAAAAGAAATATGATAAAATTGGCTTGTGACCCAGATACTTTTATTATCTCCTTTAACGCTGGCCGCTGAAGGCACAAGGGTTTCGTGAGAAATTTGCGTGGTGAGCTCGATATCAATAGAAGTCGGCAAAATTTAAAGAAGGCTTGTCATTGTACAAGCCTGTTAGTTTTTTATACTAACCTTAGAAATATAATTCCTGTTGATTTATTTTTATTCACTTCATCTCTGTTGCAACAATTAGGCACAACTAACAAGTTTGCTTTTTTTTTCATAAATAACACAATTCTCAGAAAATAGTACAATTAAAACATAAAAAATTTCGACTTACGATTCACAAAAGGAATTCTACACAAATGACACAATATGGCGGACCCAAAATCTTCTTAGGCACGAGATATTATTAAAAAAATATGTTACGTGTTTACCAGAATTTTATTTAAGAAAAAGTAATTACAAAAAACATATTCACATTTTGATAATACTCTATTAACAGTTTTATTTGTTAAATGGTAGCTTTGGGATTCCTATAGTCTTGTTTTGTAATTTTCGTAACCTGGAATTTGAGGAGTATGTTTCTAGCTCTGGTACATATATGAAGAAAGGTAGGTCTAATATTTCACAATAAAATATTTTGTTTTTACTTACTTTTTAAGTTAATTTTAGAAATCACATAGAATGAATCACAAAAATGTTAAGATACTATTCAAAAATAATTTTAGAAATACTAAACTTACAAGCAATCATATTTTCTTTTGTCCTTATCTTTTAAGATTTTTGTGATGCACCGTATATGTTTTGTATTTTTCAAAACATAGTCTTAAATTTTTTTATATTTTTAAACAGTGGTATTTTAAACAAAAATTGTATCAATTACATAAAAAACAAAGAATAATAATTTTGATCGTAATGATTGAGGAAAGTCATCAAATATGGAATTTTATCGCTAATATGGAACATCAGCGTTGCTCTAGAATAAACATTTGCAGGTACAGGGCAAAGCCATCTTTTATTTTGTTTACTCACTTCATCTCATCAGTCCGGCGAACACCGGCACTGTGGTATGCGTTTTCTGTTTTGTAAGCGATTAAAATTTTCTCAAGGTACGTTAATGTTAGGTATTCTTCGTTAATAACGAGTGATTATATATTGATCAAGTTGTATACTTTGTTGTTTTAATATTTTCCGAGCCTTGTATTCTATATGTATTGTCCAAGGAAGTTGGAGTGGGTAAAAGGAAGGGGAATACCCTAAAATAAATTCGAACCGGTATGTAAAACTGCACTTCTCTTAAAGGGGCTGTACTGTACTTGTGCAGTAGATCAAGGGACATGACTGGACTTGAGCAACCTTTTCTTACGTTATTATATTGGAAAATTAGAGTTTATTATTAAAGAACCAATAAAATACAGACTGACATAAAAAAGATTTAAACATAATTCTTTAGGTAAAAATTTGCATTATGGGACATCTGGGAAAACAACGTTTTTTTGAAAAAAATTTCGATACATCCCTCTATTTCGAGGTCGCGGAATACAATTCTGACCTCCGTTTTCCATATTTTTTCCGCAGTTTTGCAGAAAACAGTGAAAACACTTTTCACTTTAGGTTCAATTTTTTGTACTATATCGTTAAAATTTTGTTACAACCACAAACTGCACACTCATAGAAGCTTCTGTATTATTTAAAAATCCAAAATTTTGTACACTTTTATCGGAAATACCTTCGATCATACTCTAGATTTAAACAACAATAGATTTGTCTGAAGGCTGTTTATGGTCGGTGGGGGAGACGCTTTTTTGATGTTTGACAGACATAAACATATTTACTTATCTTGTCTTTCAGTTTAATTGCTTGTCGTGACTTTTTTCGGTGCTTTTAAGTGTTAGAAATTACTATAAATGCGAAGTTTACAATTAATATTAACAAAAAGAGGATTTAAAAACTTATTTTTATCGGTAAATATTGTTAGATTGTTTACATATTGAAAATAACAATAATAAAAATTTAGGCAACCATATATTCATACTTTGTTTTCAGAATTGACGTACCCAGGGGTATGTTCGAAGGACGTACCGATGATACTCGTTTAAATAATGCAATTAGAAAAGGATAGCATAAAATCGGTATGTCTGTACCAAGAAGTGAAATATCTACTGTTTATCAACACTTTTTCAAATATAAATAAAAATATTATTACGTTATTCAGCGTTCAAACAACCGGGCCCTAGTTCTGACGTTATGCTACTTCTACAGGGGTATGTTCGAAGGGAAATACTAAGAAAATTATCAAAAAACAAATCACAACAAAATGGCTTCCGCCATTAAATGGTATGACTCGTTCCTAAAACCCCAAAAATTAGCGCTGTTGCCAGATTCCCAATACGATTTTTGAAAAATTCGCATATATCCTTTTCTTTCACAGACTGTCTCCCATTTACGTGATCTTTGCTGGACAATAACATTTTTAATTAATAAATCTAGGTTAGTTTTAGTTTCTCAAACTAACCAAAACTAAGCTAAACTTGAAGTAACCAAAACTGACCAAAAATTTTATAGTTTATATTACGAAAGTATAAAGGTCTTTTCTCATTTATGTGTGCCCACTCCTGGTTTTACCAGTGACCATAGAAGAAGAAGTATATCTCGTATATGCTGTGACCCATCAGCTAACCTCGGGGGTTTTCACTTTTTAATTTCTAGTAATTTTTGGTTTTGTATGGCCTGATCTCGCAATTAACCTCGTTCATATCAATATCAAAAGTACAAAACAAGAAAATACTAGACATTAAAACCTTAGTAAAAAAACCTTGAAATCAACTGATGTGTCACAGCATAGACGAGGTATACTTCTTCTTCTATGATCACTGGTAAAACCCGGAATCCAGGGTGGGCACCCATAAAAGAGAAAAGGCCTTAAGTCGAGGTCAATTTAGGTTAGTTCAGATTAGTATCAGTTTTACAAATTAACCAAAATCAAGCTAAACCTGAACTAACCAAAAATTTTAGTTGGTTAAGATTAGTTTTTCCCTGAGACTGTATAAAACATTACAAAACTTAAAATATATTGTTGACTGAGATGGACAAATTTTATAGTTTATACCACAAAAGTATTTTACATCTGGCAACGTGCAGACGAATATTAGTCGTTTTCGCGAGTCTGATGGTCGATGGTCTTTCGGAACGTATTTTTGGTTTTTCGTTGAAAATTCTAATTCACTGATTTTTTAGAAGATAAAGATTGTTTTGTTAGTTTTTTAAAGAAATTTTGTGCCTTATTCTAGTGTTTGGGTATCTATTACATAAATAGATACCAATTTTGGTATTTTAATTTTCGCATAATTTTTATAATGTTAATTAATGCTGAAAATGTGAGACGATTACTAAGATAGATAGACAGATAAGCGAAAATATATAACTGATTATAATCACAATTAGAAATCCATATTGGTTACTTTCCTCAAATGATCAACGATTTAAACTGATTTGTACATTATTTATACTACAGATTTACTAATTTTAAATTTGATATTTTATTGATTTTGCCACCAATAGGAACATAAATTTCTACTTAATAACCAATAACCATGTAAAAAAACATATCTAAGAAAATTAGGGTATTCAATATATTTACATATAAGCAGATTTTTAGCATATATTTTTCAAAGGTTTTTTATGAAGAAAACACTACGAAACACTGTAAAATGGGGCATACCCGATGATACCCATACCAGGCGGCCAGAGATGTACATATTCCATTGCATATATAATTTAAAGCACTGAGAGAACTCGGCAATTTGACAGACAAATGACGTATTAATGATATCGCCTATGTGATATAAGGAGTTCGAAATTTTCTTGGATCAATAAATTATTCCTGTGAACTGTATTTAATTCCAGTCTTCGAGCATACACTATTGGAGGCAGTGTGCAATGTTCCGTACGTGTTACACGGCAAAGGGAGACAGAGAGAGTAAGAGAGAGGGCGAACACCGGGAAATGCCATCACTCTCGCTCCGAAGTTTTGTTCCTCGCCCTCTCCGAAGCGCATTCCAGAGAAGACACCGAGCAGCCGTAGCGCTAACACCACCACGAATTCGGGTAAATACAAGATGAATTTTGAACAGATGAGCGGTCAAGAGTTTATTGTCATAACAGAAAATAAAAGAAAGAAATTCGAGGCTGAGTCCGTAGGACAACAACTGGACACCTGTTCTCTTCAAGAAAAATCAAAGAACTAGAGAAGCAACTGAGGATCACAGCACAACAAAAAGACGAGAAAAAACAGCTAGAAGAAAGCACTAATATTATAAAGAAGATTCAAGAAGATAATGCACAACTACAGGCCACGTCCAAGGACTTACTAGCCAAAATGAAAACAATGGAAAAAGCATACAACATTGACAATGAGGATTCCGACGCCATGCAGAGCGACGACGAATCCCAAAGCCACAAAAACAAGAAGAAAATAAAAAGAAGAAGACGTAAAAAGAAAACCATTACGAATGAAGCTCGAAACACTCAAATCACCGAGGAGACCACGGAATCGCCCCCAAAAATACCACCAATCGTCCTCAGGGAAAAAGCTACATATAGTGAAATTCTCCAAAATTGCAGAAACAACCAGATCGAATTGGATTATGCCAAGAGCATACCAGAAGGCGTCCAAATATACACCAAAGATGCCGAAGCACATAAACAGTTACGAAAACTTCTGGAAGACTCCAGAAAACCCTTCCATACTTGCAATCCTGAGGACCAAAAACCATTACACGTCATCCTGAGAGGAGTCATAGAATCAATCACTGAGGCAGAGATCATCAGCGACCTGCACACAAAAGGCTTTAACCTCCTAAAAATTATCCGAAGACAAGAAACCTATGCCCATAGTGCTTGCCGTCATGCCAAGGAGTGAAAGTCACATCCTTCACACCAGGGAAACCGAATCAGACCAGAAATACACCGAAAGAGGTTCAAGATGTTTCAGTGCTACAACTGCCAGCTGTTCGGGCATGCAGCGCAAAACTGCAGAGCCAGTCCACGCTGCGTTAGTTGCAGCAACGATCATCACTGGTCAGAATGCCAAAAACCAAAAAAAGAACCACCCAAATGCGCCAACTGTGGAGGAGCACATCCTGCATCCTACAGGAAATGCCCCAGCAGACCACAACCCACTAATCAGGACCTTAGCCCCTCAAATCCAGGACACGGGGTGCACCGCATCGAGACACCTTCCACAAATACAGAGTTCGACGACAAAGTACACAGGATCACGCAACACATGATGACTCAGTTCCAGGCCGCCCTAAAAGACATGTAGAGAGAGACCCAGACTTAAGGAGGTCGCAGGAACTAAACAGAATCAGGACCCAGGCAACAACTCACAGACGAATAGGAACAAACGTCCACCAAAAGAAGGACACTCACCAGAGGGAACTTCATTATAATATATTTAGATTAAGTTCGCAATTTTTATACCACACATATGATCTGTACATTAAATAGAAGTTTATAGTCTTTTTTACTGACTTAGAAGCTAATAAAGAAATTGGAAATTGGAAGCGCATTCCGGCTAATCGGGGTTAGTAGCAAGAGAGATAGCATTTCCCCGTATTAGCCCTTTCTCTTCCTTTGCCGTATATAACAGGTAGACAATTTGGGAAATTGACCTTTGACATTTGCATGCTTGTATAGACTGTGATTTTGAATTTTTGGCTTTACTTTTAACAGCACTGAATTTTTTTCCAGAGGGATCAGTTTGAGACACGAATATCTGTATTTTAAAAGAAAATTTATCCAATTTTTTAAAGTCGATTTGGAAACATTTCTTATCAGGGGCGGATCCCGCCTTTCTCTTTGGGGGAAAGAGTGGCGATATCACAAGAGCAAAGAAGAGACCCTTTTGTATACAGGACAGTATGGTACGACAAGCGAAAGCGAGTTATTTACGGGGGGGGGGGGGGATTTCGAAGCTCTTAGGGGTGGGGCGATTACCCCGCTCCCTTGGATCCGCGCCTGCTTATGATGCTTTAAATAAAGAAATGCTGATTTTGAAATTCTTCTAAATGTGACAGTATTTTATTGATCTCTAAATTTTATTTTAAAACTATATTTTCTGATCTCCAGATGGTACCAATATTTACATTTAATACTAAAATTTCTTGGGTCCTTAAAAAAGTTAAAACAACAAATGCCTTAAAGCTAAAACAATAGTTAACACTAACATGATGTTTCTACTACTACTAATTTTATCACTACCGTTCTCAAGTTCCTCGAGTTTTTCTTTGATAATGTTATTCTTAATATCTTCGAGCGCCTGGTCGATGCTTTTATTTATAGCCCTCATCAGGGGAAAGTTTAAAGAGTTCTCGTCATCCGAGTCCACGCAATCGCCTTGGAAATCGTCGGTATCAACAGACCAAATCTACAAAAAAATTTGATTCGAAATGCTTCTATATTGTGTCACTTACATGTAAACTAGATTTTCCTATTTAAATTAATAAATAAATAAATGTTTTATTAACGGTCAAACCAATTAAAAATTTACAACACTTTATAACTTACACACAAGCTTCCAAACAGATAAAAAAATACTAAACGATAAACAAACAAATCCAAAGTATCCGTTAAACTACAGGAAGCTCACATTTAAGACCACACGTAGAAGAGTGAGAAGTACAAATTTGCACTATAAATATCGCTTTAAAAAATTTTTGAAACTATTTAAGGACATGTTAAAAATGTCCAGATCGACGTGATCACGGGATAACTTATTAGCTAAAATGTATATTCTATTTAGTGGTGTATAGGTGGAGTAGTTGGTTCTATGAGTATCCACAGAGAACACTTCAACCCATCGACTACTTCTCTGAGGCACATTGAAACCAATATGCATTAGTAGTTCTGTAGAATTTATTATACTATTAACGATTTTAAATAGATATAGTTATTCAATGTATTCCCTGCGATGTTCAAGAGACTTCAAATTTAATTGGAGTAGTAAATAAGGGTAGTTGATATTTTCTTTAGGAACATATAATTTCTAAGCTACGAATCTTAAAAAGCACCTCTGCACCTTTTCTAGCTCCAATTTGTGTACATTGTAGAAAGGTGACCATATTGGTGAGATATACGCCAATACAGAACGCACAACACTGCAATAAACATTTTTAAGACAAATAATATCGTTGAAGTCAGACAGATTCCATGTAACAAACCCCACTAATTTCATTCCCTTATTAGTGATATTATGTATATGCTCTTTAAAAGTTAACTGACTATCCAATATTACACCAACATCAGATACAAAATCGATCAATTCCACAGACACACCGTTAATCTTATAATCGTACTCAATTAAAGTCTTCTTTCTACAGAACTGCACTGTCTTGCACTTTCCGAATTTAAGGTACAACCTGTTAGTAGTGCACCATACACTAAATGCATCTAAATCAGACTGCATATCAATGCAATTCTGCAAAGATCTAATACACTTAACAAATTTTAAATCATCAGCGAAAAGCAGTCCCGTTCCATGCGAAAAAGACTTGACGACATCATTCAAAAACAAGTTGAACAGGAAAGGGGCCAATTACGTTCCCTGAGGAACCCCAGATTGCACCCTAATAGAGAGTGAGATAGCTTCGCATCCACGAAAGAAGCAGATCTTGAATACCAATAGATTTCAGTTTAGTTAAAAGACAAATATGATTCACTGTGTCAAACGCCTTGGAAAGATCAGTATATATAGCATCAATCTGACAACGATCCTCCAAAGCACACAGCAAAAAGTCAACATAAATCAAAAGATTTGTAACTGTGGACTTCCCCTTACAGAAACCATGTTGTTCCGGAACTATATAATTTCCAAAAAGAGTTGTTAATTCATCAGTTAAAAGAGAATCAAATATTTTTGAAAGTATGGAACATTTAGAAATTGGCCTATAATTTTCTATATGTACTCTATTTGAATTCTTATAAATAGGGTATACATAACCTCTCTTCCACCATTAGGAAAGATCCCACTTTGAAGGAACTAATTATATAATTTACTCAAAATAAGTGAAAAGATCCATTGGCATTGTTTTATAAAGGACACTGTTATATTATCAGGAGCAGAGCCCAAGTTGTCCTTTAATGTGTTTTATATATATATATATATATATATATATATATATATATATATATATATATATATATATATATATATATATATATATATATATATATGCGGCGTAGGGCGTGGGCGACGTGGGCCACAGCCCACGGCCTCGCAGTCCGAGGGGCCTCGCGCCACGGGGATTTATGTATTACTTACTTTTTTGCTTGACTGCACTAGAGACTGTAGTAAAGTAGAACAAATGTCTGTGATCTTAAGATTTTGTAATACATCAACGGGCATAATAGAAGAGCACTTTATTGGATTTCTTGTTGTATGTGAGACAACAGGAGAATATTTGAGTAATGCAATACTAGGAGAGCTAGAAAAGAATGACTTAAATATTCAAAACTGTCGTGGCCAAGGATACAACAATGGGGCAAATATGGTAGGCATAAATAGTGGAGTCAAAACTCGAATATTAAATATAAATCTCAGAATCTGCTGTTGGTAGACGCCGCTAATTCTTCGGTGGCAGCAAAAACATTTTTTGGTTTTATCCAAAAAATTTATTTGCTGTTTTCAGGTTCCAGCAAACGCTGGGAATTGGTAAAAGATAAATTAAAACTTACCATGAAGCCTTTATCAGACACCAGGTGGGAAAGCAGAATCGAGGCAGTTAAGTCCATACTATTTCAATTTGATGATGTCGTGGGATGCATAGAAAGTTTGAAAAATCAAATGGATCAATCAGACACTCTGTGATTGTGATTCAGTATTAAACGAAATGCTCAGTTTAGAATTTATAATATCTTTATATGTATGGTATGAATTGTTATCGCGTGTTAATGTAATAAGCAAACTATGGCAATCTGTACAAGTCCATTTAAGCATTGCCCTTGAACATTTGCATACATTTTGTGACTGGATCAAAGAATATCGGCAAACTGGATTTGAAAAATGCTTGTCTGATGCTCAACAATTTATTGACAGAAGCTGTTATGATCTGCCAAACGAATTTAAAAATAAAAGAGTAGCCAAAAAGAAAAGGGTCTTTGATTATGAAGGTGAGGATCTACCTTTACAGTCTCCCAAAAGCCGGTATGAAGCAAATTTTTTTAACACTATGCTTGATTCAGTTATTACAAATATGGATTTGAAATTTATGGCTTTATATCAACATCATGAAAATTTCGGTTTTCTGTATGATATAAGTAAATTAAAAAATATTTCACACGATCAAATATTAAAAAAATGTCAAGATTTACACACAGTCCTACGAGTGGGTGAGAGCAGTGACTTTCAACCTTACGAATTATATGAAGAATTAAAAATAATGATCCCTAATTTACCTAACTTCGTAACAAATGTGAAACAGTTGCTTCAATATATTACAGAAAATAGCTTAAAAGAAATATACCCAAACATATACATCGTCATTAGAATATTATTAACAATACCAATTAGTACAGCCTCCGCTGAAAGGAGCTTCTCAAAATTAAAACTTATTAAGAATTATTTAAGGAGTACAATATCACAGGAAAGACTTTCTGCGGTCGCAATTTTGTCTATCGAGGCTGATATAGCATCCAAGCTAGATTACGAGCACGTAATTAAACAATTCAGCAGTGTAAAAAGTAGAAACTTTCTGTTCCTTTAATATTTAATTAAAATTGTTTTTAATGTTGGTAGGCTTTAAATATCTTAAATATTTATATGTTAGTTGTGAGTTTGACTAGATTTTGCATGAATAAAAATTTAATAATGCCAAATGCTTTTTATTTTAAAAAATCTGTATTCATGTGCGAGCAGAGGGCCTCGCAAAATATATCTTGCCCACATAAAATTTTGATCTTGCGCCGCCACTGTATATATATATATATATATATATATATATATATATATATATATATATATATATACATATGAAGATGAAAAATGATCGGCAAATAAGTAAATAATAAAAAATAAGAGTGTAACTACCCTTCTTCTTTTTTACATACTTCCAAAACTCTTTCTTATCACCACCAAATAACTTTTGCAGGGAAAAAATGTATTCTTCATAATTTAACCTAGATACAATCTAACATTGAGACTTTAAGTTTGAGAATAACACATCAGTCTTAAAGCTAGTAGTCTTAAATCGTTTATGAGCAATCTTTTTACTAAATATCAATTCTTTAAGCTCAAAACTAAACCAGTTAGGAAATTTTAAATTCCTTGATTGCAACTTTACATACTGATAAAAATAGTCCACAACTATATTTATATGTAAGTCCTGAAATAGTAGTTCCCAGGAATGAATATGAATATCAATAGATATTTAACAGTTGGACCCCTAGAGAGCAGACCAGTTTAAATGTCACATCTAAAAAACTGGTCCTAACCATAGTTTTTTGATAACTGTTGTGGAACATAACATCTTACCACCGCTTTTCGGCAAAACTGGACTTAAATAGAGGTCCAAGTTTGTGGAAAGTACGGGGATGTCTGGCAGGGATATCGGTGGATCCCACTGATGAGTCCACCACCGGTATCGGGACGAAACATCCATACATTTACTACGGTGGTCGAAAATAGATCGCTAGCTACATGTCCTTACCACCAGGGGCATTGCTAATTGCGACATAATTTACATAAATAGACAAGAGGTCTACTAACCATGATACCCGCAAGATTCTTCTCCATAGCAAACTTTACTTTTTCATATATTGATCTTTCATCGTCATAGGTCATAACCTGAGTTCCCCTTACGGCAAACGGTGTTCTGCTCTCACTGTCCCAAAATTTGTTCCATGGAGCGGTTTTGTTTTTGAGTTCTAAACAAATCTAAAACCAACATCGTAGCATGAAATAATTAATTAAACAAATACAATTATATACAACACAGCTGTGCAATTATTTCTGGTGTATCTGTAGATATATTTAGTTACCAAAATATGTCAAATTTACACTAGTTTTGAATTTACTTCTCTGGCTTACATTAATCTGCACTAACCTCGTTATATCCCATAAAACCACTTTCTCTTGTGAGAGGACCCTGGAAACCCACACTCGTTGAAACAATGCCTAATTTCGGTTTCTTTTTGAATGACGTCTCCATAGGTTCAGGCAACATAAACGTTCTTCCATACAGTGGAACTCCAAGGACCAATTTATTATGAGGTGCTCCAAGTTTTAACATATAGTTTATAGTGTATTCCTACAACACAAAAAATAATATTATTATGCACGCACCTCGTACTAAAAACGGTAGCTGTTAAATTTAAAGTTAAGTGCCCTAACGCCATTCTTAATTTGGAATTTCTCTAAAAGTTGACTTGATTAAAATTATAGCTAATAGACCTCGTACTACAATGTACCCCTATTAAAAATATATATTTGCTGACACCATGGTTATGGCATCAAAGAAATCAATAATGTTTTTAATCTTCTTGTCTAATTTAAATTTGGAATAATCATTGGATATTCATCTTAAGTCAAATATACTTGGAATATTAAATCATTTTATTTTGAACGGACCTCGTATTAGGCATTCGCCCACTATATTTTAGATTTTTTCAGGCCGTAATGCATATCATATTGAAAAATACCTACGTCAGATGTAATCGGCCAAAGTAAATTTACATATTTTCTATTCATATTAATAAAATTGAAGTATCTGTCTACATTGGCTAATTCTCAAAATGGCTAAACCGATTTCGATGAAACTTTACAGACATGAAGAGGAGGTTATCTCAAGTTTCACGCGGATGAAGTCGCGGGTGAAAGGTAGTTAAGAATAAAAATAATTTACTTACAACATTAAGGACATCCGCACTACGTAATGGTGCGTTAGCGCCCGTTTTTTGATCCCAGGCACCGTGATAATCGTAACACATCATGTGAATGAAGTCCAAGTATACGGCTAGACCTTCAACATCGTAGGCTATGTCAATGGTGTCTTTTCCTGCTCCAAATGCTGCTGTAAGGATGAGATTATGTTTTCTGAAGGCGGCTTTGAGTTCCTAAAAATTTGTTGTATTATTCATAGTTTCAATTTACTGGTTTACTTCGAATGCAAACCAATTAAGAGTCATCAAAGAATGATTTATTCTTTTAAGTAATTGCTTTTTCCTTAAGTCGCATTTTGATCGCCTTATGATCATTATTTATGTGATGCGTGGCTTATTTTTTCTATCAAAATAAACACACTTTTATTTTATTTTATTTATTCACTAAAGAAGTATTTTTAAGATAACCTAGGTAATAAAAATATTTTTAAATACTATAGAAAAAAAATCGACTTTACTGAATTTATTTCTTGTTTGTTCAGTACCTTAACTAAAAGTAAAAAGTTTAATTTATCCTCTGGCGCTCCTCCTCTTTTGCCTGGAAACTCCCAGTCTAAATCTAAACCGTCAAAATTGTATTTCCTAAAAAAATAAAGAAAAGTTTTAAAAATGACTATTCACACAAAATATTTTAATCACTAGTCATAAAAAGATACATATTATAGTCATCATTAACATTTTTTTCAATCACTTTATTCAAAAATTATAAAAATAACAGTCATTAACACGGATTGTTTACAAATTGCAGCTGTAAAATTTCGAAAAACAAAGTGACCATCTTCGAACATACCCCTGTAGAAGTAGCATAACGTCAGAACTAGGGCCCGGTTGTTTGAACGCTGAATAACGTAATAATATTTTTTTTATATTTGAAAAAGTGTTGATAAACAGTAGATATTTAATTTCTTGGTACAGACATACTGATTTTATGCTATCCTTTTCTAACTGCATTATTTAAACGAGTATCATATGATAATCGGTAAGTCAATTCTAGAATATGAATTCATGGTTGCCTAAATTATTATTATTGTTATTTTCAATATGTAAACAATATCTAACAATATTTACCGATAAAAATAAATTTTTAAATCCTCTTTTGTTAATATTAATTGTAGACTTCGCATTTATAGTAATTTTTAACCCTTAAAAACTCCGAAAAAAGTCACGACAAGCAATTAAACTGAAAGACAAGATAAGTAACAATGTTTATGTCTGTCAAACATCAAAAATGCGTCTCCCCCACCAACCATAAACAGCCTTCAAACAAATCTATTCTTTAAATCTAGGGTATGATCGAAGATGACCATGCTATTTTTTCTTACAAGGCACATTTAAAATAAATAAAGTTTTCCAACAATTTTTGACTTTCTGAATTCATATTTTGTTATCTTACTTTATAAAATCAACAGCGCTGGCTACAAATTTACTTCTTCTAACTGGGTCTGCAGCTAGTTTGGAATAGTTAGCTGAACCCTCATTCCAACCCCCTATGGCGAGACTCACTTTAAGATGGGGATATCTTAACTTAAGGGTTGTTATCCTCTGATATCCTCCTTTTCCGTAATTGTCTGTCAAATCTTGCCATGGATCTAGAAAGAAATGCAAATATATAGTCTTTTTAATACTGAAATTCTTGGTTTATTTAATATGTTCTTTAATGACTTCGATATAATATTTTTGTTAAGGTACATATATTTATCTTTTAATGGATCTTTTTGAACTTACCTAGTGATTTTATTGAATCTTCTTTTGGATTTAGTCCTGCGAACGAATAGATGATGTGTGTGCACAGGGACGGCTCTAAATTTTCTATGGTAAAGGAGCCTCGTCCTGGCCTGTAAACTGCCCATGTGCCTAGGTAACATACCACCACCCTACTGTGTTTAGGGCCTGAAAGAAAACAGATTTTTTACTTTTTACAATCTATTTCAGTATGAAAAAGTTTGTTTGTTGCTTTATACAACATTCTCCGTTTCAACATTGGTTACAATATGGCGGATAAAAATTGTCTCTAAAATTGATACTGGGAGTTTTTTGAAAGGGTAAATAATGAATTTAAAATTATTAAAAAAAATCAATATTGAAGATACAATATGGCGGACTACAAATTTGATATTTTCGGATAATGTCCAAAATTGGTTTTCCAGGGTGTAGATTAAGATTAGATTAAGAGTTTAAAAATTTTTTTTTAACCGACTTCTAAACGAAGTCGACTATGTATGTTTTTTTTTATGTATGTACACTGATTACACCGGAACGGCGGCACCGATTTGAACGAAATTTTTCACGTTGTGTTCAGGAAGTTGCTGTGGTGATCTTATATTTTTTTGGATAAAATTGGTGCAGTAAAATCCAAGATGGCGCAGACAATAAGGCGGCCAAAAAAATGAATTTTGTCCGATTTTCTCCAAAGTTGGTATGAGGGAATTTTTAGGGTCGTACACAACGAATCTGATATTATTTTAAAAAAATTCAAGATGATGGATCCAATATGGCGGACAAAAAAATTTAATTATTGTCCAATTTTCTCCAAAATTGGTGTGGGGGAGTTTTCGGGGTCGCACATAACTAATCCACAATATTTTTAAAAATTCAATATGGCATATCCGGTATGGTGGATAAAAAATTAATTTTGTCCGATTTATTTCAAAATTGATATGGCGGAGTTTTTTGGGATCGCACATTACGAATCTGAAATTATTTAAAAAAATTAAATATGGCGGATTCATGATGGCGGATTAAAGTTTCTACATCTCTCCATTTTGTCAAAAATCAATATTGAGGGATTTTTGTTAGTGTTAATTACGAATTTAAAATATTTTTTGTAAAACTCAATTTGGCGGATACAATATGGCATCCTAAAAATTTTACATTTTTCGATTTTCTCCAAAACTGATATAGGGGGTTTTTGAGGGTATAAATTATGAATTTAAAAGTATTTTTTCAGGATTCAATATGGCAAATCCATTATAGCGGACTAAAAATTTTACATTTTTCAGTTTTGTTCAAAGTTGGGATTGAATCGTTTTTGAGGATGTAAATAGCGAATCTAAAATTATTTTAAGAAAATCTAATATGTTAGATGCAATATGACGGTTTAGATTTAGATTAAATTAAGACGTTAATATTATTTTTTTGAAATTCAATATGGCGGATCCAATATGGTGGGCTGAAAATTTTACCTTATATGTATTTTTTCAGATTTAGTATTGGTATTACATTTTCCGATTTTGTTTAAAACTGATATTCCGCGGTTCATGGGTCATATACAAACTCAATATGCAGTATAAAATATATCGGACTAAGAAATTTACGTCTCAGGATCTTTAAATATCGATACTGGAAGGTTTTGGGGCCTATATTACCAATCTTAAATTAATTTGAAATTTAAGATAGCGGATTTACTATGACAGACTAAATATTTGTTTGACACAATTTCACTGAGATTTGGAGAAATCTAAGAATCAAAGAATTTTTAATGGTTCATTTTAGGGTGATTTACAACTTTTGATAAAATTTTTTGCCTCCTTGAGGTCATTGCGGGGTACACTAATCTCGATTTGTACTTAATTCAAATAATTTATGAATTTCATAATGAATTCAAAACTAAAAATCGAAAAATAAAATTTTTATAAGAAAAATTGAACCGACTTCTAAAAGTGCGCTAAAAAGTGAAAAATAACTATATGAAATTAAAATTTTTGAAGTCGGCGCCAAATTATTTCTAAATGAAACAAATAACTACTAATATTTACAAATTATGGTAAGAAAGCAATTACAAATAAAGTATTTTTAATCTGTTTATGCGAATCACATTTTGTCAGATATTAGTTTGGTGCCGACTTCAAAAATTTCAATTTCATATAGAAATTTGTAGTTATTTTTCACTTTTTAACGCACTTTTAGAAGTCGGTTCAATTTTTTTTATAAAAACTTTATTTGTAATTGCTTTCTTACCATAATTTATATATATATATATATATATATATATATATATATATATATATATATATATATATACAGGGTGTCCAAGATAAGGATCCTAACCATGGGGATCTCGGAAACAGTTGGAGATACGAGGTCGGTTAAATTAGAGAAAAGTTGTGCAATTTAGTGCTAAATTAAACGCAATTTAAAAATTTTAAAAATTCAAAATACTTCCGGAGATTTCCGGAAAAAACCGAATTTTGGCAAAATCGTTTTTAATTTTTGTAGGCTTTATTTAAAGAGATATCAAAAAATAAAAGGTAGATTCTTCTTGCCACTTTTTATTTTTTATAATTTGGTCTAAACAAAATTTAAATCCGACGTTTCGTTTCTGAGATACCATCATGAACTTTCATTTTTTATATGGAACAAAAAAAAGTATCCCATGTATTTGATAGCATTTTTTATTACAAATTCAACGGTGTATCACACTTGCATATCAAGTGTGTAGTTCATTGGCTTTTATAAAACTGATATACCTTTCTCTCTCGCTCTCATGGATCTCTTATGGAAAGTACTTGAACTACGTATTCGATATGCAAGGGTGATACATCGTTGAATTTGTAATAAAAAATGCTATCAAATACATGGGATACTTTTTTTTGTTCCATATAAAAAATGAAAGTTCATGATGGTATCTCAGAAACGAAACGTCGGATTTAAATTTTGTTTAGACCATATTATAAAAAATAAAAAGTGGCAATGAGAATCTACCTTTTATTTTCTGATATCTCTTTAAATAAAGCCTGCAAAAATTAAAAACGATTTTGCCAAATTTCGTTTTTTTCCGGAAATCTCCGGAAGTGTTTGAAATTTTTAAATTTTTTTAACTGCGTTTAATTAAGCACTAAATTGCGCAACTTTTCTCTAATTTAACCGACCTCGTATCTCCAACTATTCCCGAGTTCCCCATGCTTAGGATCCTTATCTTGGACACCCTGTATATATATATATATATATATATATATATATATATATATATATATATATATATATATATATATATATATATATATATATGTATATACCGGGTGTCAAAGAATCTATTAGACAGGTCATAATTTCTAGAGTATTATGTGTATCAAAATGAGAATTGGTACAGGTAAATAGTATGTGAAGGGGAGAGTTTTTGCATATTTTCCACTTTCCGACCACTTCCGGTTTCACCGGAAATGGCCCCGGTTTTGAATTTTTAAATGGAACACCCTGTATATTTTAACATTTTTGGATTTCTGAGACAATTCTAGATTAAAATGTGACATTTTAAAAACTTTTTACGTCTACTTCATTTTTTTAGAGCCACTTTTAAAATTGCATCTAGGTGGCCATGATCGGACGCAAACTAATCTAACGGCATTAGGTGATGTCAAAAAAATACAATCGCAAAGTTTTAGTTACTAGTATGAAAGACAGGAATAAGACAAGTTGACAAAATTACGTTTTCATTTCTAACTATTAATTTTCAAATGGCGACCCCTTCTTGACCACTACTTTTCAAAAAAAGCATTCTTTGACGAATCTAACGGTACTAATTTATTTGCGATTGGATTAGACATAAGAACAGAAATTAAATATAATTAAGCAAAATACTGGATGATTTATTTACTTATGACAAGTGCGCCATGGACAGCCATGATGCATAATAATTTGCAACTGTTTTTATCAAGTCTTCTTTGGAAAACAAAGCACTCACTTAAGTAGATAATGACAGTGACATACGCTCTAAGAACAGACTTAATTTTCGTTAAGTTTAGAGTTCTTAAAGCGTATATCACTGTCATTATCTACTTAAGTGAGTGCTTTGTTTTCCAAAGAAGACTTGATAAAAACAGTTGCAAATTATTATGCATCATGGCTGTCCATGGCGCACTTGTCATAGGTAAATAAATTATCCAGTATTTTGCTTAATAATATTTAATTTCTGTTCTTATGTCTAATCCAATCGCAAATAAATTAGTACCATTAGATTCGTCAAAGAATGCTTTTTTCGAAAAGTAGTTGTCAAAAAGGGGTCGCCATTTGAAAATTAATAGTTAGAAATGAAAACGTAATTTTGTCAACTTGTCTTATTCCTGTCTTTCTATATATATATATATATATATATATATATATATATATATATATATATATATATTCTATATATATATAAATATATATATATATATATATATATATATATATATATATATATATATATATATATATATATATATATTAGTAGTTCATTTCATTTAGAAATAATTTAGCGCCGAATTCAAAAATTTTAATTTCATATAAAACTTTATAGTTATTTTTCACTTTTCACCGCACTGATGTCGGTTCAATTTTTTTTATAAAAATTTTATTTTTATAATACCATATCCAAATTAAGACGAAGAAGGCTGTTACAGATCTCCAGATTTTGGTGAAATTCTTTTTTGGTTTTGGACATCCGGAACAATAACATTTTTATTGTTCTATTTTGCCGCTATTCTTAAAATTATCAATTTAACGTGGAACCAAATTTGATGAAAGCGATAAAAAAAGGCGAAATTTTATCGGAATTTTTTTGGATGATTGACTTCCACGATTGTATATATAATTTAGATTTGACCATTCATTCAAAAAAATTCTAGGAAATTTATTGCAATAAAATAAACACTGCTGTACAGCTTGTTGATGAGAATCTGATTGGTTCCGTTCACTAGTTAAATTAATTATATCAAACTCGGTCAAACGGGACAAAAATAACTAAAGAAAATATACAAGAAAACTAATTGTTCGGATGGGGAATAATTAGTATTTATATAAAAAATGAAATAATAATTAAGTTTATAACTTCCTTGGTTAGAATGGTGGAATTAAAGGTAAAAGTTTTAATTAAAATATCTCCCGGAAGATGGGCTCCTGGTGCGGAATTGCGTTGTTTATTGTTACATAAAATGTTGGAAATATTCATGGGTTCACTGCATCAGCTGAATTTACAGGATGGATTAAAAAAAGCAGTAAGCACATGTGCGTGATAGAATTTCACAAAAAGAGATGGAAAAGTATTGTCAAACAATCATTCATTGACTCATTTGCCAAGGCTAGTACATCTGGAAATATTATTGAACAAGATATGAAAGCGAATTGTTAACCGGGGGGGGGGGGGTCAGCAACATATACAGGGTGAGTCAACGATTGGATGAAGTAGGTTTGTGCCTTTTCGGTGAAATTAACAAAGAAACTATATTTATTGTTTCATACAGTTTATTTTTACGCAGATTTTAAAAATATTTAGGACTCTACAGGGTGAGCCAAAAAACTAGGACAGCATAAAGTTGTATTTTTTTAAATAGAACACCCTATATACGAATCGTATTTTCGATTTAGCTTATAATTTTAAATCTTTTTTATTAAGGGTTTACTATAACAAAACTATAGTTTCTGAGATAATTAAGTTTAAAGAAAAAAAGTCACATTTTTAAGCATCAATTCAATCCTAAATAACGTTTTCAATTTTGTGACAAATATATTCAAATTTGGAATTTAGCAAGGCCAAGGACAAGTTAACATAATTTTTACCTAATATTTGCAATAAAAGCTACAGGGTGTTGAACACATCGGCTCAAATTTGAACAAGTTTAAATGAATAAATATCTTTTTTTTTTTTAAATGGTACACCCTGTATATTTTCATGTTATTTAATAGAGTAATAAAAACCCTAAAAGTTTTGTTCAATATATCCTATACCTATTTATAATAGTTTTTGAGATATTTCAGTTTTTCTTATTTTCCATACTTTTTTACAGAAATAGTCTTCATTATCATAGTAGCCATGGCAAAAACAATGTGGCGTAAAGTGGCCAACAAACCAGTAACTAATGAAGAAAAAGAACTACAAGTATTGTTAAATGTTCAGGAAAATCCTTATATTGGTAGCCGTCAGTTAGCAGCATTATGTGAAACATCACAATCCACCGCTAATCGTACTACCAAGAAATATAGGTATCATCCATATCACATGGAATTACACCAAGAATTGCATGGACAGGATTTTGAAAGTCGTGTAAACTTTTGTCGTACAATAAATGCGGAGATTCAATTAAATCTAAATTTATTATGCAAGGTAATGTTTAGTGATGAAGCTACTTTTAGAAGTAACGGTGCCGTAAATAGACGCAACATGCATTATTATGCCACAGAAAACCCATTTTGGATTAGAGAGGTGCAACATCAAAACCACTGGTCATTAAATGTTTGGTGTGGTATTCATCATAATCGAATTATTGGACCCCACTTTTTTAATGAACCACTAAATGGCCATAGTTACCTGAACTTTCTACAAGAAGAACTACCCCAACTGCTTCAAGGTCTCAATAGGGATGAGCTCGACAGTATGTGGTTCCAGCACGATGGTGCGCCTCCGCATTACCATCGTGAAGTTCGTGCGTTTTTGGACCAACGATATCCGCAAAAATGGATTGGACGTGGGGGTTTCATCGAGTGGCCACCAAGGTCTTGCGACATCACCCCATTAGATTTCTTCCTATGGGGTTATATTAAAAATAAGGTGTATGTTAATCCAACAACTGTGGAAGATATGCGAAACAGGATTAGGGATACCTGTAGAACAATAACGCCACTAATTTTGTCCAGGGTCCGAGAAAATCTGCAAACAAGACTAAATTTGTGCATTGCACAAGAGGGTCGTTTATTCGAACACTTATAAAAAAGAAATAATTAATCTCAGTATTTAATAGGTAATTTTTTTGTTTCAATTTAGTATAAAAGTAAATATGTATTTGCCTTGTCGTTATTGTTGTGTTAATTTTTTCACATTATGTTTAATTAAACTATTGCCGTTGTAATATAACGAATAATGTATTTCATCATATTTAACCACATTCTGTTTGTTTCTGTAGTTTTTTTTTATTATTTTACATGGCTACTATGAAAATGAAGACTATTTCTGTAAAAAAGTATGGAAAATAAGAAAAACTGAAATGTCTCAAAAACTATTATAAATAGGTATAGGATATATTGAACAAAACTTTTAGGGTTTTTATTACTCTATTAAATAACATGAAAATATACAGGATGTACCATTTAAAAAAAAAGATATTTATTCATTTAAACTTGTTCAAATTTGAGCCGATGTGTTCAACACCCTGTAGCTTTTATTGCAAATATTAGGTAAAAATTATGTTAACTTGTCCTTGGCCTTGCTAAATTCCAAATTTGAATATATTTGTCACAAAATTGAAAACGTTATTTAGGATTGAATTGATGCTTGAAAATGTGACTTTTTTTCTTTAAACTTAATTATCTCAGAAAATATAAAGTTTTGTTATAGTAAACCCTTAACAAAAAAGATTTAAAATTATAAGCTAAATCGAAAATACGATTCGTATATAGGGTGTTCTATTTAAAAAAAATACAACTTTATGCTGTCCTAGTTTTTTGGCTCACCCTGTAGAGTCCTAAATATTTTTAAAATCTGGGTAAAAATAAACTGTATCAAACAATAAATATAGTTTCTTTGTTAATTTCACCGAAAAGGCACAAACCTACTTCATCCAATCGTTGACTCACCCTGTACGTTTCTATTACGGTTCTTGTACGAGGTAGGTTGGCAACATTGCTTATGGGAAAAATTTACACCTTTTTTTGGTAGTTTCTTGCAATTTAAAGTAGTGCTTTTTGAGTCCTAATTCCGGTTGACCTTGAGAGTGACCTTGAAGGTAATTTTAAGGGCAAGTGATTTTTTAAATGTAAACCTTCATCTTTTATTGCAGACTCTTTTAAAAAATCTAAAGTTATTCCTGTTCATAAGACAGGTTCATAAGACAGGTTCTATTGATGATTGTCAGAATTATAGGCCCATAAGCATTATTCCGGTGGTCTCAAAGATTTTTGAGATTATCCTATCAAAGCAAATTTACGGTTATATGGAAACCTTTAATATCTTTGACCCTTCTCAGTTTGGTTTTCGGGCGGGAAGGGGCACGGAATTGGCTGTCCTTGATTTGATGCGCACCATTGTGTCTGAATTTGAGAGTGGAGGCTTCGCTGGGACTACATTTTGTGATCTCAGCAAGGCTTTCGATTGCATCTCACATGATATTCTCCTAACAAAATTGAAACACTATGGTTTTGGTTCTTCAAGTCTCTCTCTAATTAAGTCTTATTTAAAACTTAGAGTTCAATGTGTTTATTATAATGATAATCTTTCAGAGACCGGTATAGTGAGCGTCGGAGTGCCGCAGGGCTCGGTATTGGGACCTGTCCTGTTCATAATATTTATAAACGATCTACCAAATAGTGTCCCTTTTTCTTCCGGGGTTGTGTTGTATACCGATAACACAACTTTGGCTAATAGGAACCCTGATTTAACGAGCCTTCGGCTTGCGATGCGGTCGGGGGCCTCGTTGTGGTTTGATGTCAATCAGCTGTGTCTCAATGCTAAAAAAACTAAAAATGTCATGTTTACTCAAAAACAGCTGATTGGTGATCGGCAGACTGTTAAATTTTTGGGATTACATATGGATGAAAGGTTGTTATGGAATGAGCACGTTCAGATTGTGTCAAATAAAGTTTCAAAGAATTTGTTTCTTTTGAGAAATCTGGTGCGAGTTGCAAATCATGAAACATGTATGAGCGCTTACTTCAGCCTCCTCCACACCCATCTATCATATGGAATTCTTATCTGGGGACATTCACCGCATTCTGGCAAACTCTTCATTCTGCAATGGAAGGCCATTAGAATTATTATGGGGCTGCGCTTTCGCGCAGACGTCAAAAACCACTTCAAGAATCTAAACATTTTGACATTGCCATCAGTATATATATTTAAATGTTTATTATGGATCCATGAAAGATGGGAACAATTTGCACTGCATAGTGACATTCACCATTACAATACAAGGCATGCTTCACTCATGGCACCTGCCTTTGTACGTCTAACTAAGAGTCGATATTCTGTCAATTATTTTGCTCCTCGATTTTACAACAAGCTTCCTTTGCATCTAAAGAGTCCATCATTTGGTCTGTTTAAAAGCAAAGTTAAAAATATACTGATGCAAAATAGCTTTTATTCACTTGACGATTTTATTAATGCAGACTTAGTGTCTTGTTGAAATATGTTGATGTGATAGGGAATTAATATTTTGTTGTTTATTGAAAACCACCAGTTTGATGCATCTTTTAACTCATAAGTTTGTCAGTGTGATTGTTATTGTATCTTGTAGGAATTTTTATTTTTATATGTTTATTTTGACGTGTGTAAAATTGTAACTATTGTGACAGAAATAAATATCTATCTATCTATCTATCTAAATAGAAAGCATATTGATAATTTATAGGTTTTTATTTCAATTAAAGAACTTTTGAACGGTAAACATGGTAAATTTTAGTCGATATTGAAGTAAGCAGGTTTGAACACCAAAAATGCCTAGATGAAGTTTGATGATTATCGAGTGTCTGGCCCAATGGTGACCTTGATTTTGCCCCCCCCCCCCGATTTTCAAGGTCATTTTGATGTCCAGATTGTTTTATGAATAGAATCCCGAATTTCGAAGTAAAAATAACTAAGGTTAACATTAAAGTAGCGTTAAAAAGTTGATGATCTCAACATTCATATTCAAAGTCATTTGAAGATCACGTGGTGCTAATCACATGAGAACCCTTATTTTTAAATCTATGCACTCACAGTTTGTGAAATTTTACTTTTAGATACGTATTTATGTCGTTGAACCTTGCTTTCATTGATCGGGTTATTTAAGGATGCCTTTATCGGCTGTACTGAAGAGGGCCTAAAAATCCATCCTGCTACATCCATTCCGTGGGTCTTGGTAATCGAATAAATGCAGGCACTGGTATGAGTAGATTTTTTATACATTAATGAATCCTGATACACATAATAATGAAAACCATGAATTTTGTACTGTGTTACAGTTTTGTTATGTTACGAACAAACCTATAAATAATTTTGTCAAATACCAACAATCAATCCAATACTCGCCATAAATTAATCCCTTATTTCCATCAAGTAGTCTCTTTAACAAATACATATAAAATAAAAGCTAAATGTTTTTGTCACTGTCACATTAAAAACCGGTTTTGTAAAAAATCAAGTGTGCCTAGAAATGTATCAAACACTCCATTTTTGCCACTTTCATCAAGGGTGTAGTTAGTTAATCTTTTGTTTTTTTTTCTTGGCGCTCTTGAGATTTCTAAAAGCGTCAGTAGAGAGATTCTGGGCCAAGCCTTGGTTGGGAAAACTGGCATAAGCTCAGAAAGCAATATTTTGGCTGCTTTTTCTAATTATACAGCACTACGTTTATCCCAGTAAACAGCTAAAACTATATTTAGTGTTTTAGAGCAACATTTGCCAGATTTTGGGGGATGAAAGTTAAAACTGTATTCGTTTACCCTTAAGTAAAGTGTAGTGAAAGTTATCACCTCTAAGAGGTCAACACCATATTTGTGACTTTTGATACTTGTTACATCCGTAAAGACAAACAGGTACATGCCACAATCAGATTTTATTAAACCGGGGTCTTCCTTTTCTATTTAACAACTGGAATTCCACGCCGGAGCCTGGCATAAAATACTCCATTGCTCCCAAAGAAGTTACAGGTTAGTGCTTGCTGAAAGGACTTAGACTCAGTGATAAAACAACACTTCAGGTATTAGAAATATATATAATAAACTGTGGTGTTACCTAATTTATCCTATGCTTTCATTTTCCCCCTGTGATTGGGAACTAATAAGACTTTCTGCGTGCGATCACAGGACACTTTATATTTAATTTAAGTTAAACTACCTTGTAAACCGAAGGTATACGTATACCTTAGGTAATTTAAAACATTATTTCACTCATTAGAAATCTAACACTTTTAATTTAAAGTAAGGTTATTCAGTTTAGCCGATAGTGAAAATTAAAGCTGGACCTACATCTAAACCGACTTGGCGTATGGCGCAGATGACGTCATACTTGCAGTAGTGTTGTCCATTGTTTCTTTGTTTTTTTTTTGTTCTAATCCAGGTAGCAAATAGTCGCATATTTATTTAGATTAAATTAAAATTCACATAGTTTGTAAAACAGAATCCTTTTTTTTATTGTTAAATATAGATATTAATTGTTTTTGGAATCAGTGTGTTTTATTTATGGATAAAACAGGTGGCGCTTTGAATTTATATAACCCCCCCTAATCTCCGACATTCTAGCCTAGGCACTGCCCTAAAAGAAGGAGCGATCAGCACTAAAAAATAACCACCTGTACACAAGCATTCAATATTTAATTTTCATTTTAATTCTCTTTCTCTCTCGTGGTGTAGCAACTATTTCAATCATACGCAGAAAAATCACTATGTGAGGAATAATATTCCCTTAAAATAACCTTCAACGTCATTCTTAAGGTCAAATTCAATGTCTCCGACTTCTGAAATGAAAGAAGTTCTCAACTCAAAATTATCCAGTAATGAGTCAGGTAAAAAATATAATTTTATTATTAAATAAAATGGATTTTTTTTAAAGATTAAAAGTTTGGGCCTTATTTGCTTCACGTTAGAGATAAGTGAATATATGTCAAATACGGCTAGAGCCACACCGCCTCTGGAATTAAAGACACGTCATAACTTTTTTGAAGACAACACAGCAACGTCTTCTTGTACCTTTGACATTAGATAAATGTACATCTAAACTAAACAGGTTCTTGAATTTTTAACAGACCACCACAAACAAAAGTGAAAGTTGCCAAATAACAATTTAACAGGGTTCGTAACGTTATTAAAATTAAGTTATTGAATTTCGAAGAAAACACATTAAATAAATATTCCGTTTAGTCATGGTCATGGGCATAATTGTCAATAAAGAGAGATCGTAGACGTTTTGGTGTTTAATGAGATTTTAATAATTAGGTGGTTTTTTTATTTATTTAAATTAAAAGTATAAGAAATTTGTAATCGGTTAGTCAATTGAAAGATTGTAAACGTATACGTACTTGGTAACAATAATTAACTTTTACTTTTTGAGATACTCTTCCTTAAATTGTACCATATGCATATAAAATAAATACTGATAAATGTCCGTAAAAGCAATGAGTGGCATATAATCCCACACAGCACTAGACGTCTTATAGACGTCGTTTTTATATCCAGATTATGTCTGAATGTCTTAAGACATAAATAAGGCGTTTTATAGACGTTGTTTTAAAGACGTCCATAAGACGTCTATATACAACGTCTTTAAGATATCTTTTAAAAGTCTACATACTACATTTTATATGAAAATAAATACAGTTGTGTATAATTTAGTTGATAAAAACTAAAAAGCATTTCCTTCCCTATGGATTTTGTCGCAGTTGGGTAATAAGTTTGCAACGCAGCACAGAGCTCAGCTGAATACAAGTTGAGGTTAAAATTTTTGATTGAATGACAAATTTTTAGTAACCTCATTACGACCTTGGTTAATGGAACTTTTGCGTGATCTTTTTATCAATACTTTGGTGCTTTTTGGCACAGACTGTTTGATGTACCGATAACAATAACAATAAGATGCCAGCGAAACTATAACTTTAAAAAACCCGCCTTTTGTTTCTGTCAACTGTCATTTTTCAGTTTTGTATTTGTGTTTCGTCATATCGTTATTCATTTTTAATGTTGTTGGGGTGCCGACTGTGAAAATTTAGCTTTTGAAAGAATTTTATTAAAATAATTGATTTATTTATGTGCCTCTAAAAATCTTTTTTATTCGTGTTTATGTAATACTTAAGGTAAGATCGAGAATCATATGTACTTAGAAAAAACAGTAACGATATTTATAGGTTGTGTTACAGGAAATTCCCGAATACTTTACCGCTTTTATTTTTGTAGTAACTCTATGTTATTAGAAGTATGAAATGAAATCTTCAAAAATATTATCTGTGCGAAAAAGGCTTGCACAGCTCATCCAGACCCGGTCCTAAATATTACAAGAAATGTTACTAATGAAGTGGAAGGCGAAATGTTTGTTTATGGAGTGCTCCACTAATGAAACCTGTAAGATTTATTTTGTTCCTGATGATTGGTTTATATTTAAAGAACATAGAAAATAGAGTTTTGTTAATTACAAGAAGTAATTTTGTTTAAGGTTTTAGAAATTTCAAAACTGGGAGTAGGGAGCCTTTATGACTTTGTAAAGCGAGCTTGTAAAGTTACCATGTACAGTTGATTAGTACGAAAAGGAAAGAGAAAGTTCTACGATTCCAACTTGGTAAGACTTATTAAGAGTAAGTTCTGTCTTTCATTATACATATTAACCTTGAAATAGCATAAGTCACTATTTTATAGTAGAGGACAATTATAAAAATTCGCAAAAATATCAAAAAATTTACTCCCACAAATGATAAACTTTATTTTATAAAATTAAAATCAGTTTGTTATTAGGATCTACAGAGACAACAGGACTGGCAAAAAGTTAGAAGAATGAGGAAATTTCAATCCAAACATGGCTGAAAAGGGCATCAGACCAGATTTGTTATTCGACTAAATAAAAATTCTTGTTTTTAAAACTATTTAAAGATTTGTGTACTTCTTATTTTAATAAACTTTTATTTTGTTGATAGTCTACCTTTTAGAGTTATTATATCGAAGGGATAAACTAAGGCTTAAATTTGATAGGTTCACTTATAGTTCGAACAGTAGTAGTTCTGAAAATATTTGCTCTTCTACCTCACTTTTTAAATTTCAAATTAGAAAAAGTTTACATTATGCTTAAGTTATGTATTTTTTTGTATAAAGAGATTATGTTGAACATATTTTTTAAAGCAAATTATTCATGTGGAACTTGTAGTTATTTAAAATGGTAGTGTATAGTTTGCTCTTGATTTTTTCTTAATTAAAGTTATTTCTTGGACTTTTGAATAATCACGGTTTGACTTTGTAAACAAGACAAACAAAAAAATTAAAGGGACCCTTTTTAATGTACATAATTTTAATGGAGGAATATGTTATTTTAATGTTGGGAAGGGACGTCCATAAGACGTTGTAAGCAAATGTCTTAAAGACGTTACCTTTTGTAACATAAGACGTCTATACAATGTCTTATGGACGTCATTCGACTTTAATGGACATCCATAAGACGTCCTGAATGTTGAGATCAAACGTTTTATGGACGTCTTTAAGACGTATTTGTGCTGTTTGGGTTGCTAGCTCCTGGTCTATAAAATTAACTCAAAATTGGTTATGTCCTACATTTGATTAATTTTTCTGCCAAGATATTGAAATCATTCGAAAAAAATTCCGATTTGAAATTTACCTGTTTTCGATATTACTAATTCTTATGAGAAAAAATTGTTTCAGTGCTCTCAGCAAAAGAAAACGTTGACTCGGTCGAGCTTTTATATTAATTACACAAAAATGAACTCAATTATGAATAATCCCATTATTTCTGGTTGGATTTTTACGGTTGCGGAATGTCGTCGATTAACAAAAAATTAAAATTGAAATTTTTTGTTCTAACGTTTTGCGGGATTGATACATGATTTAATTTGCGTTGAATATTTTTGTTAAATGTCATCTGGTCACCAAAATCTGTACAGTGTTGGCGTAACTTGTTCTCTCATGATAACTTTTGAACCAAACAATCTACTCCAATATGTAATCTAATCTATAGGGTAATTCTCCGGGAAATGTATCGATCCATTGTGGGGAAACTATAATTAGGAAAAATCTGAAATTTTGACAGTGTACAGGGTGAGTCAACGATTGGATGAAGTAGGTTTGTGCCTTTTCGGTGAAATTAACAAAGAAACTATATTTATTGTTTGATACAGTTTATTTTTACGCAGATTTTAAAAATATTTAGGACTCCACAGGGTGAGCCAAAAAACTAGGACAGCATAAAGTTGTATTTTTTTAAATAGAACACCCTATATACGAATCGTATTTTCGATTTAGCTTATAATTTTAAATCTTTTTTATTAAGGGTTTACTATAACAAAACTTTATAGTTTCTGAGATAATTAAGTTTAAAGAAAAAAAGTCACATTTTCAAGCATCAATTCAATCCTAAATAACGTTTTCAATTTTGTGACAAATATATTCAAATTTGGAATTTAGCAAGGCCAAGGACAAGTTAACATAATTTTTACCTAATATTTGCAATAAAAGCTACAGGGTGTTGAACACATCGGCTCAAATTTGAACAAGTTTAAATGAATAAATATCTTTTTTTTAAATGGTACACCCCGTATATTTTCATGTTATTTAATAGAGTAATAAAAACCCTAAAAGTTTTGTTCAATATATCCTATACCTATTTATAATAGTTTTTGAGATATTTCAGTTTTTCTTATTTTCCATACTTTTTTACAGAAATAGTCTTCATTGTCATAGTAGCCATGGCAAAAACAATGTAAAAGAACATTTTTCTATTTCTGTAAAAAAGTATGGAAAATAAGAAAAACTGAAATATCTCAAAAACTATTATAAATAGGTATAGGATATATTGAACAAAACTTTTAGGGTTTTTATTACTCTATTAAATAACATGAAAATATACAGGGTGTACCATTTAAAAAAAAAGATATTTATTCATTTAAACTTGTTCAAATTTGAGCCGATGTGTTCAACACCCTGTAGCTTTTATTGCAAATATTAGGTAAAAATTATGTTAACTTGTCCTTGGCCTTGCTAAATTCCAAATTTGAACATATTTGTCACAAAATTGAAAACGTTATTTAGGATTGAATTGATGCTTGAAAATGTGACTTTTTTTCCTTAAACTTAATTATCTCAGAAACTATAAAGTTTTGTTATAGTAAACCCTTAATAAAAAAGATTTAAAATTATAAGCTAAATCGAAAATACGATTCGTATATAGGGTGTTCTATTTAAAAAAAGACAACTTTATGCTGTCCTAGTTTTTTGGCTCACCCTGTAGAGTCCTAAATATTTTTAAAATCTGCGTAAAAATAAACTGTATCAAACAGTAAATATAGTTTCTTTGTTAATTTCGCCGAAAAGGCACAAACCTACTTCATCCAATCGTTGACTCACCCTGTACTAATGTGTATTGGAGACAGCCGACTAAAGTTTTGTTAAGATGGCGGCACTTCCGGTTATATTGGAAGTAGATGTCCACTTGCTTATTTTAAATGGAATACTATATATATTATTGCATTTTTGAATTCTACGTCAAATTCTAGACATATTTTATGTATAATGTTCTATATTTAAGTCTCACCGTTTTGGACATATTTAAATTTTTATGTCAAAAATTACATTTGCGGACCAAAACTTAACTATAAATCTTTCCTACAAGAAAGTCCTTATTATTTAATTTGGGTTAGTTTTCTTGTAGATGAAGATCGACTTTAGTGGTCTTTTACGATATTTGGAAAATTATTAGTACATAGTAGTCAAAAAAGAAGAATAAAAATTATATTTAAAAAATCGTCAAAAGTCAATTTTTTCATAAAGAATGCACCTATTTTTATAATTTTATCATATTCAGCATTAAAAATAAGGTAACTGGTGCTGGTTTTCCACGAAGAGTAGAGTTCTGTCAATTTATTTTACTTCGGTCACAAGAAAATGCTGTTTTTTTTGGATAATATTATTTGGTCGGACGTAGCCACTGATCTCTACTATGGATCCCTACTCTTGTCGGCTGCTAAAGCCAAAAAATGGCAAACCATGGGCGAAAAAATGCGTTTCTGCACATCGGGCGGCAGTCATATTTTTGGATGCTGGCCAGATGAGGGCATGCGCATAAGCGACTTCCTGTTATCGATCGGTTGTTTCGTAGTGCCATCCGTAAACAGCACAGCATCGGCTTAACGCCATTTTTGTGTTTATTTTTGCTTTGCAAGTTACATGCGATTTAAACGAATTTATAGCGTTTTAAGTGATTTATTTTATTTGTTCTTGTGTTTTTATTTAGTATAATGGAATGTGTACATATTTTATTTGATTTATTTTCCTTTTTCTCTATAGGGTAAAAAATAATGTTGCTTTACAACGTTTTTGGATTTACGTTGTTTTCGTATAACATTAAATTTCCAAAACATGTAGTATGATATATTTCTGGCACTTTCCAAATGATTACCAACAGATAAACTGAATTTTTAAACAGTCAATTCTTAAAAAAAATCAAAATTCGCACCAAACCATCGAATAGTTTATTCTATCATATGAAAAAAGTACATTCATCAACATGTCAAGATGTGGTATAATTTCTCCATCTATTACATTACTTACATAAATAAAAACTAACGATTCATTTCAAAATATATTTATTTGGAAATGCAAGTAAGTATAATTATGAATAAAAACATACTTCCTCATAATGAAGTTGGAATATTTTAAAACATACATATATAACTTACAATAATTATAATGTGTTAAAAAACCCATTTCGTATCAATATTTTCTTAAAAAATTAAAAAAAAAAGACAAGGAAAAGATGGTAATTATTTTTTCATAATTAGAGAATAAATTGCCAAACTTTAAAAATGTTAATTATTCACTCCCACCCCACAACAAGAAAGTTAACGCACACAGACGGAAACAATAGATTAGAGAAATAGTAAGATACATTTTTTTCACAATTTTACTTTCAGTATAAGAAATTACTAAACTAACTCCCATCGGTACACTGATCGGATTATTCCCTTGTGCTTCAGATATTATTTGTGCCCATATGATATAACTCCCAGAACAAGAAAGTTACATGAGACCGACTTCTTTACTAAAGATTGCAACTTTGATAACTTGCTTCATTTAGACACCATTTATGACTAATTGAACTAACTAAATAGATTTTCGAAGTTCGGTCCTGTCGATGGTCACCTGATCAATTTGTAGTGCGCATGCCGACATCTGGTCTAGGATGTTTACATTTTATTGTCGTAAATTTGCCATTTTTGGGACTAAGCTTTGCGGATCTATAAATATTTTATCTATGGACGTAGCCAGCTTCACAAAAAATGGATTGTTTAATCGACGCAATTCCCACTATTGGAGCGACTTAAACGTACATCCATTTAGAGAACTATATCTTCAAGAGTCTTGGCACTTTAACGTGTATTGTGCTATAAGAAATGAAGGCGTCATCGCCCTAGAATGGGCATGACGACTGATTTTGGAAAAATACTCCACGATGTTTTTACGCACCTACTTTATACAAAATAAATCTTATTTCCGCAAAAAATGTATGTTTTGAAGGAAATATTGACCTTTTTAAAATATAATTTAAATTTCGCACCAAAACGCTAGAATAGTAATGGCGTCCGTCTGTGACGTCACCCTTTCGTAAATACTCGATAAGTTGCATCTTATTGCTCGTCTCGATTAATATTTTCCATTATTTTGTGCGATAATCATGAATTCTACTGTGTATCGATGGTGTGCAGTTCCTCCATGTAATAATACATCGATAAGAACTCCGAATAAGTTATTTATTAACGTGCCAATGAAGAAAAATATCAGAAATACGTGGCTAAATCTTGCAAGGCGAGACCTAGCTTCTGTATTTGTTAATTCAGTCATTTATTTCTGCGAAGATCACTTTGATGTAAGTATTTATTTTATATAAATAAGTGGCGACGCTCGCAAACAAAATATATGTAAGGTAAATATTTGTCAATAACACTGCAGATCCTGTTTGAGGTTAGGTTTAATTTTTTTATTACGGTATTATATTTAAAGTTACTAACTAAAAGCATTTTTTTTCCAGTTACCAAATGATATGGAAAATTATATACAATACCATGTAATGGATTCAGTTTTACAAGTGCGCATGAAGTCAGGGTGTATATCCACAAGATTTGAATGCTAACCAGGCAAAACACCTCTGAGCGTCCCTATGCTCTCAAAAAACAAGAAGGTATCTAGTTGAAGAAAGTGAGAAAGATGTAGTGAAAATAAAAATACCTTCAGAACATTTAGAACTCGCAGACACTTCATCAGAAAGTTCAGGTACGTACCCATTGCTTTTTTTTATACCGGTAACCTGTTTTATTGAATTCAAGTGTATATCTTTTCTGTTTGCCGGTTTAATCATAACATTATAGGTAGTTATGATTCCAAACAATCTTTGTGGTACCTACTTAGACTTACAAGCCAAACGGCTTCGCACTCCCTCCAGGGATTATTCACTCATACCAGGTATGCAAAGACACCAAAAGTATGAAGCTCTGTGGGGACCCTTGCCATGTTATCGGGTCCTAGGTTGCGTGGTCTTCTGCACTTTCTACAAACTTTCGGACGGTTCGCGCGGTTGCAAGGAGAATCGCTTTCTGAATCGGTTTATACAGATGTTCACTAAGGTCCAGTCCCTTGATGTTCTGCAGGAGGTTCTTTGATATCACTCCAGTTGTTGACAGTATTATAGGAATCGTGTGGACGCTGTTCATTGCCCACTGTCTGCGGATTTGCACCTCCAGATCTCTGTATTTGGCGATCTTCTCGTTGTACTTTGACCTTAGGTTGTTGTTGTTCGGCACAGCGATGTCGATTAGTGTAGTTCGCCTGGAAATTATGAGAAACTGTTTGATCTGTTAGGACCGTTCGATCCCAGTATAACTTGAACTCGTTGTTTTCAAGAATAGGCTCTGGATTATATTTGTAGTAAGGCACCTTTCCTACCTGCAATAGTTTTAACTTATCTGCTAACTCTTGGTGTAGTATCTTAGCGGCTGAATCATGTCTTTCCTGGTGGTACCTACTATTATTATAATATTATTATTATAGTCTGTTGCAAAAATTATAGTACATAATAATGTGTTAATAGTTACAGTTTGTTTGCAAGTAATTTTTTTATTTTTTAGCTTTACACACAATTAAAGATCTAGAAGCAATTACCACCTTTCCAAGATCAGCTGATAAATCAGTACAAGTATATATATATATATATATATATATATATATATATATATATATATATATATATATATATATATATATACAGGGTGATTCAAAAATCGATCACGAAACTTAAGGGGGTGATTCTACTTGACAAAATAAGGGTAGAGGCTTCATAAATTTTTTTTTCAAAATGTCATTCGTTTTCGAGTTACAAGCCGTCCAAGTTCAAGTTTTTATTTTTTGTTTTTTGAATTACTCGCTTACAGGAAAACCGATTTGACTAATATTTGAAAGATAGGCTAAGTCTTCTGCGCTTCATCATTTTAGTAACAATTCACATTGATTGTTTGCCGCTAGAGGGCACTTTACCTACATTGAAAATTTTTTTTTGTCATAATTTTTTAGTGTTGACAGCTACAGTAGTTTTTGGCATAATTTCTGAAAGACTGATGCCAGGCCTTTAAAAAAGGTGCTCTTTATTTACATCGCTAAACCCAACGGTTTAGACGTAAATCACCCTTAAAAATTAAGTGGTAAATTTACTTTTCTCATTTCATTACCACCAGCTACCAGGTAAATAGCTATCAAAGTATACTAGAGCTGTCAGTTTAACATCAAATAAATTCGCTTTTTAAACTATTTAACTTATAATCTTAAAATAACTAATAATGGCTAATCACCAATATTCAAATATCGAATATTGTGATATCCATTTTTGTTATGGAAAAGCAAATGGTAATGCAGAGTTGGCAAGAAGATATTATATGGAGAGTTATCCGGAAAGAAATATCCCTCATGCTCAAACATTTTCCAGTGTGCACAGGAGGCTTGCGGAATGTGGTTCCTTTAAAAGTTATAATGGAAATAGGGGAAGACCTAGAACTGCTAGAAACGTGCAACAAGAAGAAAGAGTGCTTGAAATTATTGAAGATAATCCAGGTATTAGTACTAGAAAAATTGGGAATGAAGTGCGGCTCTGTCAGGCTAGTTCATGGAGGATACTAAGAGAAGAACAACTCTACCCGTTTCATTCAAAAAAGGTGCAGGCTCTTTATGACGATGATCGGCCGAGACGGTTGGAAATGTGCAATCAGATCCTAGCTAAGTATGAACACGATAATCGATTAATTGGCGTCATATTATTCACTGACGAAGCTGGTTTCACTCGTGATGGCATAACAAATCTACACAACATCCACACATATGCTTACGAGAACCCAAACAATGTGGTAGAAACGAAACATCAGCGTAGATTTTCACTAAATGTGTGGGCAGGGATAATAGGAGATTACCTTATTGGTCTTCATTTCTTTGATGGCCCATTAACTGGTGACGTATACTTAGATTTTATCCAAAATCGTCTCCCATTGTATCTGGAAGATGTGCCATTGGAAGTAAGGGCCAACATGTGGATCCTCCAAGACGGAGCTCCGCCCCACTTTAGTATACGTGTCCGACAGTATTTGAATGCAACGTATCCTGAGCGATGGATAGGACGAAGTGGACCATTGGCATGGGCAGCGAGGTCACCAGACCTTAATCCTATGGATTTTTTCTTTTGGGGTCATTTGAAACAATTGGTGTACGATATTCCAGTAATCAACGTCGAGGATCTTCGCTTCAGGATAATCGAAAAGTGCCAAATTATTAAAGAAACACCAGGAATTTTTCATCGAGTTAGGCGATATTTTTTGAAGAGTGTTAGGAAATGTATGGAAGAAAATGGGGGACATTTTGAGAATCTTTTTTAGTTTGTTTAGTACTGTTTCATTAATTTTTATCAATTAAATGTATATCGCAATAATCCATAATATGAATATTTACTGATTAGCCATTATTAGTTATTTTAAGATTATAAATTAAATAGTTTAAAAAGCGAATTTATTTGATGTTAAACTGACAGCTCTAGTATACTTTGATAGCTATTTACCTGGTAGCTGGTGGTAATGAAATGAGAAAAGTAAATTTACCACTTAATTTTTAAGGGTGATTTACGTCTAAACCGTTGGGTTTAGCGATGTAAATAAAGAGCACCTTTTTTAAAGGCCTGGCATCAGTCTTTCAGAAATTATGCCAAAAACTACTGTAGCTGTCAACACTAAAAAATTATGACAAAAAAAAATTTTCAATGTAGGTAAAGTGCCCTCTAGCGGCAAACAATCAATGTGAATTGTTACTAAAATGATGAAGCGCAGAAGACTTAGCCTATCTTTCAAATATTAGTCAAATCGGTTTTCCTGTAAGCGAGTAATTCAAAAAACAAAAAATAAAAACTTGAACTTGGACGGCTTGTAACTCGAAAACGAATGACATTTTGAAAAAAATTATATGAAGCTCTACCCTTATTTTGTCAAGTAGAATCACCCCCTTAAGTTTCGTGATCGATTTTTGAATCACCCTGTATATATATATATATATATATATATATATATATATATATATATATATATATATATATACATATATACATATATACATATATATATATATATATATATATATATATATATATATATATATATATATATATATATATATATATATATATATATATATATATTATAGAAATTCAGAAGTAAAGCTGTCCAGACTGAAGTTAAAACAGTCCACCAATTAACCTCGCTCTCAGCATCAATTAGTCGATTCTTGGTAAATTTGAGCTATTGGCCTTGATAAATCCTTATTCCATGACGTTTTTGTACTTTTGGAAGCATGAAACGGACACACTTGATAGTTTTATCCACAAAATATCTGATTAACGATGCAAATAAAGACAAATTCGAAGGATAAAGGCGATAAACAATGATGACTGATGTGATTTATACGAAAGCGTGACGTCACAAGCTTCCGATTGGTGTTCGCTCTAATATCGCCGATTTCTATATTTTGTGTTTTTATTTTTATTAAAATAAATATAATATAATCTAAAAATAAGTAAATTTTTTTTGAATCTGTCTATCTTATATAATTACTTCAAATCATAATTTCAGTGATTCTTCGTTACAGTCATCATGCCCATTTGGCGCTGACTTCAAAAAGTTCAATTTTATATAAAAATTTATAGTTATTTTTCACTTTTTAGCGCACTTTTAGAAGTCGGTTCAATTTTTTTATAAAAATTTTATTTTTCTATTTTTAGTTTTAGAATTCATTATGATATATATATATATATATATATAAATTATTTGAACTAACTACTAATCCAGATTAGTGTACCTCGCAATGACCCATTTTATCCAAAGTTGTAAATCACCCTAAAATGAACCACCAAAAATTCCTTGGTTCTTAGAGTTTTCCAAATACCAGTCTGTCATAGTACTCCACTATTTTAAATTTCAAATTAATTTTAAATTGGTAATATAGATCCCAAAACCTTCCAATATCGATGTTTAAAGAACTTGAGATTTTGTTAGCTCGATATATTTTATACTACATATTAAGTCTGTATACGCCTCAAGAACCCCACAATATCAATTTTAGACAAAATCGGAATATGTAAACTTTCCATCCCTCATATTGTATCTTATCAACCTAATAGTTGTAAAAAATTAATTTCATATTCGTAATACACGACCCCGAAAACCCTTTAATATCAAATCTGAAAAAATGGGAATAAGGTAAAATTTTCAACCCACTATATTGCATCCGCTATATTGAATTTCAAAAAAACTATTTCAAGTCTTAATCTAATATAAGTCTAAACCCTTCAAAGACCTCTAGTACCAATTTTGGATGAAATCCGGAAATTTAAAATTTTTAGACATATTCCCTATTTACATCCTCAAAGACGATTCAGTCCCACATTTGAACAACATCGAAAAATGTAAAATACTGATTTTTAGACAAAATCGGGAGATGTAGAATATTTATTGCGCCATCTTGGATCCGCCATATTGATTTTTAAAAATAATTTCAGATTCGTTATGTACGAGCCTGAAAACTCTCTCGTACCAATTTTGGAGAAAATTGAACAAAATTGATTTTTTTTTGTCCGCCATATTGAATTTTTTAAAAATATTTTGGATCCATTATGTGCGACCCCGAAAACTTCCCCTCATCAATTTTGGAGAAAATCAGACAAAATAAAATTTTTTTGTCCGTCATATTGGATTCGCCATGTTGAATTTTTTTAATAATAATTTCTGATTCGTTGTGTACGACCCCAAAAATTCCCCCATACCAATTTTGGAGAAAATCAGACAAAATTAATTTTTTTGGCCGCCATATTATCAACGCCATCTTGAATATTACTGCACCAATTTCGTCCAAAAAAAATGGAACCACCGCAGCAACTTCCTGAACATAACGTAAACAATTTCATTCAAATCGGTGCCGCCGTTCCGGAGTAATCGGTATACATACATAAAAAAAAACATACATAGTCTACGAATTGAGAACCTCCTTCTTTTAGAAGTCGTTTAAAAAATCAGTTTTCACCTTCTTGATAAATTCACGCATAACGAAAATGTGAGATGTGCCTAAAAACGAGGATTTTCAAAATCACCTTGTAGATTAAAAGCTAAGAGAGCCATGACAAATTTAACAGCGGAATCTTTCTCTTTGTTAAAAAGATACTAAAGTCAAAATCCCAACACTATATCTTTGATCATAACTTCAATACCCCCTAAAAGTGTCTCAAATGGGACACCCTATACATTTACAATACAACTCTCTGTATAAAATCTAAATTCCGTGACATCTATGCACGATTATCGAAAATATTCCCTAATTTTGCCCAAGAGCATGTATTTATGTACAATTTTCCAAGTCATTGAGATCGATTGGTTAACATAGCTACTCCGGTACTGTTCAGAAGTTTAAGGAAAGCTCGTCAAATTTTCGTGATATAACCGTTATATTAATAATAAAAAACAGCAGATTAATCCCAGCGAAGAAATTTGATTTAAAAGAAGAAAAAAACCATTTAAAATTAGAGAGTAAATTAATAAGTAAACTAAACTAATTGTTACGAGGAAAAAAATGTTCATAAAAACAATGAAATTCGGTCGGTCCGTCCTTTCTATTTTAATATTATGCAGAAATGAAATATGGGGCATCATTTTAGGTATATACAAAATCAGATGAATAAGTGATAAGGCGTGAAAGAATAAATATTTTTTAGGAAAATGATGAAACACTGTATCATACAGGGCAGTTTATATTGTTTTTCAAAGATATTAGCTTATTTAAATCCACCAAAACTTATTTAACGAATTTTTAAAAGATAAAAATTTCTCATCTACAAGGCATTTAAAGAGATCCGTTCGCTGCACACGAGTCAAATGCACTGTAGAACTCAATATTTGACAAATTAAATGAAAATACTAATAAAAATAATTAAATACGAAGTTTGATTTGACTCGTTTAAATCAACTGGTCATAACCATAGACGAAAAAGAAATTAATATACTTAATATAGACTCCGGATCTTATAGAATAAAGTTGGTTCACGTTTAAAAAGAGATAGAGCGTCTTCGGGAAGCAGGACCTCCCTTTCTCATGGTGGAGATAAGCATGATACTCCAAATATCATTGGATACTCCTGTCATCCGACCGAAAGTAGAAAGAGAGGTCCTGGTAGTCGAAAACGCTCTATCTCTTTTTAAGCGTGAGCCAACTTTATTCTACAGGATCATAACTAGGGTATAATTTGGCAATGTTGTATTTTTACTGTTCATGTTTATCTCCAAGGTAGTTTAACCTCACTCTTTCATAATAAATTAAAAAAAAAAAAAGAAATTGTTTACTCATAATAATTCAATATCTCATGGCAAAGAAGGTGGTAAATTTGTGGGTATCAAACATAAATAAAGGCGTTAGAATATACTGAATTCAAACGTAAATTGGAAGCAAATCTCACTCCACGAGATGTGTATGTTCATATCAATAATCGAGCTGGACTTCTCGAAAACGCTCTATCTATTTTTAAGGGTGTGCCAATTTTCTTCTATAGGATCTGCAGTCTATATTAAGTAATATTAATTTCTCTGACGTCTATGGCCATAACTACTGTATGATTTGGCAATGTTGTGTTTTTACTGTTTATGTTTATTTTTAAGGCAATCTAACCTCACTCTTTCATAAAAAAATAAGTTTAAAAAATAGGAGAAGTTTACTTGTAATACTTGATTATCTCATGGCAAAGATGCTGGTAAATTAGTAGGTCTCAGAGCCGTTTTACACACACCAGAATTATAGCGAAAATAATTTATTTTATAATGTTGAAAATTTTCATAAAACTAATTCGCTGTTTTACACATGAAAGAATTATTGTTAAAATTTTGGTGAAAATTTTCGGCATAAAAATATAGAACGTGTTCTATATTTTTATGCCAAAAAGGCGGAAAGTGCGCGAAAATCGACGCAGAATAAAATTTGTGAATTGACAGTCCGCGTTCGACCTAACCTCAATATTTACTCATTGTTTCTAGCACAACTTATTCCTTATTTTGTAACCAACCTAACCTCAATATTTACTCATTGTTTCTTGCACAAATATCCCTTATTTTGTGGTTTCTTGATTATATATGTTTGGAAACTTACATATTTGTGACATTTTAAGGTTATCCCCAGAGCAAGTTATTATATCTTCCTTTTAACTGCTGGAACGTCACATGTTATGAAAATGCGTATGAGCAAGGACAAAATTATCACCAAAATTATATTCAGATTTCTTGTACGTATCACATAGAATGGTATTTTATTTTAAAAATTATCTCCAAAGAATTTTCGCAAATTTTGCTGAAAATTTTTGTTATAATTTTCGGAATAATTCTTGTGTGTGTAAAACGGCTCTCAAATATAAATAATAACGTTAGAATATACTGAATGAAAAAAAATGTAAATTGGAAGCAAATGTTACTCCACCAGATGCGTCTGTTCATATCAATAACCGAGTGATAGAAGTAAAATGTGTTGCTGATGATTTGTGGTGTAAAAATTGTGAGCAAGTATTTTTCATGTAAACTACATAAAACGTAATAGTAATATATATATATATATATATATATATATATATATATATATATATATATATATGTATAGGAATGACAACCCAATTACTAAAAAATCGACTAAATGGGCATAAATGTACCAAAAATGCTACTACAGCATTGACAAAACATGAAAAGAATGAAAAACACTCTTTTAACTTAGAAAATACCAAAATACTCGATAGGAACAAAAATTATCATAAATTAATAATAAAGGAAATGATAGCCATCAAAAAGGAAACATATATAGTAAATGACAAAACTGATATGAACAATCTAAGTTAAATTTACAACAATGTAATTTAGACACAGATATTCCCTTATATATATATATATATATATATATATATATATATATATATATATATATATATATATATATATATACAGTGAACTCTCTCTTAACGGACACCTCTATTCAATGGACACCTCTTCTATATGGGCAATTTTTGAGACAAAAACCATTCGTATATACCAGTCTGTACTTTTAAACCTCCCTCCAATGGACGCTCTCAACAACGGACACGGACAGTAAATTATTTATAAAAAATAATTCTAACGGACAAATATTTTACTATTTTCCTTTCAATATTTGCCTAAATTTTAAATTTTATTAAAGACACATTTTATTTGCGTAAATACCCACAAAATAGGCGGCAGCCAGGTATATTGGTAGGTAATTAGGGTTTTAGGGTTTTCCAAGGAATTTTATTGGTGCACGTGAATTCTATTAAGCACATTTTACTTTATTATGTACGTATTGTTAAAACTGCTGCGGAAAGGATAATATCATTTTAGTTGCATAAACGTTTTGTGACGCGAATAACATGGCTACCAACAAAAGAAAGTTTTTAAGTTTGGCAGAAAAAGTCGATGTAATCCATTATGCGGATACGAATAAGTTAAGTGTTAGACAGTTAGCAGAAAA